>WEKX01000782.1:150420-187543 GCA_013390025.1 Pitta sordida
TCCTGATCCAGTCCACTGTAAACCCATCCAAACCACAAGCCTCCAGCTTCACCGGGAGTTTGTTATGGGGGACAGTGTCAAAGGCTTTACTATAATCCAGGTACACCACATCAACAGGTGTTCCCTCATCAACCAGGCGGGTCACCTGATCATAGAAGGAAATTAAGATTGGTCAGGCAGGACCTTCCTTTCCTGAAGCAATGCTGACTAGCCTTTTAAAAGCCTATGTATGTGTATTATTAAAAGCCTTTAATAATACACAGAAATATTCAGGCCTTCCAGATAATGGACAGCCAAGTTTTAGCCCATGGAGGATTTAACCTTAGTCTTAGGAACTCATAGAACAGGACAGCTTGACCAGGAAAGAGCCAAAATGTAGCAAGAGGTATTTGTCCCCATATATATAGCACTCTGGTCCCTGACGGGACAGATAAAAGTGTCTACGTAGGTTTCTTGCTACTCTGGTTTATGCCTTTTGACAAGAATTTAAAAAGTAGAAAGAAACAGAACTTTTATTCTAAGACAAAGTTTGATGTTTCCTTGCTGTAACAGCTATAGCAACAGCTTTGGGAGGATGGTATATTTCTAGTCTCTCTTGGGAAGAAACAAGTTCACTTTCCCTTAAAATTCCATTCTCAATGGTATAATTATTGTAGCTTTACTTGTACTATCTAGAAACAAATCATAGTAGCCACTGACATTAAAATTGGCACTTCGTCCATTTTTACCTCTGAATTTTCAGACTTAGACCCTATTCACACTAGAGATATTTCTGGCATGATAGATATGAGGACATATTGAAGTTGGCAGAGCTGCTCCTTTTAGGTCTAGCAATACTGACTGAAGAAGGGTTTTTGCCGGCAGAGTTACACCATCTCTGAGCATTGCAAGCTAGGCTGACAATACAGTGAACCCCTGCTGCATTGCGACCTCTCCATTAAACCCTGTGCATTTGCGATGTGAATTTATTGCAGTTTTGATTCCACCATTTGTGAAATTTTGCAGCTCACACATGTGTACTGCCGCTGCTCCACCGAGGGGTGGTGCCAGAGCTCCTCGTGGGGCAGCGCTGGCCCGGCCCCACGGGGGGGGGCCAGGAGTCACACTGTCCCCTGTTACTCTAAGCGCAGCTGGGGAACTGACCGCCGCCGCGGGCACATGTTACTGTTTCCATGGCTGCAGGCAGGGAAAGGCAGTGCCCCAGGAAAGTGGGACTGGGCTGGCTGCAGCGGCCAGCAGGACATGCTCACTCCGCTGCCGCAGCTGAACCCCCCCGCCCCGCATGGCACGGCCGGCTGTGTGCGGGACCGCAGCTGAACCCTGCGCTGCCAGCGGGGCACGGGACCGCAGCTGAACCGTCTGGCATGGCCCTGCACTGACGGCCCGCGTCGGGACGGCCAGGCATGGGCTGGGGCGAGGGAGTCCCGGTGTGGGTTACCAGCGCAGGGCCACGCCGCGGGGCTGGCGTGCCCGGGCACGAGCGCAGGGGGAGGGGGAAAGCGGCGAGGGGGTTTGCGCTGTGAGCACACAGTCACGGCGGCCCAGAGAGGCCGACAGATTCTCGGGGCGGCGGGAGTCTCCCGAGTCAGAGTGGGCTCAGAAACGGTTCCCTTTGCTTCCCCGTGCTCAGAGAGCCCAAGGGGAGAAGTAAAAAAGTGCCTGGAGCCCTCTGGAGTTCCGGGGGGTGGGGCAATGAGCGTAGCCTGCATGCATATTAATGACCTGCACTTCTTTGTGAGTTTAGGGTTTTGCGAGGGCCATCACTTGTCCCTTTCCTCGCGAAGGATGGGGTATAACTGTAGTTGGCATAGTTATATTCAATCAGGATTTTAACTGGCAACAGCATGCAAAATCAAAGCATGTGCATTTTTGCACTAAGGGACACTGCAGTGACAACTTCAGAGTACAGCACTGTATTACTCTGAAATGCTTCAGATGGCAAAAGAGTTTTTAAAGAAACTTGTAATTGTCTCCACATTGCAAATGCGTGCAATGTGCAAAAGTCTGCACTCAGTGGGATAACTTTTGAATCAGAAATCTCAAGGCTAGAGGGGTCCCTTATTTTCACCTAGTCTGATTGCCTGTTCTACGCAACTGTGGAATTGCACAAAACAGTCGAATGCCAGGACACTGGCTGCTGCCACTGATTTGCAATGATATTTGGCAGGGCAGTTTACTTGTCTGCACATCACAGCTTCATTTTTAAGACAGTGAAGATGCACACGTATATCTTGGAAGAAAATGTTTAAAAACTGCTGTGAGAACACTTAGAGGAGAGTGCTATGTAAAGCATCAGAAGAAAGATTATAGAATCACAAAATAATTTAGTTTGGAAAAGATCTTTAAGATCATTGAGTCCAACCATGAACCTAACACTGCCAAGTCCATCACTAAACCTTGTCCTTAAGTGCCACATCTACAAATCTTTTAAACACCTGCAGGGATGGTAACTCAACCACTTCCCTGGGCACTCTACTGTGATTGTACACAGATCACAGGACATTCCAAGTTGGAAGGGACCCACATGGATCATCTAGTCCAACTCCCAAGCTCTTTATATTTTGTAAGCAGAAAGACCCACACTGATAAAATGGAACTCCCATATAGACTGTAATAAACTGTTACACAGAACTGAGGTAGGAGGGATCTAAGAAACATTCCACTCTCTTTAATGTTTCTGAAATGAAATAAAGCACTGGAAAAGACTGCACAGCCCTACCAACTGAGACTCCTGCAGAAGGAGGAAAGGAATTTCTTGCAAATTCTTCTCATCCGTGGAAAAAACCTGCATGGCACATCTACAGAAGTAAATGCCAGCAGAGCTTAACATTATTCATCACCAAAGGCATGGTAGACCACAAGTATGCATCCCATCAGATCACAAACTTTGCTTTCAGACAAAGCACAGCTTTTCCAACAGATGCAGAGTAAAAACCCTGTAACCTCTGTATCAGGTGGCTTTGAATCTCAGCACCTCACAGGTAGTGGAACAAATTACCTGGCTGGTCCCTGGATATGCCTTTTACCTAAGTCTCCCACTTACCCAGAATGTGCAATTGATTGAAACAAATGCTACAATCTGACACCATGGAGCTCTCGACAGCTGTCAACTCATTAAGTTCTTTTCACTGGCTTCCCACCTCCTTGCCAACATATTACGTAAATTGCTTTTTAGCTGGCAGCCTTCTCTTTGCCTGAAACCAGTATGTACTGAGTATGTTTAATTCCATTGTTTGTTTGGTTTTTTTTTTTTTAATGACTTTATTCCCTTCCCTTTGGTAATTTGCCTTATTTTGCAAGTTTGAATGGGCTGCAGGATATTGTTTCATTATCAAGATGCAACTGGAAATGAATATTTTATAGCAACTGAACAGAGGTTTGGCTGTAAATGACTATCATAATTAAAGAAAACAAAAGGAAGACTGAAAGAAAAATTAATTTAATTAATGAAATACTGATGCAATTTATAGACAAGGTCTTCCCATTTAGAAGGAATTCTTGCAATGTGAATTTTATAGAGAGAGTTGGAAGTTCATTGCCTCCTTCTCAATTTAACTAGTGATGTTTCTTATATTTAATTTTTGCTTTTTGTCAGTCTCTTTAAACTACCTGAAAATATGTCTGGTATCTGTCCATACAAAATCACATATACAAGTGTTTCAAATGTAAATATATACTTACAATGACTGTGCAGTAAGAATATGTAAGAACAGCATAAGTGTAGTAATGCCAGCTCAAACTCCGTTGAAGCCTTGTTCCTGCCTCTGGCAGTGAATTCTTCAGTTTGTGTAAAAATACTTCCTTCTGTTTGATCTCAGCCTGTATTGTGTATTTCATTACACAATCTTTGTTTCACGAGAAACAGTGAACAGTCATTGCCTAGTCACAATTTCTCTGAACCATTTTGATTTTAAAATCCTCTGTTACTATGCATCACCGTTTGGTTACCAATTTTTCAGCCTGAAGAGTACCAACCTATTTAACATCTCCTTGAGTGGAAACCATTGCATATCTTTCAGGTTTTTTATTTGTCATTGATCAGTACTTGGGATTTGATGACCAAAACTGAGCACAATGCAGAAGGTAAGGCACAGCACAGATTTACACAGGGGCACAATGACATTTTTGGTTTGGGTTTTTCTCCTCTAACAATTTCTAAATTTTATTTTGCTTTTTTGAATGCAAATAGAGGTTTGAAAGTAGACTCATCTGTCCATTTGTCAGCATAGAAACAAATTTGCAATGTTCAGTGTGGTTAAGCACATACATAAATCAGTGCCCAAAAATGCATTTTTTCTGTTACAGCTTCAGTTTCTGACATTTTCAAATTAAAGACCCTACAACAGAAGGGATTTATTGATTCTTGAGATATTTCAGAATCCCATGTATTGAATTGTATATGGAGTGGGAGCCACAAAGAAGCAATAAAGCTTTTGAGAGGATGCTGCACTTCTCAGTCATTCTAAGTCCAACAAACTGACACCTTTCTGACATTGCAGAAGGCAGCTGAGTAAGCCCAAGGGATGCTGTCAGGTTCACAGTGTCATGAGGCTGAAGCACTGCATTGTAATTTGTAATCATTCAAAATGGACTGGAGCAATCCTACTGATACACACAAGGTCACACAAGTAACACAGAGAAGACCCAGTATTATAAATAGAAATGTAGAATGTATACTTATACATTCCAGAAGTGAGGACACACTGTAGAATTTTCTCTAACTTGTTTCCTTATCTTGTTTGGATGGTAAATTGTTTTTATATCGTATATGTTGTAAAGTGAATGAGACTTAAATATACGTGATGTCAAAATGCTGTATGAATAATATTAGAAGATGAGACTAGACCTGAATTTTACAGAAAGCCACAGCTGTAGCATGACAGACAATCAGAAATGGAAAAACTATGGCATAGGTTTGCCCACAACAACCTTTTCTCTTCAAACTATGTGTAGCATTTTGGGTGAACACGACATTTCACTCTAGAGTGCCTTTGACAGACTTCACTTACCTCTCACCCTGTTTTCTTGTTAGGATCTAAAGAAAAAGTGCTAAAGGAAGACTGTTAGTCTCCATCTCCCACTCACTGTTCCACCTTCAAAGGTGCCAAAGCCTTCCTTCTCCTAGTGTGCCTCTCCTTCACTTATAGTACTACTGAAGTTCGGGAGCTTTCGTCTCCTACTTTTAACGCTACTCTTGTTTTTCTCTGCCATGCTTTCTTCTTTTAGACTCTATGGAAAGCTGAGTGACTCTTCAATACTGACAAAGATACTGACTGTGACCCAAACACAGGTGAAGAATTTCTTTAAATTGCGCCTTATCAGAGAACATAAAGCTTATATGTGAAAATACAACAGCTATTACCTGAATTTTAACAATAATGATATTACTGAGAGCCTCTAATCTGTTTAAGAACCTGTTATTAGACAGTACAGTACAAACAAGATAAAAGAGACCTTGTTGCAATATTGCTGTTTAGGCAAAGAAGCAACATATTTAGTACAGCAGACAAGGAAATAAGAGCTCAGTTTCATGACAAATTGTGATGCTAAAAGATTAGCTTTCTTCTATGCTGGAATATCCCTAAAATGTCCTTTAAAAACAATCTCAGAATGATTTCAAAGTACCAATTTTCAGATAACAATATTTTTTTTATTTTCACCTAAATTTCAGACATACCATTCAGTGTGTGGACAACAGCAAAGTACCCACGGGATACCTTGGAGGGTGTAGTCCCCAGAAAAGGATCTAGGCTTGAAATCCATGCATCTGAACAGCTAAAAGCAGGGAAATTTCTCACTGCAGCAGGAGCCTAGGAACAAGAACCTACAGCATTTCCTTCCCAGAACAGTGCCCTGAGTGCATCCTTCTGTGTGAGAGAGGCTGCGTGACAGAACAGAGTGTGGTATGAGAAGAGGGTAATGAGAATGATGGCAAGAAGACAGTAATAGAAAATACCACTGATGAAGGTGCAGAGGAAGTATGGACAGAACAAGACTGTTTGCCTAAACATGGATTACTTAATCTGATTAGCCTGGAAGATTTCTAAAGAGGATAACAAAGACTTTGTTTAGAATGTATGACACTGACTGAGATTATACTTTTATAATATACAAAATAACACTCGGCAAAATATTTATGCTTGTAGGGCCTTCTGCCAAGAACAAGTTCAGAAAAAAAAAATGAGAGAAAAGAGAGAACAAAAACGTAATTGCCTGCCTATCAACTCCACTATCATAATTACTTTCAAACTCTTGACATGGGTTGAATCAGATGAACACCAAATCAATTTTTGTAGCAGCAATCATTGCTCATAAATTAAAATGTCACTGGTAGACTAAGCACTATTTTACCCTGCAGAGAGAGCAACTTCTTCTTTGTGTTTGTGGATGTAGTTCGTATATCCTTAAGCATTGTACAGTACCTTATACTAATCTAATTAAAACCAAAGTTTGCACAGCTGGATCCCACATAGGAAAACACAAGAAATTATACATTACCTACAGAATAGGGTAATGTTAACCCCCGACACATCCAGAGCTCTAGTCTAGATGTGGGGAGACGATGGCACAACATGCAGAGTTTGGCATTTTCTGGGTCTACACGGGTTCAGGGAAGGAAGTTCCTTAAGTCTCCACTCCACTGTCCTCCCCTCATCCCTTTCTGACCTGCAGTGAATCTCATCAGTCTGAAGTGAGTCAAAGGCTTCCCAGTACAAGGAAAGTTATCAGAAAATATTCCTTGTTGTGATTTCCTTAAGGAATAAGGTGATCAGATTGAAATTATGAATCAGTAGCATATATTAAACCTGAGCCATACTAATAATGTGCTCCATTTCCTACTACCTTTTATGTTTCATTTCTGAGTATGAGTAGGAATAATTTAATGGACCACTCTGTGCCCAGTACCTTGCCTACTACTCTGTTTTAAACCACAAACTCTGCAGCTGATGGGCACAGAACTAGGCCAATGAGTTTACCTCTCACATGACTACAGTTACCTAGATATTTCATTGTTTTCTTCTTTTTAGAGGCTTTCACATTTTACCTACATTTTAAGTGATTTTTTTTAACTTAAAGCACATTGTCTAATCTTTATCTAACGATTCAGATAGTTTTCTTCATATAACGTGACTAGCCAACCCCAGATTCCCTGTCTGTGTGGATCCCTTCCAACTCAGAATAACCTGTGAACTCTGGCTATCTCTACCATCATACTTACTTCGCAAAAGATTAAACTTGAAGTGCTTTCCTCTCTCACCCACCTGAGCAGGAAAGAAGCCAATGTCACCATTCAGAGTTTTACCTTGAGGGATGTCTTTGAGGGGTCGAAGATTTTTCTTCTGCTCTTTCTAGCTTTAAGAAGGTGAGCTATAAACGTATTGAAACCTGAATATAAAGTACTACTTCCTCATTGAGTGAAAACAGGAGCACCTACTTCTTCAACCCAAGCAGTATATAGGATTTCTGGACTGTTGTATTTAGGAAAAGTCTTCTCTGTTTCTTACAGTTGATTACTTCTCTGGTTCAGAAAGAGAAATTTCACTTTAAGTGGAAGGGTTGACTCTGCCTAATCAGTGTGGTAATTTGACCACATGTGATGTGATTAGCCAAATGACCAAGAGGTCTTATCTTGTATGTTTATCAATTAGTTGCCCATTACTGTCTGCCATGGGGAGCTCTGCATCTTATTACAAAAGCTTCCTGCTCTGCTGTGCCACCTAAGTGTTGACAATTGATCACACTGAAGCTCATCAGAGCTGTGGGACACCAATAGTCTAGTATCTCTCTGATACTGTCATTACTACAGTACTAAAATGGCAGTGGGTGCTGACCTATGAGGTACACAATTACAGAAAACCAAGCTTGTTTAAATAAATATTTTCCCAGCCTCCTTTTTGTAAACATAATGCAGTTTCAGAGAGCATTCCTTCGGTATGCTAGTTAAAGTAGCTAAATTTTAAGAAATATCTTCTCCCAAGACTGAGTCCCCATTCACAATTTTGTCCCTCAAAACCTTCTCTGTACCTGTGCTAGATCCTTCCAGTCATTCTGGAACATGAGTGGATATGCTTTGAAACAGTGGACCACTGCCCCACTTCTACAGAGCCCCGAGGGAAAAAGGGGCCAGCAGGGTGTGAGGGATGCAGGTTCCAGAATCAGGCTTTTCCCAGGTCTCTGCCAGTGTACCCCCACAAAACCAGGGCTCCCTGCTGGGGCTGGAGGGTTTGTCTCTTGCTGACCATCTGAGGGGAAAAAATATGCTGCCTCTTCTTTAACCACACATGCTGTGATACCATGCAGATCATGACAAGACAGCAGATAGTTCCCCCTTTTGTTGAGCATCACTTCCGAATGCTCAGTTTTTGAGAGAAGCCTCAGGAGAGTAATTGCATATTGGAATGGGCTGCCCAGGGATGTGGTGGAGTCACCATCCCTGGAGGTGTTCAAGAGAAGACTGGACGAGGAGCTTAGTGACATGGTCTAGCCGGGGGGTGTAGGGCTGGATGACGTTGGGCCCCTTCCGGCTCGGAGTGGCCTGCTAGACTGTGAGTGATCTAGGTTGGTGTTATGCTCTGCGATGTGCTCTCGGTCTCCTTACGGGTGTTAGATGGTGAGTTGGACTAGATGATCCTTGTGGGTCCCTTCCAACTCATAATATTCTGTGTGTGTGTGTGTGTGTGTGTGTGTGAGAGAAAACAGCCCTGAGAAAACTTGGAGATTTTTTTATATTTTTAAAATAAAATACTTCGAAGAACAAAGCATTTGTTCTTTAAATCCTGCTGTAGGAACATGCTGGTATGTTTGTATGAAGAGGTTTACGAGTTCTTTACTTCCACAAGCAGAGGAACGTAACCAATTATGTTTCTCTCTGACAGAAAACCAAGTTTGCTACCAGTTTTAACTCAGTTGTTATTCAGAGATTACCAAAAAAGCTTAAACCAGTTGTTAAGGAAGGGGTTTCCAGTGGCTGAAATGTAATGAGGTTTAAGGATCATCCCCACATACTCCTGAGCATCTACAAAATGCCTGGGAACAGAAATGTGTGCCTCGTCTGAGCAAAGAAGGAAGTAAAGAGATCAAGCTTAGGAAAAAAAGGTAGTTAGTTATAAATTGCCATGTTTATCTCAGAAGAAACAAAAGTTCTGGAACTGATAACTGTCTTGATAGGTTATCAGTAATAATAACTACATTACAGAGATACAATATAGAGTAACTCTTTAGAAATTCTCATCTTACAAATCAAATATAATAATAAGTGAGAAAGACCCACTTTCCATTTCAATTCTGCTCTCCTTATCTGCCATGCTAATATTTAGAAAGTAATTATTGCTCTTGATGATTAAACTTTTTTCTCCTCTTGAAATGACTGATTTTTCTTTTGAAGTTTGCATCACCCTGAAGGGAAAATACATTTCTCAGCAGATTTTTTCCCCTTTTTTGCCTAACAAGGAAAGAGGATTAGAAAAATTAGAATAAAATTACAATAAAAAACAAAAGAGGAAAGGGAAAGAGTGAGCAAGGAAACGCAATTTTGGTGGGGATTTTTGGTGTGGCTGTTTTGTTCTTATATGAGGAATGTCTTTAGAAATTCATGAAGAGGAAGAAGTGAAAAACGATAAGCTCATCATGAAGGGTCTGACATATGCTGCAATCAAGTTACTATAATGAGGTGAGTGGGCACTACTGACAGCTCATTGCTGGGCAGAGGTTAAAATGAGTTGCGCATCACTAGATCAGGCCCATCAACACCTGGCATCTTCATCTTACCACGTTATATATGATTCTTTTTGCAGCATTATTGCAGTTGGGTGAGTTCTGCAAAGTAAGCACAAATGTATCTTCTCCCCCAATCTGAGTGTCATATCCAAGTTAACCTGGGCTGGAGGAAAAAAGAGTTCACATTGATGAAGGTAGGTGTGTGAATCTAGGTGGCTGTATTCTATACTAATATAAAAAGATTAAATATGCTTTTCCTATATTATCCCCCACAATGAAAGGAAAAGTAAATAAAAATTAATATAGTATAGGATATACTAAAAGCAAAATATAGACCTATGTGATTTCTCATTCCCTAAACTTCTCTCACAAAAATGATACTAGACATTGTAGTTTTTGGATGTACACTGAAACCACAAGTGTAGTGAAAGTTGTGAGTTCTCAGAAGATGACAGACTGATCATGACTCCTGGTTAAACTTTCTGATAGCCACTGAAGCAGCTACTCAACCCAAACTGTAATTCACAGGAACAAGCTGGAGGAGAGCCAACTCTGGATGAAGTGATTGACTTATCTCAGAATATGAAGTGCTTCTTCTTGACAGCAAGCCATGCTGACTGTCCCTGGGGAGATGCTAAGAGGAAACCTTGATCAGAAGTGAGATATAGTGTCAGTATTGGGGTGTGTAATGAATGCCTATTCAATGCCTTTGTAACTTCAAAATAGCTAAGTAAAATCTGCAACAAAACAGATTACTTAGTTGCTAAAGAGGCATATATTTCTTGGACCTGTTGTTTGTGCTTCGTAAATCATCAGCAAGTTTTGACATTGTTGTCTTCTTTAAACACATTGCTTCTGAAGCTAATAAAATGACTTGTTTCTTCCTTGTGCTGGACAATTTGCATAATTATAAAGAGGGTTCATGGAAGGGAGTCAATTAGATATTTGGCACATGGAAATTAAACATCTTTCAATTAACATGGCAGGACATGTGTGAAAACCATGCTAATGTAGCAGAAGGTATCCCTAGTGGCAATTCAGCAATGTGCCTGTATGCCATGGCATCTCTTTGCTTTGTCACTGGTGGCCTTTGGTTAGGCAAGAGGGTGGAGGAACAGAGCCAAAAAGAAGGTTTGTTAGAGATTTATTGCAGCCTTAAGGAGTGGGAGAGCAATGTCTTGCTCTAAATCCTGTTTCAGGGAAAGCCTACTTGATTGATGAAACAGCTGTGTGTCATCATATTAGGGAAAAATTTTAAGAAGAATCCGATTTCCGGAAAGTCTTTTCATTCAGTGATCAGTTTGCCTGCAGTTTCCCTAGTGAAAGATGACTTCCCACTCCTGTCTTCCATAATAACGCACACAATACTTTCATAAGGCTTCACTTGCTTCCTGCTTGCAAACGCAGAACAGCTACTGAAAAGCAGACATGAGTAGGAAAGGACACTGGATACTTGGTAATACCTTAGGTTATACCTGATAAAAAGCAATGAAGTCAGATCTTTGATATATACAAACCAGTCATCAACTTCAAAATCAGAATTTAATATTTCTGTGAGTATAAAGATACTATATCGTCCTTTATGGAAGTATTACATCTTTCCCTCAAGCACGGAAAATATTAAAGATCACACACCAGAAGACAGATCTTTGTTTGGTACTGTGGCACCTCACTAGCTTTCTATCACTGAATAAATTTTCAAAAGTAGCTCTTGCACAGGAGAGATAATGTCTGTTTCTTTTAGCAAAACAAACCAAACTGTATTATTTTAGATGTTAGTTTCTACTTACTCCTGAATTGAGAATCAAATTAGGAGCCAGGAAATCAAGAGCCTCTATGCGAGTATGACAGAACAGTCCCATGAAGGTATCTGCTTCTCTGGTGTCATTCTGATATGTTCCCTGGGAAGCTGCAATACTCCTAGAAGCTATTTCTCAGGGAAAAACTCACTGTTTGTCATAGGAAAGAAAGCACCAAACAAAACCCCCAAGACCTGCTGTTTGCTTTAGGTAGGAATAATTCAGCAGAATATGCATTTATTTGGATGATGAAGGGATGTAACAGCAGTGACTGTCACAAACTCCGAATAGTTTTAAAGAAAATGAGGAAGTTACCTTTGCTGAATGTGTTCAAACTGTACTTTTTAAAAAAAAACAACCTTGGACACTCTCTAGTTAAAGGAATATGACTTTCACAATCAGAAATAATGTCCTACTAACTAATTATGAGGATGAACTGGTAGTGGCTTTGGTATTAGTATCTCGCTCAGTTTTATTAATTTCATTACCAGACAGCCAACTGAGAGGTCATCTGCTTCCTGCAACTGGAGTATTGTAGAACACAACTTAACTTCAAGGAATGAATACAAAACTGGGAATCATGAACACTTACTGTAAAACCAGCTGCTTTTTCCCTGGATTTGACATCATACTGGTCGGAGAGACCTAGTCCTGCTCATCTCCACTTTTGGGGCAAATTACTTTTCCATTCAGGTCTCAGTGTCCAAAACTCACAAGGGGATAGTGTTGTGAATCAATCCAGCTGAGACACAAGCCTTAGAGAGCTGCCAAGTTCACAAGGAAGCCACTGGAGCTCCCACATTGTGCATATAACCTTGAAGTCACTGGAGTTTTCATCTACCTACCAGCATTAAAGAATAAAAGATGATAATAATAAAAAGCTGATGTATTTGCATTCCTGTGCTTCTGGATCTGATCAGTTTACAGTGTAAACAGTTACAGAGTAAACTGATCAACAGTTTTAAATGCTATTTTTGTAGTACCAAATAAAAATCATTCTCAGCAGGCTATTAGTTTTATAATTATTATTAATACTAGTTGCTTTATTATGTAGCACTAGCAAAGTAAAGTCAAGATTTTTCGGCACATTTTAGCTTTAACAAAGCAATTACTTGAGTCAAAATCACGTCAAATTGAGCAACTTTTAGCAAGAATTATATTTCTGCCATCAAGTCTTTGTTTTTCAAATAGTAAGGCATAATAACTTCTTGAAGAATTAGTAATCAATGTGTCACTCCTCCAAGTAATTATTTTACTTGAAACAAGTAATAAGCCTGTGTTCCCATTTGAGGGCACATGTAATTGCAATGTATTGTAATTCTGCAATCTTTTCTATAGAATGAATGTTTAGCTTTAATAATCATAGGAAACTATCTCTAGTGTATGTTCTCTGTAGAAAAAAAGAATGAAAAAATTATCACACTGAATATCTTTTAAGTTTCAAACTTCAGAAACAAACACAATTTACTGAAATGCATTCTGTGCGTGACATTTGTGTTTGTACTCTGCATGTCCCAAGTTTCTGTTGTGGTTGTTGTTTCAAAAGAAAACCATATACTTAGAAGAATTTGGAATCAGATGTACTTGTTTCTTTATGCTTGTCTCTTCCATTGCATTTGCTGTCAGAGCAGGAGTAGGGCACAAGACTCTTCTCTGCCTCAGTTTCACTGCCTTTAAAGTGAAGAAAACTAAGACCATCTTAGGGCCACAGAGCATTATTGAAATGAGTTATTGCTTGCTAAGTACATTAAGATCAGTAATACATGTTCTTAGGGAAGCAAACTGCATGCCTTGTTTTTAAAAGATAAATTAAAATGAAATAAAATTTTTCAGCTCAAGATACATCTTAGGACACATTTATATCATGTTGGACCCTGAAGTCATACTTTAAAATGAATTTTCATATGAAATGAAACAGATATTTTATGCTGTTATTACCTATGTACACAGATATTACACACAAACACTACACCTGAATAGGGGACATGACTTTCGTTCTCAGAGGTGTTCAAGAGCTGATGGCTACAGCCCCAAGTAGCCTGATATAACTAGATCTGCATTGAAAAGGCCATTGGTGTAGCTCCTTGTTAGTAAGAGTCTTCCTGGACTGACCTGAATATTCCACACTCCAGAAGTATAAACTTTGAATGAACGCACAAATGAATAGAACATCAGTGAAATCCTCAGTCTAAAAAGCACCTGACAGCACACAGGGTGCAGTAAAAGCTGTGCTTTGTGCCATTTCTGTTGCCAAAGATGATCAGACACATTACCTCATGACTGTGCCTCTGCAAAGAAGTCTTTCCTCACAGCTGGACTTCATCTGTGGGCATTGTCCTGTGTTAATGCAGCCAGATGGCATTTCTCCTGCAGTAAGCTCAGGGAAGGTGCACAACTGTCCGCATCCAACTGTGCGGTGCTGCCCATGATGTCTCCTGCCACTACAGAAAGGCACCATCTATCCCAGACTCCAGAAGCACAGGTGTCACTGCTGTGCTTCTGTCATTGCCTCTTGCAGCCCTATGCTTCCAGCACCACGCTGGGGCTTTAATTAACTGCTGACAAGGAGAGCACATCAGCTATCAGGAAAGCCTGTGATCACTCATCATGCACCACTGCCACAAGACCAATCTGAAATCAGATCTTCAAGCTGGACTTTTATATTATTGCTCTTATTTTGTTTGTTGTTTAATGCCTATGTGGTTAATTTGAGGGCAATAAATAGCTTTTTGAGAAAACCAATTTGTACACAGCTGCAATTAATCAGAGTGCAGAGAGGAGTGCAGCAGACCTGAACGCACCGCTGAAACAGATGGTTGTGCTGCCACCATACATCCCTGCATTCCCGTGAAGGTTGAGCCAAATTGCAGAGCCCTGGGAATTTGAGCTCGCACACATGCTGGCTATCCCCACATCAGGTCTGCTAGGGAAAAGCTTGAGTGATTTTCACCTGGAAGCCTCCTGGGGCTTGCAGCCATTACTTGAGAAGGGGGGAAAAAAGAGAAACAAGCAATGCACTGAACTTTCCCAACTGCACAGCTGAATTTATCATCTAGTCCTGTTCCTGTCTGTCTTCCTTGTATTGCCTGATCCTCAAAATTTTCATTGTATGAGAGAAAAAACTAGCAGGCAGGTGGCAGCTGCTGTTTACAACAAAGCAACCTGAGAAGAACCCAGTAGTTTCTACTGGTTTCCGTATAACTGCAGTAACAAGTTAATATTCGCAAAGACAGAGAAGTTGAGGTGCATAGAGAGAGATGTAATGTTTTCAAGGTTCCAGCTTGCACGGTGGCTCCCTGCAAACCCTGGGGACTGATCTGCAGCTGTACTGAATGATGTGTTGATTGAAGTGGAAATTGTGAGAGCTGGTGCCAAACACAATGTTTGAAATGACAGAAAAATTTAATTCCATGGCACCTATCATGATCAGGGCATGCAGTGGCTTTTAAGATGGTTATTAATTAGGTTATTCACCACTTGCCTGAGGTGCACTCAAGAGTTATCAGGAAAAAGTTTAGCATTCACTTTAAAAATCTTGTCATTTAAGACAAACAACAGGTGAAATCTTCAAACAAAGATTATGTTTGAAACATCTACTTATTTTTAATATGTAGATGCTCTACCTGATCACTAGAGGATGACTAATATCCTTTAGGTATTACTGCTAAAGTGAGTCTTAAATGCAAAAGAACAGTGCTTGTGCAAATGCCATAGCTATTACAAGTGATTCTTCAAAGGTCAGAGTAAAAGGTCCTCCCACATGTGCTATTATATTATGGAAGATAGTCTCAAAAGAGACTAGTGTTAGACATACCAAAAATACAAGACCGTGTAATGTCTGCTTTAATGTTCTAGATCTCAATGCCAGTAGAATGAATTTTCATGACTTGATTGAGAAACAAAAGGCAACATGGAAGCCAAACTCTGACTCTATGGGCTTGCTGCAGCCATGGAAAGAGGATTTCATTTTACCCTCAATTTTCCTTACCTTTGCAAACATACACAGTCTTGCAGCAATGCCTTGAGCAAGGGAAGCACTTCTGCTAGGGAGTAAAAGCTGGTGGCCTGAAAAAGTTAAAACCTATAAATATCCTCCAGTAAATTCATATCAGACAATTAGTGTCATGTTTCTACTTCTTTCTTCCTTGTAAACTTTTCAATGTCTTCAATGATTTGCTATTATGGATCCTGCAAAGGAGGGATGAGAAAAAGGACATTCAAAAAAGGTTGCTTAAAGACATAGTACTTTGGCAGGCACTTGGGGAAAGCTACAATAATTATACCATTGAGAATGGAATTTTAAGGGAAAGTGAACTTGTTTCTTCCCAAGAGAGACTAGAAATATACCATCCTCCCAAAGCTGTTGCTATAGCTGTTACAGCAAGGAAACATCAAACTTTGTCTTAGAATAAAAGTTCTGTTTCTTTCTACTTTTTAAATTCTTGTCAAAAGGCATAAACCAGAGTAGCAAGAAACCTACGTATACACTTTTATCTGTCCCGTCAGGGACCAGAGTGCTATATATATGGGGACAAATACCTCTTGCTACATTTTGGCTCTTTCCTGGTCAAGCTGTCTTGTTCTATGAGTTCCTAAGACTAAGGTTAAATCCTCCATGGGCTAAAACTTGGCTGTCCATTGTCTGGAAGGCCTGAATATTTCTGTGTATTATTAAAGGCTTTTAATAATACAGGCAAATGTATTCAACAGACTATTGTATTTGGCAGTCGTTGCAGGCAAGCAGAAGTAGTCATCGTTCCAAGATTAATCATAATAGTGATGATCAGAACAAAAGCAAGGCCCAGAGTATGAAGACTGACAGTTCTAAAGGTAATGGAGTGCAGTTTTGGGATAAGAAGTTGAGAGGATTTTCATGTGGACAATAACAACTGCACATGCAACATTAGCTAAGAAACCAGAAACCCAAGCAGGACTTCCCATGATACTTCAGCAATGATAAAGTGTGTGTTATTGCAGACCTTATAGAACACAGGCATAGTGTCGTCTGTTATTAAACTTTTCCAAAGACAAAGCCATAGATCAAGTATAATTTTGTTATTTTAGTCAGAGACGGAAGTCCAGACTTCTAGTTTCTGCTGCTGTTCTGATATATGGTGCCCCCTCATAGGGCCACCACTATCATAGCATCTGAACACATTTTACATTTTATCCCCATAACTGATAGTAAAGACTATTAACCTTACTTTCAGGAGGGGGACTAAGGCACCAGAAAGATGCACCAGAATATCTTCCCTGTGATCATATGGAAAATTCGTAACAGAAATTAACTGATTCAATTCTCCCAAGATTCAGGTTTTGAATTTTCTTCTTTGCTCAAATTCACTCAAATGGCCATAACCTTAGTTAGCTCTGGATATAATTGTATTTTCACTGAGATTGGTAAGAAGACTGAATTTTAAAGCCTTCTGAGTTGCTAGAATAAAGGCACTACAAGAAGTTCACTAAACTACAATACTCATTGGCCTCATGCCTTGGAGTAGTAAAACAAAATAAGATCACTACAGCAAATTATTCTTTAGCTAGAATGCTCTTCTTATTTCTACTATATTGGTAGTATAGTAGTGCTTAACTCCACAGAACTCAAGCTTTCCTATTTACTCTCTAGGCTCCATGCTACAGTTAAGATTTGCTCTGTTGTGCCTCACAGTGAAAGTTCTGGGTGGGTAGCTGGGGGCAGCCAGCAAACAGTGGCAATAAAACCAATCTCAAAATTTATTTCTACAATATACTGATTGTCTTTGCTCCTACTGTGCTGCATGGACTGAAGATAAAAAGTGGGGGGTACCCTACTGGGAGTTATATATCAGCATTACAAAGCAACCTGATCAATCCCTACACAAGCACATCAGCCAAAACCAGCACAAAGGCTCAACAGCAGGTAAAAACCAATAACCAAACTGTGACCACAGTGTTCTTACTGCCTGTAATAGGACAGCTGAGGCAGAATTCAACGCTAAGCCTGCATACTCTACTTTTATATGGCAGTGGCGCTCTCAAGTAAACTAGAGGAAAAAAAATCCTGCAGGCTAAGGTAGTAGGAGCAGTGCTAACATCTATTTGAGATATATGTACTTTTACAATAATGGAAGAGAACTGCTGCTACCAGCTTTTGAAAGAGGTATGTGGAGCTAGCAAATGGCAGCTCATTAAGAGCTATTTCCATTAAAGCTATCATCACCCTTTGCCTGCAATTTACATGCACTTTTCCTATCCATATCAGAGCTGAAAAGGAAATAGCGAAAGGGAAATGCACTGATTTGAAATAAAAGTGACACAAAAATCCTAAATCATATTGAAGTGCTTGCTGTTAGATCAATTAATGGATTCCCACTGCCTGCTGTACAAAGGCCCCTTTATAAGGTTTATAATTTCCCTGCACTTGCCTATAAAAGACAAAGAGGTCGAGATGTTCTGGAGGTGAGCCTTCTGCCTTCACGTGCAGATCACAGAAAGCTTTTTAAGGACTATGTTAATGTGACCTGACTAAATGGGAAACTGCATCTTACTACATATGCTAAATGGGAGAATGGGCTTACGCATGTGTTTCCTGCTGCCTACAGTTCGCTGAACAAGACCACTGCTTGCGTGTTTGCAGTACTTGAGAGCACTGATGTGTGTGGGTGAGGAAGATCATCTGTGGGGGAGTGTACATATATGAGACATAGTAACGGAAGACATTTTCTATCACTTTTCAAAGTATATGAGTGTATATTCTCTGGGCAATGTATGTATGTACGTGGTCATCTAAAGTGTACTGTAAGGCATCTTACGTAGCTATGTACACGTTGATGAATTTATTGGACATCTCAAAGCATTGTTTAAACTTTGCCCTCTCCCCTTACATGTTGCCCATTATAGGAGGGACTAATGCGTCCTAAGATAAGGGTATTTTTATGAAACTGAATAGAATACCCCTACTCTTCGGTTGTTGGTCTTATTAACTCATCCAACATCAGATTGCTGAGTTGCTATCTTTGCGATATTCTTGTTCATGAAGAAGATATTTTACGTTTAACTCCCACCATGCACCTGGAACATGCAAAAGTCATTTAGTTCTTTGGGATGGTAAATCATGGTAAACCTTCCCAACATCAGCAAAGCTCTTTTCTCAGCAAGAAGTAGACAGGAAGTTGAAAGGACCTAGACCAGATGCCTCTACCTATTTCAAATAAGATCAAAATTAAATTCTTCATAGACGTAGGCATGAACCAATTTATGTTTTAAGTGATTTAAATACTGTGTCCTTCCCGATCGTGAAAGGAAATACGACTGTTACTTGTACTTTGTTTTCTCTTCCCTGTAATCCAAAACTTCCGCTTGATCCTTGCAAATAGCAGCCTGTGTAATGTCTCTTTTTTATGATGGGCAGCCTGTGGGGCAGGAAAGCAATCCTCGCAAATGAAATTCACCTAGCATTTACAAACCAGACAAAAGAGAAGGAGGCTGAAGTGAAAAGGAACCTTTTTTTTCAGCAGGGAGCAGAGCACGACAAGGAAATAAAAAGATGAATAAACCTGTCATAGACTTTTTCTTTATGAAGCAGAGGCACAGTTATAAGGTACCCGCAAAGAAGGCATGCTGGATATATGACTCCTAATACATCGTCCATAATACAGCACTGTGCAGAAGGCATACAACTTTTCAAACAGTTGTCAGAGACAGAAATAAATACGGCGTCTTAGCAGAAAAAAATGACCAAAAGGATTAGAAGTGAGCATTGGGGTGGTACAGGCAGAAGTCAGAGAGCTCTCTGACAGCATGCTTTTATAAATGTTACTTGTCAGAAGCAGGAAAATTAACTATTATTATTATTCTCTTAATAATCTGGGTGAGGTTTTACTGCTCATAAAATATGACAAATTGATAGTGCTCACTAGAAAAGAAAGGACACAAACACAGAATTCTGCCAAGCATATCACCATCCACAATTGTGCCACCCTCTTTACCAAAGAGGGGTCACACCAATCATTTGAAAATCCTGACCTGACTCCCTTGAAGACCCCCCAGAAAACCACTGCTACTTGTCCTCATGGCTAATGTGTAATTTCCTACATATTCCTTTCTTCCTACAGTTCTGAAAAAGTACTGTGATCTTCACCTGTATTTCTCCCCAGTTTTCTATATCTGGGGTCAACTGCACACTCCATCATGCTCTGTAGTGTGCCATCTTTTCCCAGTACTGATCTCCTAAAAATGAGCAGCATGTCCTAATCGCTGAGTTATGCAATCACTATAGTACCTCCTACTGCAATAAAGCTAAAATTTTGGCATACAGTGACTCCATAGCAGAAGCCTATCTGCCTACTTCCACAGCATCATAGATCTGGGGGCAAAGTGTGAATAGGTTAGTTGTGGATATATTAGGCATACAAGGAAAGCTCAGGATAGAAATTGAAGATGTTTTGTATGCTGTTACAAATGCTGAGTGGAGGATGTTTAGTTCCGTAAATTTGTGCAATAATTCTTTGAACTACTTAACAGCAAAATTGAAAGAAGTATTTATACTGCTAAAATGCCTTGGCTATTTTTTTGTTTAGTGTTTGGGGTTTTTTTAACATTCAAATATCATCAGCAGAAGCTTTAAGTAACAGCAATAAGTAAAATCCAACAATTATTGTTTATGCCTTCATGACACCATTAGACCATGCTGTCTCCATGATAACTAATAAGAATCGATTCTTTTTCATTCTTTGTTCTCCAGTCTGCCATTTGGTATAGTACAATTCACACAGGAACCACTTCAAGACTATTGCACATCCTAGCCCAGATTTCTTTATAGACAGCCTCATTTCATACCATGGACTGAAAAAGAAAATAAAACAATTTGCAATGATGGATTGTCTCAATAGTGAAATTCTGTCTGATCTGCTGCTAGAATCAAGGAGCGTATTACTGACTTGAGCTACGTAAGTTGGTTAGGGTCAAATATCATAAAGCCCAAAGCTTTCAAACAAAATCGAACTTCCACCTGAATAGTACTTTTTTTCTGAGATTTAGATGACGCATTTTTCTCATCCTTATACATGAAACAGTGTTTATCAGAGCTCATCAGACCTCTGGCTGAAATGACAAATGCCCTATCACCACCAAGGTAAAGCAGCTGACAATCCAACATGATTGGCAACACTTCCTCGGTTTCACAGACTTACTTATCTTTCACTCTCCTTAGCTTGATGTCTTCCTCTGATCTTTCTCTTCCTTGACTCCCATATTCTTCTCCATCCATAAAAACTTTTCCTGTTTCAATAAACAAGAGTCTAGCACAAGTACCACCCCTTTCTTATACTGTATTAATGTCAAGAAAAATACAAGTAATTTTATTTTTTCTATACTCTGAAAGTGAGCAAGAACCTCATCTCTGACTGCAAGCCTGGCAACTGGTGATCCCTAGCTACGAAATGTACAAAAAACAAAAATGAAGCACAAGTTTCATTACTTTCTGCCTGGCTCATAGCCAAACCACAACTAGATGCAAGGAAGGCCAGTTTTTATACTAGCCCTTCTCTTTATCATGGGGCTGGCTACTGATGTTATTAGCCTGTAGCTCTGGGTGAGTGACAGCTTCATATAATTAAGTCCTTCATTCACTCTGCAGTTAAGCTTTATTCACATAATTTTAATTCTAATGTAATATAAACAAGTTTTATGGGTCATTACTCAGACAGGTGTGCTGCACACTGCATTTTTTAGATTTCAAGCCAGAAAAATGAAAACAGGAATGGAAAAATCATTCAGGGAATGCTGTGAAATGTTTAATGATATATAAGTTAGTTTCACATTCTACCTTCCAAAAACCCTTTTAAAGTTTGACATTACAGTTATTCACTCCTCACTCCTTTCCTACCTTTACCAAAATATGCATCTTTCAGATATCAAGTTCATTCAAAATCAGTTCATTGCTTTCCTAATTTCATAAACTAAATGCTGCTTCACTTCCCAAATAATTCAAACATCCAATCTAGCTAATTTGCACCCTTTATAATACAACACAATCTGCTGCTCATACCTGATGAAGATGCTCTTCTCCGCACAGTGATGGCTAGATCACTTCTTTGCTAATGTGTAATTCCATTCAGAAATAATATTTGTTGAGCTAATTCTAACTTCTGGGAACGGAAATGAATGTGCTTCTGCAATTGCATTAAAATGGTCTATGCATCTGTTTTGCTTTATCATCTAGATACTAACAATAAACTTCTCCTTATATAGTACCCACAATTTCCAGAGACTTTCTATTCAAAATAAAAGCAAATTCACTTAACTACCTTCATTGATGGCTTTGATTAGTGCATTTTGTTCTGATGTAATCAATTACTCTTTCCCAATCAGGGTTTCTAATTTATTTCACCATGCAAACTAATTTGTACAATCATAACCACATCTTCAGCATCCTACATGACCTGTTCTATTTCTGCAATGAAAGTGAACAGAGCTCTGACCACGTCTGTAAAGACTTGCCTATTCAGAAATATATTACATAAAGATAAAATCAAAGAGATACAGCAATTCATCCCATGAGGTAACTGAAGAAGTATCACACCACAAGAAGTACTCAGTGATTGCATAAATGCTTTACTTTCTTGAACAGAATCTTTCAACATTTCCAGAGAAGCAGGCCTAACTTCTTTCTTGGATCAGTACCTACAGAAGTCTGAACCAAATATGGCATTCATTCTTTTGTTGTTGTGTTTTTGTTGTTGTTTTTGTTTGGTGGTGGTGGCTTGTTTTGTTTTGTTTTGTTTTTTCTCCTTGGTCTTCATGAAAATAGAGATTAAAAATGCAACTTTAGGAACTGAATGGATTTGCACCTACTTAAATCCGAATCACCAGCATCTCCTGTTCTAAACTGTTGTGTACTTATTTCTTCATACTAGTACACAGCTTTTGCACTCTGCAAGAAAGATGCATATGAGAAGTGAAGCTTGAACAGACTAGAAAGACAAATATGTTGCCTACTAGGGAACTAAAAAATTTAGTGCTCTGTTCATTCCCAATGATGGTAAAAAGTTATAAAAAAGCAACCTAGAAACGCAAAAATATTTAGGGGAACGTTAACTTCCAACTGTATCACACTGAATGGGACAGAATACTTTCTTTTTGATACATATTTCTGAATGACTTTTGCAGTTTAAGAGCAACTTTTACAAACCCACATTAAAGGGATCTTTTCTAGCTCACAGAAGCTTGGAGCAGATGAGATGCAGCATTTTGACTTACCTGAAGAACCTTTTCACCACAGAACTGTAAAGGACAGAGATAACTTCGACTCAAAACTATTTCTGCAGAGTCCTGCGGCTGATTTAAATGTCATAAAGAATGAGAGAATCTCATCCACTCCTGAAAATTCTTCCCACTCTGAAATTTGAAGGCATTCCTTCCCCACCAAAAAGAAATCCAAACTATTCTGACAGGAAAAGCCTTCACATTGTACTTCACTATCCAGGAAGAAAGGTTCTAATATTACAGCCTGCAATCACACTACACTGAGTGCAACTATTTACACAATACATATACATGTATATATTGAATAGACAGGGAAATACAAGGTCAATTCACAGACATACCGGCCAATTAAGTATATGGAGATAATAATAATTTCAGTGAATTATGCCAAGCATGATTAGAGGTAATCGCAAGGCAAACATATCTTTGTTCAATTAGCAACAATAACAATTGTAAAATCCAGAGCAATTTTTATTAATGCTATCCAGTAGAAGAAATATTCTAGATAATTTGAATGTCCACAGTTTATTGATTCAAAGCTAGCATAATTCTTCAAAACTACCATAGTTTTACATGTTTGTGTATAAAAGAAGGATAATTCAATTACTGTGAAACTTGAAATAATAGAAGTGTACATGCAAAATAAGCTACACATTATAACACTATGTTTATTTGAATAACAAAGGCACCTATACGGACTAATATCTTGATTTTGGTAAAAAGCAAATATACATACATATGCAATATTATTTTTAGTAAAGCTAAATTTTTTAAACCAGTGTGGATTTGAAAGACAAAGTCGGTTTTTTTTTCTTCTTTCATTAATGACAAGCAGATCATAGATTTACTAGCTAGCTACCAGTAGGAGCTTTTGTACCCTTCAGATGTGCAATTCTCTATGTATCTACTAAGTACTGAAAATGCACAATCCATTCCTGTGAAAAAATACTTACAATTTAAGTTAGTAAATTTGGATATGAGAACAATATAGCCATGTGCTGCTGCATACTATGTTGGCTAATTTTGTATGTTCTTCAACCATGTAAAATTATCTGCACGGAGCTCTAGACTGCTATGGTTAAACTGCTCCTAATATTTGTGAACGTTTGTTCAAAGCTAAGTCGCCTGTTTCTGTTCAGGACTACAGCATTCTGGGCAGGTATTTACAATTATTTTACCAAGGGGAGAAACCTCTAGTTTAGAGGTCAAAAAGGTGGAGTTAACTGATGTACTGCTTATTAGACTTGGTTTTAATAGCAACCAGTATTAGCTCAGAGCTAATGTTTTGTGATGTAACAGTCTGGGTTTGGACCAGGATGTCATGGGGAGAGGCCTTTTGTTCTATTGTAAAACTTTTCTCCTTTCTACTAGAACAGGCAATAGGTATCTCTTTTTATCTCCCTTTCCCTCCCTGAAAGGAATGTGGCATGGAGGACCCCGTGTCTTATCTTATCTTCTCTTCCTGGCAAGGCATATGGCAGGGGAGGGGTTTCATCTCCTTTCTACCAAGACAAACAATGGAGGATTCTTTTTTCTTATCTTCCCTTCCTGGAAAGGCATGTGACTNATGTGAAGGAAGACCGTCTGCTTTGTACTCTGCTGACTTGAGCATACAGCACCTGGTTTTGCTGCAGCATTGAATCACACGAGCCATTAACAGAAAACAGTCACAGAAGTAAAAGACAGAAAAGCCACAATACATCTTAGAGTCAGGTCCAGCTAGGACAGCCTCCCTGACAAAATTTCAGGGTGAAAGTGGTGTAGTGCAGATTCTAGCCAAGAAGAAATAATTTACAAAGAAGAAGAATGAAAGATAATCTCTGCACCACATCTGCAACATGAAGCTTTATTTAACAGTTCACAAGCCTTGGCAACCTTGAAATGTCAGTTTCTGCTCAGTATGGAAAATATGGAGAGGGATGTAGAAACACAGTTATGGACAAGACGCAAAGATGGGACTACGATTAGGACATAGCTGAAATAAAATCAAGCTGCTTTTCCTTGTGGCCATGTGAATCACGACAAAAATAGAAGCAGCTGTTACTGTTGGTTTGGTCACACAGGGAACAGCGATTGCCACTGGCATGATAACTGCCTAGCTGCTGGCATTGCTCTAGTGGTCTGGCTGGCACAGATCATCACTTTCCTCTCTGTGACAGCTTTATAAAGGTTCCACTGTTTAAGAATTTCAAACTGATTGTTTTCTTTAGAAATAAATACCCTAAGTGTTTTTGGGACAAAGCCCCCCAAGACTCTGCTAGGTATAAACTACATCACAGATAATAGAAGTGAAAGGTATGTATTTCAACATATTTATCCTGTTACCTAACCCACTCTTGCCTTCCTCGTAGCCAGTTCTGCACAGTCCCAGACCATACATTCAGCAGTAACCAGTACAATCCAGATTAAATTTGCTAATCAAATGTTTTATGTTCTTTTCTGGGGAGCTTATTTCACAGTTTACCAAGTCTTGCTTCCATGAAATTGTTTCTGGTTTCAGCCTAAATTTATTTAATCTTAGGTTCAGTCCAATACAGCTAGTTATATGCCCTCAATGCATCGCTCGAAAGCATTTGTACTCCTTAAATGCGTAATGTCTATTACAGTTCTTGTGCTTCAGCATCATTTAGCAAACAATGCACAATCATAATACGTGTCATTTTTCATCAGCTCAGCTTATGTTTTAATTTTTACTTCCATTTTTTCTATTTAGGTATCTTAAGTGGCATGCAACTTAAGGAGAAGCAATTCTATTCTGTTCAAAGCTGGTTTGAAACTTTGGGCCTGACAAGCTCTGCAGATAGCCTACTTACAGGATCATTTGCTATTTACATAGCAGTATGGTATCTTAGCACAAATAGGCCAAGAAGAGCCTTGTGTTCCTGACATCATCTACAGCATCATCAGCTGATTTGATGAGGCATCTCCATTTCCTCTGTACAAAACACTAGCTAGAGGCTATAATTCAACAATAGCCCCACAAATTCAGGAGTAGATAAAAATATTACTATGGTCACCTAATAGTTTCATTTTTTGTCGGTGTAACTCATGTGGCTCATACTGAACCATCTCTGGAACATCACTGTTCCCTTCAGTGGCTTGTGGCTTAGTGAAAGTACTTCACCCATCAGGATTCAAGCAGTTCTGTATGGTCTCTATAACAGATGCTTCAGAAAGTTAAAAAATCCTGCTCTGAATAGTGTAATAGAGGCACTTAGTTTCATATTTCTTCATATAAAATTGTTTCAGAGTTTAAAATAAATGTCCTAAACATCATTTACAGTTGGCCCTCTTCCACTTCACGCCCCCCATATAGCGACTTCACACCTTAGCAGCATGACTTTTCAGCGTAAAAGGAGGCACCTTTTCAGAACTGCACATGCATGACCTGGCATGCATGAATATCCAATTAGGCAACATGAATATGCAAATCAACCTGCAGAGCTGCAGCGGCAGCTTGGTCCTGTCCCGGCCCGTGGTAGCTTGGCCGCCCATCCCATTTCGGCCACGGCGGTTCCACTTCGCCACCCCCTCCCTGGGCCCTGCCGCTTCCCCCTCCCCAGCCCCAGGCTGAGGCTCCACCGCTTCGCCACCCGTCCCCCGGCACGGCCACCACGGCAACCGATACACAGCAACATGGTCCCGAAACAGCACCAGGAAGCTATCTGAGGGTGCAGGGTAAATTTGCATATTAATGAGCTGCCATTCAATACAGAAGTAGGGCTTTGTGGAACCTGATTAGGACCGTGGGTCCATATATACAGGAGACCCAGCTGTATTTAGTTTTACCAGAACCTCCAAGACTATTGCCCTTAGAGGTACAGCTGACCAATGCTTCAAGTTTTGTCATCTACAAGTTCAGGATACCATACCTTCTGACTTTTTGACAGTTACTGTGTGCTTATCCTCTGACCCAGGAGAAAAAGAGTGTTTTTTTTCAAAAGGCGTGAATAGGAAACAACATGGATACAAATTTCATTTCATAGCATCAGAAGCAGTTGCCTCTTTGTACAGGTGTGTGTACGTACCACATATTAAAATACAGTAATCCCTTGCTACTTCACTGTTCAGCATTTGTGGCTTCAGCACAGTGTGGGTTTTTCCCCCAGCTTTACCGTAATTACTGTATCATATTTACCGAACACCAAGGGAGGTTTAGACTGAATGTTAGGAAGAGGTTTTTCGCGGAGAGAGTGACCTCTGATTGGAATGGTGTGCCCAGGGAGGTGGTGGAGTCACCATCCCTGGAGGTGTTTAAGAGAAGATTCGATGAGGAGCTCAGTGACATGGTCTAGACGGTGGGAGGCTTGGATGGATGGAGCGTGTTGCCCATGGTTCCACACTTGTGGGCCTGATCCCTGGGTGGGTGTTCACTTGGGAGTTGGACTAGATGATCCTTGTGGGTCCCTTCCAACTCATAGTATTCTGTGATTCTGTATTTACTACTACTTTGTGGATTTCGCTTACCACAGCATCTTTCTGGAACCAACTTCCCGTGATATTTGAGGGATTATGGTACTAGCCTATAAATGTACAGAGAGATTACATATTAGAAAGTGAAAATATATTTTGAATCATTTGAGGTTGTAGATTTTTGTTATCCTGAAGCCCTCCTATTGTAACTCACTGCAAGCCAATGAAGAGAGGCCCTGCAGTGAAAGCTTGACAAATTAGACAGATAGGCAAACACCAACCCTATGAAGATTAATAAGGGCAAGTGCTGGAATCTGCACTTGGGACAGGTCAACTCTGTTTATGTGTAGAGACCAAGGAATAGGAGGCTGGAGAGCAGCGCTGTGGAAAGGGAACTGGAGGTCCTGCTGGATGGCAAGTTGAATATGAGTCAGCAGTGCCCTGGCAGTTAGGAGGACCAACCATGTTCGGGGGGGCATCAAGCAAAGCATCAGCAGTTGTGTGAGGGAGGGGATTGGGTGTGATTCTCTTCTTTCAGGCTGGTGACACCAGAACAAGAGGACATAGCCTCAAACTACGCCAAGGGAGGTTTAGGCTGGATGTTAGGAAGAGGTTTTTCGCGGAGAGAGTGATCTCTGATTGGAATGGTGTGCCCAGGGAGGTGGTGGAGTCACCATCCCTGGAGGTGTTTAAGAGAAGATTCGATGAGGAGCTCAGTGACATGGTCTAGACGGTGGGAGGCTTGGATGGATGGAGCGTGTTGCCCATGGTTCCACACTTGTGGGCCTGATCCCTGGGTGGGTGTTCACTTGGGAGTTGGACTAGATGATCCTGTGGGTCTCTTCCAACTCAGAATAACCTGTGAACCTGTGATTGTCCCACCCTGCTCTGCACTGATGAAGTCTCACCTTGAGTACTGTGGCAGTTTTGGACACCAGGACATAAAAGAGACACTTAGCTCTTAGAGAGCATCCAAAGGAGGGCAATGAAGATAGTGAAGGGCTTTGAGGGGAAGCCATATGAGAAGCAACTGAGGTAACTTGAACTGTGTGGCCTAGAGAAGAAGAGATTGAGGGGAAGACCCCATTGTGATCTTCAACATCCCCATGAGGGGAAGCAGAAGGGCAGGTACCAATCTCTTCATTCTTGTGACTAGTGACAGGGCTTGAGGGAATGGCATGAAGCTGAGTCGGAGGGGGGAGGTTTAAATTAGATATAGGTTAGCACTGGAACAGGCTCCCCAGGGAAGTGGTCACAGCACCAAGCTGGTCACAGCTCAAGAAGCATTTGGACAATACTCTCGGGCATATGGTGTGGGTTTTGAGGTGTCCTGCACAGCACCAGGAGTTGGACTCAATGATCCTGATGGATCTCTTCCAACTCAGCATATTCTATGATTCTATGAATACTAAATAAATGATTCAGGGAAGAACCTAATAAGGTTTTAGCCATCTTTATGATTTTTAAACTAATTACATACTTTATTTGATGTTTATATTTACTCATTATTTGTGTGAGGAGATAAGAATTTTTATTTCCACAATATGTATCTAATACAATTTTATATGACTGCATGTATATAGGTGTGAATAAGGAAGAAGGCAGGACATTATGGTGCTAGAGTGGTTCTGGAGGAGGGCAATGAAGCAGGTGAAGAGTTTGGAGCACAGCCTATAAGAATTTGGCTTGTTTAACCTGGAGAGGAGTAGACTCAGGTGTGACCTTATCATCCTCTACAACTTCCTGAAAGGAGGTTGTAGCCAGGTGGGGGTCAGCCTCTTCTCCCAAGCAACTAGGGATAGCATAAGAGGGGATAGTCTTAATTTGCACCAGGGGAGGTTTATGTTGGACATTAGGAAGAAATTCTTCACAGAAACGGTGATTAGATATTGGAATGGACTGCCTAGGGAGGTGGTGGAGTCACTGTCATTAGAGGTGTTTAAGAAAAGACTGGATGTGGCATTTAGTGCCATGGTCTAGTTGACAGGGTGGTGTTCAGTCATAGGTTGGATTCAACGATCTCAGAGGTCTTTTCCAACCTAACTAATCTATGATTCTGTGAAAAAGTTTATATTTTGAGTGTGTGAAAGGATAAGCTCTTCTAGTGTCGGCGAATGAGGAATGTCCACAACTGTGTGAGCAAGAGTAAATGTGAGCAGTAATGTGCAAAGTAATGTGTGTAAAGTGCAAATTTAAATGAAAGACAGGCATATGGGTTCAAGTATAAATACATAGTCAGAATGTTTGAATGAAAATCTTAGGTAGGCAGAAGCTTAGAAAAGCTGTGCCATTCTGCTCTCTTTTGTGGAAATTCTTTTGTAAACCTATCTCTTGAAGGTTTTTTGAGTACTTTTTATATTCTTGCTCTTCCACATGCAGCAAAATATGTTTCAAAAATGATATTTATCTGTGAACTCAGCAACTTTGCCAACTAGAAAAACAGCTTTCAGCCTCACAGCTCATTTGGAGCGATAAAGAATTACTCTGGTCTTACACTGAAATGGACTGACTTCATTATCACACTCAATGACAGTTGTAACTTCGTATTTCCTCAGCTCTGCCTGAAGGAAAAATGATAGGTCTGATAACTAAAGAATATTATTAAAGCTAGTTTTCTGAGGAGGTTAATGATAACTACATTATTTCTTCTTAAGAAAACTAAATTGTGAAGCTAGTTATGTTCAGTGGGCTTAACACTGCGAGACTTTGTACTTTGGGATTTTAAAGGGCCAGCTGGTTTGACTTTGTCATACATATGTATGTTGAATTATTCCAAGGAAGGGTTTTTTCAGCAAACATTTAAGGTAAAAATGAAGTCTACCTAGTAAGTGATCTTCTAATGAGTTTGTGATCTTTTCTTTCATGATTGTCAACAATGAAAATGAAATCTGGATTTAATTTTTCATCCACTGTGTAGTTCACATTAGTGATTTCACAACAAGGAAAAACCTTAATTGTACCAGCACCTTCATATGTTTTGCATGTATTGTACAGTTGATCTTGCTGCTGTGAATAAGATCAGTGAAGTGGACTTTTTTCAAGCTATGTGCACATATTGATGAGTGTTCCCAGGAGAAAAACTTAAGATTTCTTTTTCAAGCAGAAGATGATGAATTATACACAGGAATTTATTATTCTATTACACAATAAATTCTTGTATTTGAAGGGACAATGGTATAAATTCTGTCCTTGGTTATATTTCACTAAAATGGTAATTATAATCTGGTATACTACCATTAATGATATAACATGTATTACATTAACACCCTTCCAGTGATAAGAAAGGTCCGCTGACTTGAGGAATTCACATTCTTAGCAACAGATACTTCCATCTGAAAAGGGAAGCCAAAATGAACCCTTTAATCTGAATCTGTAATACATTTTATAAATGTTTGTTCACCAAATTTAATGTCATCCTTAAGAAGATAGTATTACCTGAGCAGATCAGATGAGTGATCTATGTAGGTCAGTTCCAATACCATGGTTCCCAGCTACTGTCCACAGAAGAAGACTATACCCACCATTTTGTGCAGCATCATGAACCACAGCTACTGTTTCTCTACAATTCCACAGTGTGTTTCTGTTATGCCTTAAAACAAATTGAAGTCTCTTTTTGGAATCCTACAAAATATTACTGAGGATTTTCTCATTAGTATACATGTGTTTAATCCTCTTTTGAGCACTGATAAATTCTTTGGTTTAGGCTGTTTCTGTAATTAGTTCTACAGGTTAATTATCTTTTGATTACAGCACATTTTCTTCCACCATCTTCAAACATATCACCTTTCAAATCCTCTGAAATCCTCCTGTTCTTGCAGTTTTGGAAAGGACAAATAAGAACATTGAATATTTCCTTCCTAAATCATTCAGGAATTTTCTGTGTCTGCCTACCTTTTCTATCACAGCCAGAGCCTCCCAAGTATTTCCTGCTGTAAGTTACTCTTATGTTTCTTGTCGATATTAGCAGCTGTTCTTCGAACTTCCTTTAGATACACTATTTCATGATTCTATGAGGAGAAATAAATGCTGTACCCTTGGTAAGGATGTATCACAGTATTAGCAAGGTTGAAAGAGATCTTGGAGATCATCAAGTCCAACCTGTAACCCAACACCAACCCATTGTCTAAACCATGGCACTAATTGCCTCATCCAGCCTACTCTTAAACACCTCCAGGGATGGTGACTCCACCACCTCCCTGGGCACACCATTCCAATGAGCGATCACTCTCTCTGTGAAAAACCTCTTCCTAACATCCAGTTGAAACCTCTCCTGGCATAGCTTAAGGCCATGTCCTCTTGTTCTGGTGGCGTCAGCCTGAGAGAAGAGATCCACACTCACCTGGTGGAAACCTCCCCTCAGGTAGTTGTAAACAGCAATGAGGTGACCTCTGAGCCTCCTCTTCTCCAGGCTGAACAACCCCAGTTCCCGTAGCCGCTCCCCATAGGGCTTGTCCTCCAGTCCTTTCACCATCCTTGTTGCCCTTCCTTGGACCCTCTCAAGTAGCTCAACATCCTTCTTCAACTGGGGAGCCCAGAACTGGACACAGTACTCAAGATGTGGTCTGACCAACGCCGAGTACAGGGGAAGGATAACTTCCCTAGGCTGACTGACCACACTGTTCCTAATACAGGAAAGGATGCCATTGGCCTTTTTAGCCACCTAGGCACACTGCTGGCTCATACTGAGTTTCCTGTCAATCATTACTCCTAGATCCCTCTCTATTTCACCACTCTCCAACCACTCATCCCCCAGTCGATAGCGATGCATGGGGTTGTTATGTCTAAAGGGAAGAACCTGGCACTTAGTCTTGTTAAATCCCATACTGTTGGAGTATGCCCATTTCTCTAGTCTGTCAAGGTCCCTCTGAAGGGCCCTCCTACCCTCCGGCAGTTTGGCATTTGCCCCCAGCTTGGTATCATCTGCAAACTTGTTGATGATGGATTCAATTCCCTCATCCAAATAATCAATAAAGATGTTTAGCAGTGCCGGGCCTAACATTGATCCCTGTGGGACTCCACTAGTGACTGGCTGCCAGTTGGATGTGGCACCATTCACCAACACTCTCTGAGCTCGTCCATCCAACCAGTTCCTGACCCAACATAGAATGCTTCTATGAGTTTCTCCTGAAGCTTATTATGGGAAACCGTGTACCACTTTTTTATATAATGCCTTGATCAGTGGAATTTTCTAACCCATTATTTCTGTACCATAGTTTAATGCTTGCTTTTTTACTTCTACTGTGCAATGAGCAGATGTTTTTACGGAGCTGCTGGCAATGTCCCCTAGATTTTTTTTTTTTCTCCCTGAATGGTTACAGTTAATTTAGAACGTAGTAGCATGTATGAACAATTCAAGTTATTTCTTGAATTGGGCATTACTTTGTAGCTGCCAACAAAGGATTGCATATGATGTTCTGCTGTTAATACAATATCCTTTATTAAGTGACTCTGAAATTCCTCACTGTCTTCTATAACACTGACTTGCATAAACAATTTCTTATTATCTGCAAATTTTGCAACTTCACTGCTTACTTCCTTTACCACGTCACTGATTCAATAACAGTAGTTCTCAAACAGAAGCTTGAAGCACCCTTCCATTAACCTTTTGCCATTTTTCTATTAACTTGAAAATCACGCATTTATTTCTCTTTTCAGTTTCCTGTCCTTCACCAGTTTCAAACAAATGACAGACATTTATTGCTTCATATCTGACAGCTTTGCTTCCTTATCAGCTCTTACAAGGAATTTTTGAAAGACTAAGTAAGTCCCATTTATTTACTACCCCCACTGTATGAATGGCACAGAATTAATACTGGCAGATTGGAGAAGCGCAGTCAATCAAAGATTCTCACTCTCATATTAACTTAGGTAGTGTTTCATACAGTAAATTCATTTAATTACCAATCCAACCAACTTTTCTAAAGTCACAATCACTAAGCTATACAAGTACATATCAAAATAATGTGTACTTTGTTTCTGTTCTACAGCAGTTATTTCAAAGAGTCTTTTTCATTTTGAGTTAAGGACTTGCTCCTCCATTCTATCCAAAACCTCTTTTTGTTAATCTAATGACCCATCCCTTTGTAATATCTGATCTGTCTTCTTGAAAAGAGCAGATTTGAGGCATGTACCTTCTACTATAAAACAGCTTCCAAGAAATTATAATGCTTTCTAGGAAGTGCAATTTCCCCCTTTACTCCACTGTCAAACCAACACAGGGATATTTTATTGAATATCCTGAGTCTAATATTCCACCTGTAATAACTGTTACTGCAGACAGCTAACTGAGGACTTCCAAAACAATTTACATGCTAAAGTCAATGACTTGGCAGGTACCATCCGCATCATGATCCTTCTTGTAACTTTTCTATGAGTTCTTCACCTTCAGGATTCAAGTGGTTGAAAAGAGCGGAAGAATATTCAAACTGAAAATGTTTAGAAGACAATGAGGGGCTGAGAAACAGAACAACTGGATTTTTCGAAACCAAGCTATGTCAAAGCAGTCATTTTTCTCCACGGATTGTTGATGAGGGTAAAACTAGAATATGCTATACGTACATTGAATATCCTTCAACAATGTCTCATGTGCCACAGGGAAACATACTGCTACAAAATAGCACAAAAACAACTGAAAAACCATATTTTGAGAATAATTACCAGTAGTTCTGAATGAAAATGGGAGGTCATATTAAGTAGGTTTGTCCTGCTTTTGGTTTAATATTTAATTTATTTAGGAACTGGAGGATAGAATAAAAGACGGGCTGATAAAATCTTCAGGGTAATCAAATCAGGAATTTGCAACAAAACCGAAAGCCAGAATTTACTTCAAATTGATCTTGAAACTGGAAATTTGGGAAAGTCATTGAAAATACAGGAGATGCAATTCAAGAAAGATAAATGCAATTTCTACAGTAGGTTAGAATACCTGACTGCAGAATGGGGAGTAATCAGCCTGGCAGTAGTTGTGAAGAAGACCTAGACCTAAGAGTACATCGCAGCATACACAGCAGTCAAAAAACTCATGCTGATGTTAAAATGGGGAACAATAATCCAAGGTGTATAAATACAGCTATAGTTTATTGCACAGATACAAGTCAAAGGTGTAATACTGTCTCCTGTACAATGTATCCAATGTTGGTAAAGCTTTCTCTTGAGCATTCAGTTTGGTTGCTACAGAAACTGTGAAGTTACAGGGCAGAAGAAAAAGAGTAGAAATTGCACGTGAGCTAAAAGTCTTTTCATTACTGTATGACTTATTTAGAAAGCGAAGTCTGACCTTCCTTTTTCTGGAGAGTTTACATCCTAATTTTGGTTGCTTCTTTCTTTGTTGACTACAGAACTGATACACTTTGATTTTCATACATGACTTATCTAGTTTCTGTGTGCTTCAGAGTTGTCCAGCCTGGAGGCATCTATTCTGGCCTCAGTCCAAAGCAGACTTCCATTATTAGTGGCAACTGGGGACATGCACAGTAGGAGAACACTAGTCCTCTGCTTTTGGATTTCTGTATTTAAAGGAAAAGGCTAAGCTGTCAAATGCAAAAAGTGGAAGCTGTGACAGGGCACAATATTGAAGCCACTATACAGAAAAGAACAAGAAAGTTGTTCGCCTTTTGGAAAGACTCCAATTGATAACTGACATTTTTGTTGCCTTCTTAGGTCACGTCCTCCAATTTTCTACAAAGCAGTTCAGAAAAATCTATAGGTAGCACAGCTTTTGCCAAAGCAGATTAGTGCATCTGTCAGACCCTCCAAGAAAAATCACCTGCATAGGACAATAGTTTCTCTCATGTCTTATCCAATCTCCCACTGTAGCAGACCAGACAACCCCATTCAGAATGAGCATCCTGTACTCACGTCTAGCAGTGACCACAGGAATCTCTAACATCGCTCTGTGCATAGTCACCATCTTATAGACAGGAACAGGGCAGTGAATTTCTCCTATATGAGAGAACTCTTGTATCACTACTGCAGTATCTTAGCACCTTACAGTAATACTTTAAAGGTAACGACTGCAGGGCAGAATTGGCTCATGGGTCAAGCACAGAGGGTAACAGTGGATGGGATAACACTGGTGACCTGTCACTAGTGGGGTTCTGCAGGGGTCTATCTTAGGCCCTGTGCTCTTCAACATCTTCATAAATTACTTGGATGCAGGACTGGAAGGATACTACGCAAGTTTCCAGATGACACAAAATTTGGAGGAGCCATTGACTCCCTCGAAGGCAGGAAGGCCCTGCAGAGAGAAAAAAGTGCCAGAATCTGTACCTGAGATGGGGCAACCCAAGATGTATACACAGACTTGGTATGAGATACCATAAAGCAAAATGAGCAAAGAGGTTATGAAGATGGGATCAGCAGAGCCAGGATTCACTGCAGATACAGAAGCAACCTGAAACTTGTCTTTACAGCATTCTCATGTAAATGCTGCTGATTTCATAGCTGGATGTTTCTTACAGAAGAGCAGAGCACAAAACAGCAATACTTCTGGAATACATTATGGCTAAATGGCTATGTGAATTCATATGCAAATAAAACATAGCTTTCCACTCCTGCAACATTATTGAGTATCCCCCAGAGTCAAAAAGTTTGTGAATTCCTGTTGTACTGGCATCAACCTACACATGAAAGCTCTGCTATTCCTACAAGGAATAGAAAGGTATGCAGCTCTTCCTTCCTAGCTGGTGATTAATCATTCTGTACTGTAGCAGAAGCCAAACTCCATAGGCTTCTGACTGGCAATGGTACAAAAAACAGTAGGATGGCCATTTGATGGAAAATCGTTATCTCCCGTCTCCTGTGTATGACCGCACTGATAGCTGCATAGAAGTGTGTGAACAACCTGTTTGAGTTGCAGAGTTGATAACACACTTCAACTCAGCTTTCAATAGCATCACTCTGGCATGGCAAACATTCTTAAAAAAACCCCAATCCTTTTAAGACTTTAGAGAATCTTTATTTCAAAGGGCCTGGAAACAGTGAATTTCAACAGTGCTGAAGACCAAAGTTTTCCCATTGAAAACATTTTTCTATCAGTAGGTCATAATCCTATTCTGTAGGAATAATATCCCTTATTAAGACAACTTTTTTCCCAAAGACATATGCCTGGCCTCAGCATAAAGGTGCTATTTAGAGGGAATAGTCCAGTGCTCACTCTGGTCACATTCTCAGTGTGTACACATACAGGAAAGAGCAATATGTGATCAAGCTTTTGATTTTTTGTGGAGAAGATTTCAGCTAGAGATTTCAGAGTTAAGCCATCGCTGGAGGCTCGCAGCAACGCCAGGGACGCGCCGGGCGCCGGTTTGAACTCGAGTGGCTTTTGGCCCGGGGACACCCGGGCAGCCAAGACTTCCCAGCTGTGGGTACGTAAACCATTAACGCTCCTGGGAGTGCAGCGATCGGGGGCGGTAACCGTGGGGTCTTGGGCAACAGCGGGGGGCTCGTAAATAAGCAACTAAGGCACTTTGTGCGGCAGTTTTCATGGACAGGGCAAGCGGACAGGGTAGCAGGCGCTGTCTTCGCAGGTGCTGTCTCTCCTTCCTCCCCCGATCAGTCATGGCCAGAACCAGATGGATGAAAACCACAGCCAAAGCCACAAGGGAGGCTCAGACCCAAACTACCCCTGTGTCAGTGGATGTGGCTGTCCAGACTCCTGGGTATAGGGAACGCCTGAGCCTGGTTGTTGTCCAGGAGGACAGCCTGCAAAACACCTGTGTCCAGTGCGAGCTGGTAAATGACCTGCTCTCCATTATAACAGAACTAAAGGAAGAGGTAGAAAGTCAGAGAAAAGATCAAGGGAATGCAAGGGAAGTTGAATTGGGGATCAGTGCACTCCCAACCTCTGGGGACTCTTGCACCTCCACAAGCACCTCACATTCCTCAGTACAAGGTAAGAGAAAGAAACCTTGAGGATGAGGGGCAGTGGGAACAAGTCTCCTCCCGTGGGG
>WEKX01000784.1:819-35798 GCA_013390025.1 Pitta sordida
ACTGTCAGAAAACTTAATATGAGCCAACACTGTGCCCAGGTTGCTAAGAGGGACAAGGGCATCCTAGCCTGTATCAGGAAAATTGTGGTCAGTAGGACCAGTTGTTCTCCCCCTGTAGTCAGCACTGGTCAGACCACATCTTTAGTATTGTGTCCAGTTCTGGTCTCCCCAGTTTAAGAAGGATGTTGAATTACTCGAGGGTCCAGGGAATGGCAAAAAGAATGGTGAAACAACTGGAGAACAAGCCCTGTGGGGAACGACTGTGGGAGCTGGAGTTGTTCACCCTGGGTAAGTGGAGGTTCAGAGGTGACCTCATTGCTGTGTACAACTACCTGAAGGGAGGTTGCAATCGGGTGGGGGCAAGTCTCTTCTCAGTCTGCCAGCACCAGAACAAGAGGACATGGCCTCAAGCTGTGCCAGGGGAAGTTTAGGCTGGATGTTAGGAAGAGCTTTTTCACAGAGAGAGTGATCTCTCATTGGAATGGTCAGACCAGGGAGGCGGTAGAGTTGCGATTCATGGAGGCGTTTAAGAAATGACTGGATGATGAACTCAGTGACATGGTCTAGACAATGGGAGGCTTGGATGGATGGAGTATGGTGCCCATGGTTCCAGGGTTGTGGGTTTGATCCCTGGGTGGGCATTCCCTTGGGAGTTGGACTAGATGATCCTTGAGGTCCCTTCCAACTTGTGAACCTGTGAACCTGTGACAAGGGGGGATGTCTTTAGACTGAGGAAGAGTAGGTTCAGATTGGATATTAGCAACAAATTCTTCCTTGTGAGTGTGGCGAGACATCCATAGAACTTGTGGATGCCCATCCCTGTAAGGGTCCAAGGCCAGTCTGGATGCAGCCCTGAGCAGCCTGGTCTAGTGTCTATGGCAAGGAGTGGGAACTGGATGAACTTTAAGGTCTCTTCCAAACCATTCTATCATTCTCTGATTCCTTCTTTGCAGATAATTTGTATCAGCATACATGACAAAAAAAAAAAAGAGTTCTGTAATGTGATGGGATTAAAAAACATTACCGCATACACAGCATGATAAAAACAAGCTCTTATTTCAGTCTTGTGCCAAATGCAATGAAACAACTTTTGAAGCTTATCCATTAAAATTGCATACATTTGTATTAGCTATGCTCTTGGTCTGTGTGTGTAGCTGAAGCACACAAAATACAGCAAAGGCCACATTCAGGAGATTCTTCTGCTGTGAGGAAGTACTCTCAATCAGCAAAGTTAAGGAAAATTCTACTCATGAGTTCCCCAAAACTGTACAAATCTTATTTTTTGAAACTTATATACCCATTTATAAAAATCCCATCTAGTAATTCAATTAAGAATTCTCCCAAACTCAAAAGCTTTTATTCTGGTAACCTCTTCTCCTTAAGAAAAGGAATATAATTTTCCTTAAGAAACTAAGTTCCAAAAAAACTTGGTTATAAAAATCAGATGAGGCTTTTTGTTTGTGTGTTTAGCTTGGTGTTTGGTTTTTTTAAAATTCAAGCATTTGTAGTAGAGCTGGAAATCTCTGCCTTCAGAAATAGGTATCTATGGCTACAGAACACATCTTGCCAAGGTGTGAAGACTGAGTTCTACAAACTTCATAGGAAAGATGCTCCAATTGCAGTAGAATGTAATTTTAGACTATATTGTTTTCAACTGATGTTAACAAAACAGCAATAATTCTGACCTTTTGATTTATTTTTGTACCAACAATAACTTTATTAAACACCATATAGGTTTTGGACTCCTACACAGAAATTACATTCCCACCTCTTTTTTCCCACCCCCCCAAGTAATACAGTTTTGGTCATGAAAGTCTAAGGTAATCTAAGGCTTTTCACTGAAAGAGTGATCTGGATTTGAAATGGGTTGCCCACAGAGGTGGTTGACTCACCAACCCTGGAGATGTTCAAGGGGAGGCTGGATGAGGTGCTGAGTGATATGATCTAGATGTAGATGCTAGGTTGAGTTGGACTATATGTTGGACTAGATGATCTTCAAGGTCCTTTCCACCCATATCTATACTGTGAATACTGTAATCAGCTACTCTGTCTACAGCGATAGAAACATAGAATGGCTTGGATAGGAAGAGACTTTCAATATTTCCTCATTCCAACACCCCTGCCATGGGCAGGGACACCTTCCACTAGACCAGGTTGCTCAGGACCCCATTCAACCTCACCTTGAATCCAACTGTCTGTTCATTGACAACAAAAACCAATACAACACGAATAGCTGCACATATTAATTTTTTTTCCAACTCAAGTGAACAAAAATACCCAGTTAAGCATGTTCTAAAATAATCTGCCATCTACAGATGTATAAAATGCAGCATCAGAAGCAGGACTGGAACAGGCTCCCTAGTGAAACGGTGGAGTCACCATCCCTGGAAGTAGTCGAAAAATGAGTAGACATGGCTCTTAGTGACATGGCATGGTGGGCATAATGGTATCCAGTCAGAGGTTGGACTCGATGATCTTGCAGGTCTTTTCCAACCTTAATGATTCTATGATTCTAAGACCCAGTACAATTTTTGGAATCCCGTATTTTTGATAATGAATTGTATTATTATTCCAAGGGAAATTTTACGCAGACAAAACCCTTAAGTATTTCACAGCAATGCGCTTTTCATATATGTTAAAACACACAGACTCTGATTGAAGAGAGTCTGCAAATGAATCCAAGTTTCCTCAAGTTGCACTGACAATTTGGATAATTCTTCCAGTAGCTTTGGCTCTGATGAGAGAATCTTCAGATGTAACTGAAAATGAAAACAAGCAGTGGTGAGACTAAAAACGAGATCCTTTCGCCCATCCAATTCCAATAATTTGCCTTCAGGAAATGTCCCAAGTAAGGCAAGGACTCTTCTTTCAATTAATTACCTCGATTTAATGCTGCCTCACTTTTGCTACTCTTTCCCAAGCCATTTTTCTCCCACATATGTACTAGATGTGATAAGGCAGCAAAATGTCTTAAGCATGCTTTACATATTTGTTTTACATATCATCTTCTGCCTAGGCTGCCAAATCCATCCCAAACACACACTTCTCTAGAGGGTAACTTTCTCCTCTTTCTGACCTGCATCACAAGTTCCTCTTTAGGCTAGAAAGGCAAGGCAGATGACCTGAGGTCAATCAGGATTATTATTTTAATTATCCATGCTGCATACAGCAGGAAGAATGATGCCAGCACACTCTATACTGATACAGATGAATGTCTCTCCATGTAATAAAGAGTAATCTTGTTAAAGCAGAAGGAAAAGAAACCTTTTGATCTTGTAGCAATCACTATTACCACTTAATGGATGGAATAGTTATTTTCCAGGCTACAATTAAATCTAGGAGTCTTGTTATTTAGCCTGGAGAATAGGTTCAGTTTGGATATTAGGAAGAAATTATTTAAGGGTGGTGAGGCTCTCCAACAGGTTGCCAGAGAAGCCTTTGATATCCCAGTATTAACAGTTATAAATGTATCTGAATGTTTACAACAATGTTTCCCATTAAAGTGTAATTAAATGGTTTCACAAAGTTTCATAAATCAGTCTCTGAAGCACTTGGACATCAAAAGTGTTTCAATCTTCTGCAGAACCACTTTCTCTCTAAGAGTAACTGTTACTGTGCTTCATCACAATAACTTTCTAACTTACACAGACCTGGAATTAATTTCATTATCTTTTTCATAAAAACCTAATGAAAAAAGAAAAAAGGCAGCCCGCTAACATGAAAAGTTAAATCAGACTTGAAATATCCAGTGTAAAAAGTCTCATTTACTCCTCCCAACCATTGTGCAATAAATTCTTCGCTTAAGTTATAGCATATCTTAGTTTAACAACCATTAAGGAATTAAGCATGTTACAAAAAAAAAACCCCAGCAATCCAAATTCTAAACAACAAATACTAGAATAAAACTTCTCTGGCAGGATCCTGTTCACAATATCCATTTTTTTCCCCCAAGTGTTTCTTGACTGTGGCGAGATCATCCAACTCATTTAGACATTTCAAAACCATTCCCAACCAAAATCACTTAACACTTTTGAGTAAACAAGTTATATCCTTTTGCCGCCACAACCATCATTTTAAAAAGGACTAATTTTGTAAGAAAATTATTACCTTTAAAAATAGTGCAAGGTATGCCTGAGCAAGTTCAAAGTTGTACTTCTTGTTTAGCATCATCCCAATCATCCTCAAAAAGCTTAGCATCACATCCATGGAGCCACCACCTTCAGGGGCCAAACCTCGCAGCTCTATCTCAATATTAGATGGTCCCAAACTTTTCAGTAAGTTAAGTGGAGCTTTATCTGCGTTAAAGCATTGAGGGATACGTTATCAGCTGCATCTTCAGAAATGCAATCTGCAGAAAAGAATCTTACAAATCCTTTATAAGACAGTTTTATTCCAAAATTCTTAAGCAGTGGCTAGTAATTTCAAGTTTCTACTGTTTTCTTATTTTTTTCTGTTTACAAAGAAAAGGCCTTCCTGCCTTTAATTTATTGTCCCATCACATACTAGAGAAGTACATCTTCAATGAAACAGCTGTACTTACAAATACAGTAATACCTCAAAATACAGAGAGGTTAGGGTCTCCTCCCCAGATGCGAATCTTCTGATCCTTGAGGATAGGTGTGGTGTGAATATGCAAATAAGCCACACCTGTCACCCTCCCACACTCCCTTAGCCAGAGTGCTGGAGGGTGTTCCTGCTTTTCACAAATAGGGAAGATCTGGTGGGTAATGTGGATGTTGGAGGTTGTTTGGGAGGTAGCGATCATGAGACAATTAAATTCTCAATAAATAGTGCAGCAAAGAGTGGGGGCAGTATAATAGCTAAGCTGGATTTCCATAGGGCAGACTTTGGTTTATTCAAGGAACTGATTAGGAAAGTTCCTTGGGATGTGGCTCTTAAAGACAAGGGGGCCCAGGATAGCTGGGAGTACTTCAGGAGTGAGATCTTGAAGGCACAGGAGCAGGCTGTCCCGGTGTGTCGTAAGGTGAACTGGACGGGTAGATGGCCACCCCGGTGGAGTAAGGAGATTTTGAATGAGCTAAGAGGAAAAAATAGGATGTATCATCTTTGGAAAGAGGGGAAGGTAACTAGGACTTTGTTTAGGGATGTTGTCAAGTCATGCAGAAAAAAAATTAGAGATGCAAAAGCTCAGTTTGAGCTTCAATTGGCTACTAATATACAGGATAACAAGAAAGGCTTTTACAGGTACGTTAATGGCAAGAGGAGGGACAGGAGCAATCTCCAATCTCTACTGGATAAGGAGGGCAACATCATCACTGGGGATGAGGAAAAGGCAGAGATACTTAATGATTTTTTTGCCTCTGTCTTTAATAGTAAAGACAGCTGCTTACATAATGAAAGGTCTCTTCAAGGGTCTCTTGATACAGTCGATAGAGATGAGGAATGGTTTAACCCCTCTTTAATACAGGAGGAAGATGTAAGGGACATACTAGTACATCTAGACCCTCATAAGTCCATGGGACCTGATGGGTTACATCCTAGAGTGTTGAGAGAGCTGGCAGATGAGCTTGCTAAGCCTCTCTCAATCATCTATCAGAGGTCTTGGCTTACTGGGGAGGTCCCAAAAGATTGGAAGTTGGCCAATGTGATACCTATCCATAAGAAGGGTAGGAGGGAGGACCCAGGAAATTATAGACCTGTTAGCCTGACCTCGGTGCCAGGCAAAATTATGGAGCAAATCATCTTAAGGAAAATGATGTTGCACCTCCAGGAGGGTAAGGAGATCAGACCTAGTCAGCATGGCTTCAGGAAAGGAAGGTCCTGCCTGACCAATCTCATTTCCTTCTATGATCAGGTGACCTGCCTCGTTGATGAGGGAAGAGCTGTTGATGTGGTGTAGTAAATGTGGATTTTAGTAAAGCCTTTGACACTGTCCCCCATAACAAACTCCTGGTGAAGCTGGAGGCTTGTGGCTTGGATGGGTTTACAGTGGACTGGATCAGGAATTGGTTGGATAACAGAGCTCAGAGAGTGGCGGTTAATGGTGCTGTGTCCGGTTGGAGGCCGGTCACTAGTGGGGTGCCTCAGGGTTCAGTGTTGGGACCTGTCCTGTTCAATATCTTTATTGATGATCTGGATGAAGGGATGGAGTCTGTTATTAGCAAGTTTGCGGATGACTCCAAGCTGGGGATAAATGTCGATCTGGAGGAAGGTAGGAGGGCTCTGCAGAGAGACCTTGACAGGCTGGATAGATGGGCTGAATCCAACGTAACATCTTTCTGTTTCACTTTTTGCCCCTTCTCTGTCTTGTAAACTGGACAAAATTTTTTATTAACTACATAACTTTCTAATTTTACATCTCCTGGCAAAAAGAATGCATACATTTGGGATTTCAAGCCGTTACTGTGAATATACCCTGAAAGGGTACCACTTTTACCAGGCAGCTTTACTCTTACTGACATTAAGCAAAACTAAAGAACACCTGGTCCATGTAATGCAATTATTACTTTTGTTAAAGTGAATTCCTCCTGATTTTACTGGGAACTTCTTTTGCATGTACGAACACATGCAATTTACAGGCTCCTCCCTCCTTTTCATAAGTGTTCCTCCTCAGGATTTCTAAAATCCTACCTGATGATCCACAAACATTCCATCTATTTGCTTTAAAAATGAAGAAGCAAAAACATGTTTGGCTGCAAATGCAACTGATAGTTAAAACATCTCAAAAGAGTTTAAGAAGGGGTAGAATAATTTACAACAAAACTGCTCTGTGGACAAGCTACCAGTGACTGTCCATTTACATTTTCAAGCTAGCTATATTAGCAATGATTCCAGAAATCTAAGTTTCAGTGATTCTGTAGCAGCACAAGCGAAAAGGGCAAAACAGCTGGTAGTTTCCTCAGGTAATTTGAGTGATTGAATTTCAAAATGAACGGAATGTTAAAAGAAATCGAACACCTTGATTTTGTATCATTTGTTTCTTCTTAAGCTTTAAAGAAATTAAAGCTGTAAATCTGCTGAATGTCTAATGAAGTAGCCCTTGAAAGAAGACATGTTATACACATTATGTTTTTATTGTTTCAGTGAACCACCAGGTCATTCCTTACCAAATCACTCCTTTCCTTCCTTCCCTTACAAATAATACACAACACTTTTTCTGGGTGAGCTCACTGTCTCCAAAAAAGACTAACAATCTTAAGAACACTTTCTCTATAATGGTTTTATCCAGGATTTCTCTGTAAGGATTCCATGCTGCAAGCAAGCTGGAGTACAAACAGATCTTTGATCCAGACTGGCTATTTATTTATTTTAGTTAGGTCATTCTCTTTGTCTTTGCTACTCCACTATGCATACTTTTTTCTTCAATTACAGTTACAATTCTGACATTAGAAATCACACATATATTAAAATATTTCAACATTTTTAGGGAAATACCTTGTTAACTTACATTCATTAGTGCCCAGGGCTTCTTCAAGATGAATGTAGAAATCAGATTTCTGTGCCAGTATTCCAAGATTAACTACCTTTGACTAGACAACAAACGTACAAAAGAGTATACATGAATATGCAAACATTTTTCTACAACTCAATTAGATTATTTTTCTACTAACAGAAAAAAAGACCTTAACAAATAAGCATTAAAAGAATTAGTTAAAACTGGTACTTTAAAATCTTTGGCAATTTCACTCAGCACTAAAAAGCATTTAAGAAGTCTTTTAAAATTCACTAGATAAACACAATTACTTATATTGATTCTTGTTTTTACCTGTGCATCGTTTTCTTCCTCTGGTGCAATGTATCGGGGTATAAGACCAGGAACCGTTGGAATGAAGAAAGGCGCTGACTTGGGAACCTTTGGTGGCTCTCGTGGTTTATTTTTTTTCTGTTAATCAGATATTTTAATTAAAACAATTATCATTATTATCATAGTAAGAACATATGGGAATATTTTTTGCCAAGAGCTTTATTTTTAAAATACTATGAAAATCTAAAGATTAACTTAAAAGTAAATACATAGTAAAGCATTTACCACTAATTCTGAAACTACTATTTATCAGAAAAACAGCCCCCTTCTGATATCCCAGGAACAGTGAAAAGTACTGTATAGCCTTCTACTTCAAAATCTTGAAAAATACCAGACAAGGGGAGTCACATTTTGTGAACAGGTAATACAACACACAGCAAGGGCAAATACATCTGCCTTTAAGCTGGTTTTGCACAGTTTCAGTACCTTGATAACATCAAGGCTGAGGAGGTTTTTCCACCTTGATTCCGGTAACGAGGAAAGGGTCACCAGCTGCTCTCCCAATTGCTCAGGTGAGACATATTCTATCATTTCATCACAAGGTTCTTCATCTCCTGACAGATCCCCATCTTTCAGGAACAGATATTTTTTATGAGCATACATACTCCACATTTTTTTTTTTTTTAAATCAAAGCTCTTACTATTATTTATTTTGCAACTTTTGAATAACAAATGCATAACAGCTATGGACACAGGTGCCAGCATTATGCTACGGAAACAATTTTATTAGCCCTACGAAATACTATATTTAGATTTAAAAAAAATATGGCTAAAATGCAGAATTGGATAAACAAAATTGTAAAGACTTGTAAGATTTGTCCACTTTGGTTGAAATTATACAAAAGCAATTTATAGAATTCTCAAAGAAAGAACAATGGATTACTGTTAAAATTTCATTAAGCATTTTAAATATATACACAGTAATTTTAGTTCTAAGTTATGAAGGTGTAACAAAAGCTGTAAAACCTTTGCATTTAAATACACACAATATTCACAACCTCTCAATATTAAAGTGCAACATTCCACAACAAAATTTAGAACATCTACCACTAGATTTTCTCAAGGCTTCCCTTGTGGCCTTGAACAAATATCACTGGTCGCCCTCCTTTTTGGAAAATACTACACGGCTAAAGCCATGAATCTAATAGAAAAGCCTACAGCAACAAAGAAATGTGAATCATTAAGAGCCCTGAACATCTAAACAAAAACTTCTCATTTGCTAAAGACAAAAAGTGGATTCAAGGTTTCAGTCAGAACCAAGACAAAAACATTCGAAGTTTTGGGATGAATTACTGTCTCCCTAGTTACACTATCTAAAATAAGTATGAGCTTAATTAAGCAGCCATCATCCAGCATGGTCCTCGCTCCTTTGGTGGCCAGTAAGCTGCGTGTGTTTCTCCTCCAGATGGAGATGCAAATGCAGGCACTGCAAAACTTGAGCAGACAAGATCTCCCTCTAGAGGATTTCAGAAGCACAGTCGCCTCTATGAAATGTAGCAAAAATGCCGTTTAGGCCTTTCTTTCACTGGGCATGTAGCACAGGCACCTGTCAGGTCAGCTGAACCCAATTTTCTCGCCAACAAGGCAATACAGAGCAGTGAAACTACCACGGCATACAAGCAAATAAACAAGTTGTAAGGGAAGTAGGATAAAAAACAGTCTCCTTCCCACTTTCAGAAACATGAATTTCAAATTGGCCTCAGAGATGTCAGAACACGAGGTATTTACAAAAACCTGGGCTTAAAAGAAAGACAGCAAATAGCACAGATGTTTTCACTGCCTAAAGAAATTCTTGAAGATACTGAGATCAGCAGAATGTAATTCTTCATGTCTGACCACTGAAACATGACTAGGTTTTAGGAAACAGTCTTAGCACAAGAGTAAGTATGACAAAAATGGTGGAAGCAATAGGAATAGTCCAGAGAAAGAATGTTAAGACACAATGAGTTGTCACTCAAGAAGTAAACCAATCTTCTATCTGAAATGTAACAGCAAATTGAAAATAAAATATGCTTTCATCTGAAGATTACCTTGCACAAAGCAAGTACTAGGGCGTGTCACCAAAGAAGGCTCATAATCTGCAGGAAGGGGCCGTAATGACACAAGTGAATACAGAGAACGGTTTGACCTGAAAAATAAGACAGGCATTTTAAAAATATCCTTCAAGTGAATGGGAACAAGCGCTTTAGATATGATTTTTACATCTAATAAATGGTCGAATACACTGCATTATGGCAATTCACCAGGTTCTAGTCAAGATTGGTTTTTCTCATCTACCAGATAAGCAAGAAATGAAGCACATCAATAGACATCACCTGAAAATCTGAAACAAAAATCATGCTGAAGTATTATTGCCAAGAACATTTAACACACATGCAATTGTGAAGTATGATTATTAACTTACAAGTTGCTGCATTTTCTTGAAATCACAAAACTGCCTACTTAAAAAGCTTGCTTTGTATTTAGTATCTACAGAGTCACAGAACCATTTAGGTTTGGAAAAGACCTTCAAGTTCATCGAATCCAACCTCTGACTAGTCACCACCTTATCAACTAAAGCACAGCACTAACTGCTGTATCCAGTCTGTCATTTCCTGAACACTTCCAGGGACGGTGACTCCACCCCTTCCCTGGGACACCCTTTCCAATTTTTAACCATGCTTTCCATAAAGAAATTCTTTCTGATATCCAGCCTAGCTTGAGGCCACTTTGCTTTGTCCTGTCCCTGGTCATCTGGGAGAAGAGCCCAACCTCCACGTGGCTACAACCTCCCCTCAAGTAGCTGCAGTGAGCAATAAGGCACCATCTGAGCCTACTTTTCGCCAGGATAAACACACCCAGCAACCTCAGTCACCTCACAGAACTTACTTTTTGGTCCCTCCCCAGCTCTGCTGCCCTTCTCTGGACATGCTCCAGCACCTCAGTGTCCTTCTTGTAGTGAGAGGCCGAAAATTGGATACAGGATATGAGGTGTGGCTTCACCAGTGCCCAGTACAGAAGGAAAGTAACTTTCCTGATCCTGGCGGCCAGAAAATATTTACCCATGCCAGTGTTCCACTACCCTCACAGTAAATAACTTCTCCCCAACATCTAACCTAAACCTGCCCCCTGTCGGTTTGAAGCCACTTCCTCTTGTCCTGTCACTCCAGGCTCCCGTTCGAAGTCCCTCTCCAGCTCTTCTGCAGCCCCTTTAGGCCCTGGGTGGTTCCAAGTTCCCCCTGAAGTCTTCTCCAGGCTGAGCATTATGTACATTATGCAAATATAAAGGCTTCATGTGATTTCAGAGTAGTACTCTCAGCAAATTTTCTTCATGTTTGGAACATGGACACAAGTGATTCTGGCAAAATATTTTTCTTGTCAATACAAAGCAGGGCTAGGTAATAACATTTGTCATTATTCCCAAGGAAGCTCTTTTACTTAACCACAGGAAGGTTTAACAACCAGACACTCCTCAGGCAAAACTAAAGCCAACATATGTCCTTGAAAAATCTATCTCTCAAATGCAAGGGAAAAGAAGCAAACCACTTAAATGGTGTGTTACTCCAGCACTGGACCTAAGCAGTCATTTGCTTTAAAGCCCTATCAGGAGGCAACTGAAGTAACACACATCCTGCTTCTGCGCTCATCTGTGACTAATAAAGAGGAATAATTGCAACTTGCAAATATTACTCGGAAGTCTCAGACAACACTTTATAGCAGGATAAGAAAAGCAGGACTCAGAAAGAAAAACTCTTTGAACAAAGACATTTCAAAAGGGGTGGGGAAAAAACCAAAGAACAACTTTAGCAACAGCATAACAGAAATTCTTAAGAGTAAGAAACATTTAGGAACAAAAATCATTTAATTAGCACAATAAATAACTTCAGAAATTTCAAGATTTATGAATCATGGCAATACAGAATACCTGTCTCAATTAGAACCAGAGAAGACAAAACACTGGAGATGATCCTTCACAGAGCAATTCTCTACTTGCAATAAAGCTGACAGAAAGAATTCTTTCCCATCTGAGATTCTGTGTACAGACAGATGAACATATTACATACTCACCACAAATAAATTCCAAGATCATCCACATGTGTTGAAGCTAGAAAATCTCCTGTAGGGGACATAGTAAGACTCACAGCTGCAGCGTCTACCAAAAAACAATCTATGAGGCTAAGGAGAAAAAACACAACACAGAAATTCTCAGCAGGATGAACTTGTTTATCTATTAATATCTGAATTACAGGACAGTGGAATTATGTGCACAAACCAGGGTATTAGAAGTATTCAAATATATTATATCTGTCCACATTTATCTCCTTATGCCTGGCACTAACCTTCTTAAGTGACCATAAATTTTTTAGTTCAAATCAGCCCCATACTGCTCTGACCTCATCTTTTAATGCTCTGCCTTTAGCTGAAAATTCCCTCTCCCAGTGCTCTTCATAGACACCTGGTTAATACCAGGACTTAATGTTTCTAAAATAAAGAATGAACTGTGCAATGCAATATCTGATTTTCTGCACTTACACTGATAACATTTTGTACAGTCCACAATGTCTAGAAAAATTTGCCTTAAATACTGTTTTCAGTTTCAAATCCACCCTTTTACCACAATCTTATGAAAAAATCTATTCAATAAACCAACCATACAGAACAACTGCAAGACAAAGTTACAAGACATTAAGTTTTTCTATTTACTGAATTTAAAACATGATTAAAGTTACAGACTTGGGGGAAGCAGGGATGAATTTACTACAGGACAATGAAATACATGCTTGTAATTTTTACATAAAAAGTACAGCAATTGCTAAATGAATCGTGCCTGGTGCCTGGAGGCATCTACCTTTATGCTTCCTGCCTAACTGCAAAAATTAAGGCAATCGAAAAGTATAAAACTGCCAAGTTTACATCATCATCAGATATCTTAATGCTGTTTTTTCTCAAATACACCATCCAAAATGTAAACACTTAGCTGTTAACCTTTGACTTCTTCATTTGTCTCTGCAAGCTGCTTTACAGAATGAAAAACTTGCATAATGCCAATGTTTCTGCTTGTGCCTTTCTTGACATAAATTAGTAAATTTTTCATAATTTTCAAAAAGCCCTACATTAAAAACATGCACTATGAATACCTGAATTATGTAAGCACAGTTAAGCAGCATTTCCAAATAAAAACCTGTGTTCAATTAAGAGATGTTACACCATTTAAGTCAGTTGGTAATTTTTGTGATGTAGGATTCTAGAAATACGTTTTCCACCTTTTAATCACAGTATCACAGTATAGAAAAGGCTGGAAAGGACCGTGAAGATCATCTAGTCCAACCTATAATTCAACTAACCTATCCTCTACATCTAGATCATATCACTCAGTAATATAACGACAGTTAGCAAGGCTGAAGCTTTAAAACACAAGAGTTTATAAGTCAATTCTTAGATTTATGAGATACAGAAGAAGTAAATCAAGCATCAGGCTTTTTATTAAAAGATGTTCCTCCTTGTCAATACATTCCTCTTCCTAGAGTAAGGAAAAACCCTTGCCTTCACACTCTGGAAGGATAATTTAACCTAACTATTTTCAAAAACAGGGTTTGTCATGCCTAGATTTCAGTTTGACCCGACCTTCTTGCAGTTAGAGGGAGGATAAGGAATATTTAATTTTGATAAATATAAACAAGAACCATTATTACCTTTAAAACCATTATGAATACATTCTTACTGCAAAGTGTTATGGTATTTAAGAAATGAAAGATGCAAGCAACTGATATTCCTCAATGCTGCAATGTTTTTGTAGGCATATTGTTTTGGAAGGGAAAGAATGTTAGAAAGACTAAGTCCAGACTGCTAACTTCTTCTTAGAAGATGACCCTTAACATCCACCTGTTCTATTTTAGACTAGAGTCACTCATCGTGTAAGAATAGGGTATTTGTTTGTTAAGATTCAACACACTTTTGGTAGCAAAATGAAAGCTTTTACTGTACATAAAATTATACACAAAATCACACCAACTAAAGTAATCTACCCAAATGAAATCATTCAGTTCTAGGCATGACCATCAGAACTGCACACTGAATAGCACTACCTTAAATTACTAAAATCAAAACTATCTGACGTGCTGCTAAAAGAATGCACTGGCAGAACTCAAAGTTACTTTTCAGCTTGTTTTTTTCTGGGCTCCTGAACTTCTTGTGTGTACTTGTCTATTTCTCTGCCAAATTTTATTCTGGGAGAAGACTACTCATAGTGGATCATAAAAAAGTATTTTTGGCAGTTGCAAGTACGCACAAATGAAAAATATAACTGATGTAAAGCCTTATTATGTTGCTAAAATGAACATAAGTGAAAACAGGCTTCTATTTACAAAACCAGCTGAAGTACTGCTTCCAACTCTGGGGCCCCTAGCACAAGACAGTGAGAAGTAAGAGCAGGTCCAGGGAAATGATCAAAGGGCTGGAACACATTTACTATGAAGAAAAGCTGAAAGAATTGGGATTGTCCACCTTGGACAATAGAAGGCTCTGGGAAGACAACCCTGTGGCCTTTCAAAGAAGGCTCTTATAAGAAAGACAGAAAGAGACTTTTTAATAGCGCCTGTGGTCACAGGACAAGAGATAACAATTTTGAACTGAAAGAGGGTAGATTCTGATAGGACACAAGGCAGAAATTTTTTATGATTAGGATTGTGAAGCACTGGAACATCTTGCACAAATAAGCTATGGATGGCCCATCCCTAAAAGTGTTCAAGGCCAGGTTGGATAAAGCTCTGAGTAACCCTGTCAAGTGAAAGAAGTCCCTGTCCACATCAAGGCAGTTAGACTAGATTTTTGAAACTCACTTCCAATTCAAACCACTCTATGATTCCATGAATACCTCAGCATACCACAATCCAATTCAACTTCTGCACTCTCTTGCCCTTTAGAATATAGTGCTGCCTCCAGACAAAGAACAAATTAACACTCATTCATACTACATGAAAACTCCAGGGGTCATCAACCAATCTTCAAAACTCTGCTACTGTGTAGACCCAAAGGCACACATTTCTAGCATGGGACACAAAATAAAATACTGAGTTGTTATACCATGTGCAGCTCTGAATACGACATAGTATAAGTTGGTAACAGATAATCAAGCTAGAAGACTTTTTACCGTTTATCGGACAAGAGATTATTTCTACTCTATGTTTTTAAACTGACTCACCATCCAGAGGGAAGGTCCCAAGTCTTAATGGTACAGTCCATTGATGAAGTTATCAGCCAACGACCATCAGGACTGAAAGTCTAAAATAAAATAGTCAATTTAATGGCACAACTGACAAGTCAGTCCATACAGGAGGACCTGTTAAAACCAGAACGCTCCCAAAAACCAGGATGAAATGGTCTGGCTATAAACCAAAACTGACAAAACATTGTTGAAAGTGAGAAAAGAACAAAATCAGAAGCTATTTAGATCTGGTTTAAATATATGACACAGGATAGATCTGACTTAGTCAAAGCATTTTGGTTTTCATTTTTACATTAATGATGAAAACCACTAAGTGTAAAATTGAATAAATCAAATACTCATTTAGTAGCATTTAAAATTAAATCACAAAACTACTTCAATGAGCACTACAAAGCACTAATGCCTAAGATGTAAATAACGAATTATCAGTGTGTTCCATCTCAGATCTGTTTACACCTGACTCATCTCTTCTATATACACAGCTGAGACCGCAAAGTTTTGGTCCTTGGTGTGGTTTTAATTATTCCTAATGCTTTACTTTGTCTAACCCAAAATCAGCTTATTGCAAAGTTATAGTAAACTCTAATAAAAAACAGATGTCCATTCCAACACATTTCAAATTGAAAACGATCATGGCCAAAAGAGCTGTAGAGCTGCACTACAACTCTACTATTGACAGCTGAATACATTACTCTGTGACTTACTACATGCAGAGAAATTAATTATCTGTAAAATTAATTAGGTATCTGTATGCCTCCTGTTACAGAAAAATGAGTTAACAGTTACCATGTCATTAATCCGTCCATGGTGCCCTGAGAATGTCCTGACAATCTTCCTGGTTTCTATGTCCAAAACACTAATACTGAAGTCATCAAATGTAATTCCCAGAATACCACTGCCAAGAAACATTAACACATATGATAGTGAATACTCAAGACACAAAAAATAAAAGTATTCTAACATTTCTCCAGGTATCCTTTATCCTAAAATAATCTTGGACAATATCAGGATTATATTCCTTCAGTCTAATAAAATGTCTTGTAATAATTCTGTTGTAAAAGCATCAGAAATACAGTCATACCTCTGTAGCTGTGGGGTATGGGTCTCCCTGGGGTCCCGGAAATATTCTAATCCACGAGCAGTTGCGGGTCATTAATATGCACACAGGCCACACCCATCATTCCATCCCCAGCCAACCAAGAGTGCTAGGGAGTGCTTTCCGCTCCTCCTCACGGGCTCTCACAGCACAGGGGAGCAAAGGGAACTGTTCCTGAGCCCTCTCTCCCTGAGGAGACCCACGGAGAAACCCCGAGCTTCTCTTTGGTCACACTGCCGCTGCCGCCAGTCCCAAGTGCAGGACCAGCACTACTGGCCCTATGGGCCCAGCAGAACACAAGCTCCACCAGCCATGGCAGGGGGTGGGCATGGGGCTTCCTGGTGTGGTGGCATAGACACGTCCCACCACTGCCCCATCCCAGCACACAGCACTTGGCAATTGGCTCCCGCTGCAGTTTAGCACACCTGTTGGCATTGCCTTCCCCACCTGTAGCCATGGAAACAGTAACGCACAGATGTACAGATGCACACACAGAGGCAGTCCCTGAAAGGTGCTGGTGGGCATAAATGCTTGCGAGCACACACAGGTGGATGGGGCAGAGGGCAAAAGTGGACGGTGCACAGTCCCTGTGGAGGATGGTGGGTACAGCACTGCAGCAGCACCTTCCCTGAGGCTACGTCTACAGATCACCAGGTGCTCCAGACTACGTACGACATACTACCTACATAAGCCTTTCTGGCCATGGAGACACACAGGAGCGAGGCAGGGACCGTGACAGGGGACCATGCCATGTAACCTCTGCAACACTCATANCACAGAGGCAGTCCCTGAAAGGTGCTGGTGGGCATAAATGCTTGCGAGCACACACAGGTGGATGGGGCAGAGGGCAAAAGTGGACGGTGCACAGTCCCTGTGGAGGATGGTGGGTACAGCACTGCAGCAGCACCTTCCCTGAGGCTACGTCTACAGATCACCAGGTGCTCCAGACTACGTACGACATACTACCTACATAAGCCTTTCTGGCCATGGAGACACACAGGAGCGAGGCAGGGACCGTGACAGGGGACCATGCCATGTAACCTCTGCAACACTCATAAGGCAGTGATCTGTGGCTGTCCCCAGCAAGTGAGAGGTGCCGCCCACCTGCCCCATGAGGTGGTGCCAGTCCCACTCCACGGAGAGTGCCAGTGCCACCCCCTCAGCGAAGCAGAGCCACTCTGCATGCATCGACCAGGAAGCATTGCAAGTCACTGAGGCAGATTTGCAGGAAAAAAGTTCCATGAGTCAATGAAAACGTGAATATGACAGCACAATGTACCGAGGCATGACTGCACAAACTTAATTAGAATACTGGTTTCCATTCCAGATAAGTAGGTACAGCAAAACAATATGCACATGAAATAGCTTCAGTTTCTTACCTGTCCCTGTGAAGCAGAATTCCACTTGGAGAAGAAGAAAGTTCAGTGGAGTAAACTAGATCTTTAGTTCTGAATTTCCAAAATTTAATTAATCCTTCGCTACCAGCCGTGATTACCAGCTGGTTTAATCCATCCACTGCTACTCCTCTAATGGCTCCTTCATGTGCTGCAAATCAAGAGAAAAGAGTATTATTTCAGTATTCAAACTTAACATAGAAATTAGCAGAACGTCAAACACTATTCTGTGTGCCTGTGCCTAACTACACTGAATGAGCAATAAACATCTGATAAAAAAATTCTAAACCCACCTTTAGAAAATTCTAAAAAACACCAGACTGTTCCAATATTGTCAGTTTGTTTTAATCAAACAGCTTTTCAGTAAGTATCTAGAATACAATTAAAAGGTTGTGAGTGATTGTAGATGAATATTAGCTTTTACTTCTGCTTTAGTTTTGGGAAGCTTTTTCTCAATATGAGATCTGAGAGACTTTTTTGAATCACTTATGAATGTCTCTAGGAGGCCAGACCACCTCAGACAAAATTTACAGCCTCAGTTCTAGCACACAGTCTGAATTTTCCTAGGCTACTTCACACTGCAGTGTAAAGACAAGACACTGCTCCTCTGGTTTTGGATCAGTTTTGTTTCTTAATTATGCCTAGAGCTACTAGTCAGTAAGGAAAAATATAAAACTCATCCCACTCTCAAGCAATGACTTTATTAGGTGACCACTTCACATTTGGTATGCTAGATGACTTTTAGAAATCCAGTGAAGTTTAAGGGTTCATCGGGACTCTCTCCTTGTTTTGACCAAAGAATATTCAGATCAAGAGGCCTAAAAGTCATGCATGAGGATCTATGACATAAGAAATACATGTATGCAATCTTTAAAAGGAAATGTCAGAACACTGTCACATTACGTCAGTGACTTAAGTTTGCGGCTAAGTAACTAAATATAACACCATATACAAAGAGTTGGACTTGCTCAGGACTTCAGTTTCCTGTTCTAAACTATTATTTCAAGTAGGGAGCCCTAAACAGATGGGAAATTTATATAAAAAGAAGCCAAGTACTGGAAATATGATTATCTCAAAAAGACAAGAGGCCAAAGGATCTCAGTTTAACTGTTTTGGTAACTGACAGGTTTGCGGCTATTGAAACCAAGGATAAACAACAGACCTGTTAAAACAAACAAGGATTCTGTCCCTCAAATCAGGTTTCTGACTGCTGCGCAGCATAGGACAGTGTAGGGAAGTTTGAGAAACTGAAAAGATTCCCAAGTTCAACTCAGAACCTATGTTATATTTCCTAGATGACAGATACCAGGTTGCTGCTGCTCTGTTAAGAGCCAGTATTTTAAAAGTCACAGTATCACATAGTATCACAGTATAGAGAAGGCTGGAAAGGACCTTGAAGACCATCTAGTCCAACCTATAATCCAACTAACCTATCATCTACATCTAGATCATATCACTCAGCACCTCATCCAGCCTCCCCTTGAACACGTCCAGGGTTGGCGACTGAACCACCTCTGCAGGCAACCCATTCCACATCCGGGTCACTCTTTCAGTAAAAAACCTTTTCCTAATATCAAGTCTAAACTTTCCATGCTGAAGCTTAAGACTATGACCTCTCATCCTGTCCCCAGAGTCCAAGGAGAAAAGACCAACCCCTGCCTGGCTACAACCTCCTTTTAGTTAGTTATAGACAGCAATAAGGTCTGGCAACCCTTACCTTTTTCTTTGCCATAGCGCCCTCTGTGAATGCCAGACTGCATGTTATACACATCTACCTGTCCAGTTGACATCCCAATTACAGCAAAGTTACCACACGAGGTAATGTCAACTGCCTTTCAAGGGAACAAAAAACAAAACAATTCACGCATGAAAACAGTTCTTTAAGTGTATGTCAACTAGCCAAGTCGTTAAAATATCAGGAATATCAGCATATCAGGAATGTGAAAGACTAATACATTTTTAATAGACTTTTCAAAGAAAACCTGCACAGAAAGAAACAACTTACATCTTAAAAAAGCAGAGGGAGGAGTTCTTAAAAGAAACAAATAGTCAACATGTAATAAATATGGCAATACATGGCTACTAAAGCTTACTGATATTTATCACAAGGTAAAGGCGTTGTATGAACATCTAGCACATTAAGCGTGCCACAGTAACTACTTGTCTAAGAAACTGGTTAACCTCAGTAAACATTAGTATATCCTTGACAATGTTTGATGTAACGTCAGTGTCTGCCTCAAGCTGTAAAGCATTTTGGAGGTAATATCCTGCCTGCAATTTGAAAATACGCTTTTCTGTATTACCAGACATTCTCAGCAATCAGCACCCCCAGAGCGAGTTAATCACACATCCAGTCAGCTCTACATCACTACGACAGTGTGAATCAGAAAGTAGTGTCTGCCCTTAATATGAATGTTGATGGAAAAAATGCAACTGTAGAATTTCTCAACACCATATGCATTACAAAACAGCTGGCTGGACACAGTGAGTGGGCAGAAAGCACTCTGCAAAGCAACAAAGCCACATCCGTATAGTGCTTTTTGATTTCAAGTACTATTCCTGTACAAAGAGAATATATCATACACTGTAATGCTGAAGAAACATTATCCTACATAAACTTACTGTTGCACATATATCAATAGGTTTGTGTTTGCTAAATTCTTCTGGCCTAAGTTTGTGAGCTCCCATGGAAGTTTTCTGATAGTTCCAGGTTGTACAGGTAATATACCCTTGATGGCAGGCAATAATACCATCCCAGTCACTCTGATGTGCCACTTCTGCAAAGCAACGCAAAGTCCTTTTAGAAACAGTGATTCTAAAGTCAAACATGCTTTTCTGATGTCTTATGAAAGAACAGTTCATATTTAGTGTTCCTGTTGCAGTCAAAAGAAGAAAAAAAAAATCTACCTGGAAAACTGTTGCGTACATGGCAGTGTAACTAAAATGCTAACAAAACTGTATTTTGGATGTTATGTTTCATGTCTTTATATATCTTAGCCTATGCAGTTTAAAAAGCATGATGCAGTGCAAATCATTTAAACTGCATCATCTGCAACCACTTCCAGCTGAGTCTCTTATCTGTTTCCTCACCTGTTGAAGAAGCAGAAGCCAGTACGTAAAAAATTAAAGCTCAGCTTAAGATCTAAACCTGCTTGACAAAGCAAAATACTTTTTTTTTTGCATTTCCAGAAATATTTGCTTCTCCAAACCTCAGTATCGAAACTTTGGAGTCAAATATGATATACGGGGATCTAAACAATGAGCAAAGTTTGTCTTTTNAAGGCAAAGCAGACTTAAGTCTGAACGGCAAGTCGTTAACTGAAAGAAACGCATTTTGATGACGGAAAAATAATTGCAATTCTGCTTCAAAAAGTTAAGTTCTTTGCTTACACACTGAATTACAAATGGACAGATTACTTGAAATTTTATTTCAAAAGGAAATTTGACTTCAAATGAAAGAACTGAGGAGTCAAAATCAACCATTGTACCCAAGACTCCCTCAGCTGACAAAGATCTTCATCAACCCCAACTGCTGGTTCTCCAGCCTGGAACAGTATGTACAATGAAAGGTTTTGGCTCCTGTGCAGGACACTTTTGAGACAAGAGCGGATAAATATGTTTGAAATAAAGACCACAGAATCTCAACAACCTCATCTTAATAGGACAGGAGTTTCCAAAACACATAGTGCCTTGAGGGTTAAAAGGCAAAATGAATATATGATGATAATACCCTTAAATTTATTCTGTAACATATGCCAATGACTACTTACCTGAAGCAAACATTGTAATTGGTGGAAGTGCCATTGTATCAAGCTTAAGACCTTTCTTTTTTGATTTCTTTTTGTTAATTGAACCTAAAAAGTAGAATTTAATTGCCTTAGTGCCATGGTTACAAATGGGAATAATGGTTTAAAAAGGGCTGTTAACAAAACAGAATGTTCGTATTAAACTTAGAAAAATCTGGCTTAAATAAACACAGGTTGTTGTTACCTAGGGTTTGAAAATTCATGTGATGCTAAGCAAACCACCAGCCTTTCAGAAAGACATACTACTCAACCTATTTGTTTCAGGATCTCATGCTGAAATCCTGAGGCAGAAGCTCCCCCACTACAGTTAAAACCATGGTTACACAGACATGACTATACAAAATAATACACAACACCGAAACCTTTCAATATCTAAAGTCGGAAATTGCAAATTTACGCCCAAAGGATATGTATAAAATACCAATTAGTCTGCATACATGTTTTCAAATAGATCTAAATACATATATAGACAGATATTTAAAACCAAGAATTATTTTGGTCTTTCTGATCCTTGTTCCCTGAACTGTACAAGAAAGTGTTTCTTTTCCTGGCACTGTGTGCAAGATGTGTTTAAGTTAAACCCTACATTAAAACAAAGGAATTCAAGTCCAGAAATACGATTTGATTAACAATTTAGTCAATTGAGCAGAAGTAGAACATGGTAAAAAGCTGTAATCACATATGCTGAAATGTCAGCTACTGGTTTATATACTTTTAACACAAAAATCATGCCTACCATTCCCTACAGAGAAGTAGCACACACTGTCAGGCTACAGAAATTACTTTCTTTAACTACAGACAAATCTGAGAGCACACTTCATATACATAAGAACTGATGTAACTAGTTTTCATACAACAGTTAAAGTGAAAATAAGGCCTGTATAATATTTACATAAACATATTTCTGCGCTTTTTTTCACCAACGGTTGCACTTTGACTGAAACACTTACCACGGCCTAAACTTTTATTGAACCTTTCATGCACTGTAGAAAAGGACTGCAATGTTCCATCTTGACCTGATAAAACATAAGAGTAGTTAAGGGCAAAAATCAGCTTTACTCGTATGCTATTTGAGCAAGAAAAAGAGAAGGATACACAATCAGCAATCTAAAGTACCATAATAAAGTATTTACTCAAAATTCTGGTCCTAGAAAAGTACAGATACACTATAAGTAGAAGAACTAATGCAGACTAGTTTTCTATGGCCTACATCCCATTTCGGTAGCTTTGCCCTGCACACAATCAGAATGATACCTCTTTATGGAAATCTTTTCCCTGTCAATTTCTCTGTCCCTGTTCGTTTCTCCACCAATATCTAGGTGTTTCCAGCTTTCCATGATTAAAACATTAAATAAAATGTTGCATCCTTCAAATCCAGCAAGCTAACCCAAACAGAAACTGTAAGAGCTGTGTTGTCCCTCTTTCCTGTAACCAGGACACTAATGGGGCTTCTCTGTTTTACAAAGTGTCCAACAGTCATTGAACTGGGAGGAATTCCCTTTAATATAGGGACAGAAGTCTCAAATTTTGAATAAGCAAACAAGTTCACTTTGTGTGGGAGACACGGACAAGGCCTAACAGAAAATGAAGCTGCACAGCACATGTAAAATTAAAGGCATTGAGATGATTTTTAAAAATCAGAAGGATCACAGAACACTTTTACTCCTCCAGGTAAATAAAGAAACAGAAAATTAGTCAAAGTGAACCTCGAGAATCTGAAAGACAATTGAACAATTATACTGTTCAAGCAACCTTTCCTTGGTGCTATGATAGAGAAGTAAGACAGGACGTGTATACTGGGAACTGGGAGAAGCGTTAAGCAGGAGGAAAGTCTGTGATACCAGTGAAATTTTATGAAAATCATTTCTGCAGATGCCTGTTCTAAGGAAACCAATAACACTTGACAGACAATCCGTAGCATTGCTACCTCGTTCAGTACAGGTAGTTTCAGCACCATGTACTGTTGAGTGACATTTCATCAAAATACATAGCGTAATGTTGAGAAATGTTACCCACTAGGCAATTATTTACTTAACAGTAATCAAAGACTAGATGAGAAGTCTCTAACATTCCACTATATAAGTGTTCTGGGGTACAAAACAGTCTGACCCAACACTTCATTTCCTCAGGGATCTTTTTAGAGATTTTTAAACATGCTAGTTCTGAGGAAGGGCAGTCACCAATGCATTTTTACACTTTCAGATCAGTACCTGAGAAACCAGCAACCTTGAAAATATATATTACAGACAAAATTGATCTGTAATAAATTACGAAGATAGTGCAAGCCACAAAGTTTGCTCAAGGAAGTGGGAAAAGTAGAGTGGCTCCCCTCAGTTACTAAATGCACACTGCTGCTTATTTTTTGCCTGTCATAACCAAATCTCTCTACTTGTTGCAGGTTTTCTGACAGCTCCTCAGGAGTCAAGAAAACAATTTTTATATCAAATATATAAATGCAGATGATGAAGGAGCTCCTATGCTACTCTGCTTTTAACTTCTCCTCAGCTTACCCACAGTGATGTGAAATGGTGAAACAGTTTGCTACACTATCACACTGTTTACATTTGCTGCTTACTATGTTTCCTAAATACACACACACAACACATGAAATACAGTGATCCCCAGGAATTCGCTGGGGGTCGGGTCTGAGCACGTCCCACAAGTTATGATCTCCGTGAAGATATCAAATCCATGAATATTCAACTACTCCCCGCCTGTAGCCATGCACTCTCCACTAATAAGGTCTGGAGGGGCGATCCTGGGAGTGTGGCTTGCACTGTAGCACCTCATTAAAGCAGAAAAATGGCTGTGAAATCCGGGGTCCGGGACATTCTGCGCATGTGCGCAGTCCCAACTTACTGAAAATCCAACTGCAATTAATTGAATACGCGGATATAAGGGGATCACTGCATTATCTAGCGTATTAATAAAAAAAAAAAAGACACGTTGCTCTGTGCATTCTCTTTATCACAACAAGAAATCACACTGAAAAACCACAGTAAGGATTCATACCTGCACTAAGAATTTGCTCCCCATTTTGCCCATGGTATCTGATTCTTGTTGGTGGTGCACTGTGTCCCATTCGGCTTCTCAATACACGACCTGTACCACCAGGTCCATCAAAAATCCACACCTGCATCCCAAAAGAAGCAGAAAAAAAAAAAAGGGTCATAATTGTTGCCCTGCCAGTAATTGCACCTCTTGTCAGGGGAATAGGCTCAGCTGGGAGCTCGTGCAGCAGACCACATGCCGGCTTTCATCCCTGACTCTGAAACTCTGGAAGTTTGTGTCACAGCAGCTGATTGTTTCCTGCTGTTCATTCTGCCCCTCCACCAAAGGTTGATGGCATCAAGACAGGTAGCACAAGGGACTTTTATCAATGTCAACTGCTTATGATCACAATTTAATTTAAGGTGTGGTTATCAAAAAGTGGATCCAAAGCTTTGCTCTTCAAGGCTATGACAAAGCAGCAAATGAAGCTATGCAGCAAATCTTCAAACTACAGTCCAACCGAGAGCCAGCAATTTGAGTTTTGTCATATCTGTTTCACTTGAGAACTGCTTCTTCAGTCCAAACAAGCACTTGCACTTTGCTGGTCGATCAGAGAAGAAAAAGGTAATAGCACACAGGAGCCATTGTAACCTACCTTTAGAGCATTATCAGCACCATTAGTAACAAGAAGTGGCTCTCCAGGGACAAACGACATGCCAGCTATTGCTGTGGAATGGGCATCTTGCATCTGACACATTAGTTTCTTCTCTTCTAGATCCCACAAAGCAATGTGTCCTACTGGGCTACCAGCTGCCATGACTGGGTGTCCATCTGCACAAAAAAAAAAAAAAAGTTTAAGAAGTTTGTTTGTTGCCATTAAGCTCATCCTTACTGACTTCTCACATCTTAAAACTGATGCAAGAAAAGACTACAATCAAGAGAAGAAAAAAATCGCAAGTTGACGCTATAAATATGTTTTAACTGAAATAGTCTAGTATTTCAATCAGAGAAGAAACAAAACATCACTGATAACAAAATCAGGATCTTTTTGTATCAGGTAACAACAAAATATCAAAGTTTAGTCAATGGTAGAGTTTTCCTTGAAAGTACAAGAGATACTGATACAAAAATGCCCCCTTTTTATTTCTCACACGTCTTTCCACAATATTCTCCAGTTGCATTCTTCCTCAACAGGGAATCTACATCCTGATAAGATTTGCAAGTTTCTCTGTTCAAATGAGAGATCAGATTCCACGTCACCAGCTCTGTAGGCAGGATCCACACTGAAATAACTAGCTTTTGTAATTACAATACATCCCCGCTACATTGTGACCTCTCCACTACAACCCTGCTGATTTGCGAGGAAAATTTCTCACAATTCAGTTTCAGGGATCTGCGAGGTTTCCCAGCTGACGCGTGTGCATTGCCTCTGCTTCAGCAAGGGGTGGTGCTGGTGCTCCCTATGGGGCTGGATGGGACTGGCCCCACAGGGAGGGCGCGTGGTTTCTCTGGCTCGCCGTGGCGCTTAGAGCCCTGCAGCACTGTGTCCTGGTCTCTGACCCGGTCCTGTGTGTCTCTGTGCCCAGTCCCTACAGTGGAAGGGTCCCACTGCAGGCGGCCGCTGAGACCCAGCACAGCACTGCCACAAGACATGCCATTCCTTGTTACTCTAAGGCCAGTCAAAGCCCAGGCAGCGCTGCCTCTACCGGGACAGGTGGATGTTAAAGGGAAAGAAACTCTGATGCTGATGATCTGCCCCCCACCCCCCGCCATAAATGGCATGGGGTGTCACAGTGTCGCAAAGTTAAGGTTTCCTAGGCTGCTGCAGAAGCAGCTGGGATGGTGCAGCAGTGACATATGCCCAGCCTGCAGTCACGCAGCTCGGCTGGGACGCGATGGGCACGAGCACTGGGGCCAGGGTGGGTGGGAGCAGTGGTGCAGGGTTTGGGCTGCGAGCGCACAGGGTTGCAGCAGCCGCTCAGAAATGGTTCCCTTTGCTCCCCTGTGCTGAGATAGCCTGTGAGGAGAAGAAGAAAAGTGCCTGCAGTGCCAAGGGCTGGAGCAGTGGGCATGGCCTGCATGCATATTAATGACCTGCACATGTTTGCAAGTTTGACATTCTGCGAGAGCCCTGGCATGACCCGTTCCTCGCAAATGAGGGGGTATAACTGTAAAACATGCTCGTTAGACAAGAAAAAGCTGTAAATATAAAGAATGTTCTACAGTAACATCCACTCAGTAGTCACCCAACTACATATTAACATTCAAGCTTTGTTTGAGGGCAGGGGAAGACATTGCTAAGAAAGCAGGTTTGGACATTAAAATAAAGTGTATCGATTAGGCTGCACTAATTCTGACAATTGTGTACTGTGTTAGCTATTACCACACCGCAAACAAATTTTTCTTTCCAAAAATGCTGTACATCACAACTTTGTGGGCACTGAATCAGAACACAAGAAAATGCCATAAAACAGCAGGCGTGATGAAAATGCATGATTTCCCTTTCTGATTGCCAACTTTTCTATATTACTTTCAGCCTTTGAAAACAAACTCTCAGCAGAAATTTTGATTCCTAAGTGTTTTATCAAAAAATATTTTCCTGTGTCTCAACTAGTTTTAGATATATTTTCACTAAAAAATGCTAATACTTACCTGTACGAAAAGATATTGCTGTGATGGGACCCCAGTCCTGTTGAAACTTCATCAGAGTTTCATCAAACTTAATATTATGCACAATGATATGACCAGATACAAGACCAACTGCAACAACATCCACTGCAGGAGCCTGCGAGAAAAATTGAGCAGCAACTAAAATGAAAAACGAAAAGCTTGCTGCTACACTACTAATGGCAATACACTAAGGACAATGTATCTAAATCTGGGACAAATAGTAAACTAAAGAATAAGGAATCTCACAAGAGATCTTCTAGCTGTAACACTCTAATGCAAAACTGAAGATCTGACACTAAAATAAAGGCATATAAGATTCTGTGTTTAGTCTCCATTGGTTTCCAGAAGCCGGAACACCTCTGAAGAACAGATCACTTTAAGTGTCCACTAGCTCTGGTAGACCATTATATACCCTGCCACACCCCCCAATATTTGCAAGTTTTATCCTGGACAACTGCTGACAATTTTCAAAGCCACCACCAATGCTACCAACATACTTCAATTCATTTTTATATCTAAAAAAATGGAGCAAATACAATCACAAAATTTTGCTTGGCACAGCAAATTCTACATTCTACCAACTTTCGAAGCACAATAAATTTAGCAAAAAAACTACCGGTGTAATGAAGTTAATACATGCATGACACTTGTGCACCTTGCAAACTGCTTCTGCGAATTCATAATATCATTCAGTGAAGACTATAGACGTGATGTGCAAAAACCAGCCAAGATGCTAAATGCAACAGAACCAGGACTAGAGGAAGAGCAGATAATAAGCCTTAACTCAAGGGAGGGTTATTACAATTACCTGAGAGAATACACGTCATCTCTACTCCTGTAATTTTTAACGATATCTTGCCTGCTATTCTTGACCAGTTACGTACAAAAATAAAAAAATAACAGAAATACTAACTTGTGCAAGAGTGGTGACCCCAAAGCTCCATCCTGGAAATGAGTACAAGAGTTTGCTGAAAAACAAGAACACAAAACCCATAAATCAATTAACCCTTGGAGATCTTCCATTAACAAATGACTGCTTTATATGCACTTACACAAAAAGATAATCAGTTTTCTCTCCTTATAAATCAGATAAAAGGGAATAAAAAGCTGTGATACTAATAAGTGAGGTTAAGAATAAAATTATTTTTAGCTTATTCTTATTTCCTCATTTATAGAGCATATAGGGCATCTCTAAAATATTAAAATACGAAACAAAAAGAAATATCAATTAAAGCATAAAGTGGTTATGAAAATAAAACACTCATTTACGCAACCTGAAAACACCTATTTGCAATATGTCCATCAACATGCAGGAAAGCTCACTATAACTGTAACTTTCATGAGTTAGAAAAGCAGCTGATCTTGGGAGGCTTGAAGTATTGACATTATGGATGATGATCTCCTGGGCCATGCTCAAAGACAACAACATGTTTACACATCTCTTACTTGACGGTAAGGTTTAAAATGCTAGTAATTACACCTCTTGTCAACCCTTCCTTGGACTCACCAACAATCAAAAAAATTACGCTTGGAAGAATGAAGGCAGAAGGCCTGAACATGCTTTTACTATTATTTTAATTGCTTTCATGGGAAAGCTATGTGATTCCAAAAAATTAAAAAAAAAAAAAAAATAATTCCTGAACAACCTCTGACATTTTGCAAGGAGAGTAAACAACACGCAACCTGAAAGGCATCAGCATTCAGGGAGCAGCTGCAGCATTCCTTGCTCCTGGAGACAGACCAACTGAAAACCTGTGCCAATATCCAGTAAAAGATTCCATGTTCAAAACCCACTAAAAGGTATTATTTGCTGCATATCAAAAAACTTGGAGCATGAAGTGCAGCCAGGTTTTTAAGAATCTTACTTGGATCTTATATTCCACAGCTGCAAGCTTCCTTGTTCACTCCCAAGGAGAATTTTATTCAAATAGGTGCTGGGATGCAGAAGTGCAGAAACTGCAAAAGTGGCTTTATCAAAATCTACTTGAAGATACTCTTCTGCAAAAAAAGTAAGAAACAGTGTTAGTGTGGCTACCCCTACAAATCTGCAGGCTTGTAATCCCTTTGCAAATGCAAAAACAAAGCCAAACTGATGTTTACTCTGCAAATCCTGTGACTGGTGTATCTTACATTAAAGGATTAGATAATGTGTAACAGGACAGCCTAAACTTCTTTACCTTGTAGCATTTGTTGGCTCGAAGGTACATTTTTCCCTATAAGCCTACCTAGTACAACAATACTGGCAAAACCGTAGCGATTTGTATCTTTCTGAGGGATTGCTGCTCCTGCCTGAGCACAACACTTCAGCTGATTAGCATGCCTGCTGTTTGTTATAGCAACTTCAAATCTCTGATGCCTGTTTACAGACACTTTAGGCACCCAACATCCAGGGATTTACACTGGTCACATCAATGAAAATGCTTTCTGAAGGAAAACGTTCCAGGCACTGAAGCACAATTTCGAACAGCACTTGACAACAGCATGACAAGATGCTGACACATTTCAAAGATCATTCATTAGAATTTAGTTTTATCCAGTCTGATAAATACCAAGTAATTACAGGATTTCAGAGATAGTGCTGCTGCATCACAGCCTTTAGCAGAAAACGGAAAATTAAAGTAACTTCCATATAATCATTATCTCTTTACACCTATATGGAACCTTACTGGGTCTCTGCACATGGTGGAGAATCCAATCATGAAATATTATTGGAGGATTAGCACTTCAGATTACTAATTAAATACCACTATCATTCATGCATTTTCTTCTTTAAGAATAAACTATTTCTGAATACGTGCATTTAGCGAAACCCATTCTTTTTAAATTTTTCATTTTTAATTAAATGTTTAACAGTGCTATGCCATGAAGTAGTAACAAAAATAAAATGTTTCTCACCTTCTGACTCTATATTCCAAACAATAAGAATGTTATCAACATCCACAGAGATGACATGATCACCAAAAGGCTGTAGAAGGTGTATCCTTGCCTTGTGTCCTTCATAGGTATGAACCACCTATAAATTCAAAATAGAAATGGTTTCAGTATGAAATGTTAAGGTAGCACATCATGCTAACATAATACCCAAGGACAACTAGCACATGTTAGCAACAAGTTTAAATAAAATACATGAAAGACCACACAACTAGAAGTGGAAGACAGGTAACTTTAGTTGACATTTAAAACTGTTGGCAAAAATAGTCTACCTAAATATTTTAATTATTTAATTTCAATTAATTTACCTTATTTGCATTAACAACTTAATTTTTTATCTTCAACCAACCATACAATTATTATAACTAATACACAAAGCACAGGTCTGCCATTACAGAATTTGGTCTTATATTTTCCTGCATTAAGCTTTTTATTACTTATTCCATAGTTTTCTTCCCTCAAATTGAAGACACGTAACATCTAAGGAAAGAAGTGATTTTTAGAAAATTTTGAAACCACAAACACTACGGAACTGTCTTGTACTACTAAGACATAAGTAAAAATAATAAAAACCTCTTTGTTCCTGGCAAAAGCATGGAGAATATTGTCATATGAAGCAAATATCAGCATGCGATCTGCTGCCAAACACGTAATGTCTTCTGGCAAAACATTACCTGTTCATCAAACAAAAGGAAAGTTAAACAAGTCTCAGTTTCACAAAAAAAGAGAAAGTTTGACAGTTTATTTCTTTGGTATGGTGACCCACTAAGAAAGCTCTCCTGTTGAACATTACACTGAATTTCAGAAACACAGACATTACAGATAAATGCAAATGCAGTCGGGTCCCCTATACCACAGCACCGTGGGTCTTGTTAGTCTCCTGCGAAGCCCTCCATCTGCGTGGAATGGCAGCTCACTAATATGCCAGTTTGCCCTGCATCCTCACATGGCCCCCCAGTGCTGTTTCAGTACTGTGTTGCTGTCTATCGGTTGCCGCGGCAGCCGTGCTGCGGAAGGGGGGGGAAGCAGCAGCAGAGCCGTCACCGCAGCTGTGTGGGTTGATTTGCATATTCATGACTGACTAATTGAATATTCATGCGTGCCAGGTCGCGCATGCGCAGTTGCGAAAAGCGGCCTCCTTAATCCCTGAAAAATCACGCCGCTAAGGTGAGAAGCTGGAATACGGGGGGCGCAAATTGGAAGAGGGTCGACTGCATTACCACACAATAGCACACCGGTAACGAAATCAATAAGCAACAGAACATTGGTAGATCACAAGGTGTTTTTTTGAAAATTACTATGCTTCCACTCTAAATAAAGGTATGAGTTAGCCTTGTGAGGGCTGGAAACACACATGATAAATCAAAGTCTCAGCATTAACCTAACCTAATAAGCACTGCTGTTCTGTAGTCCTGGAAGTTAAGCAATCCACTCATGCACCCGTTTCTTCATCACAGCTGAAGACACTGTGAATTTAATGCTCTAACCACCTCCTGACTGGTTCAGGAGTATCTACTATTGGGGATCTGCTACTTTGCTAGCCCGAAAGGTAAGAGTCCAAGTTCCAGCCAACACTAAGAAACTGTTTGTGTGACTGCAAATGGTGGAAAACTGAAAAATATACTCTAGGGGAAAACACTCCCAAGCCAGGAAAATATAAAAATGCAAATTACAGCACTTAGCAATCACACCAGACCAAAAATCATTGTAGAAGTACACCTATGATACACACTTCCATGATAACGCAGCAGCCTTCCCCACAACCTTCCCTTGTACTATGAATTGTTATCAGACACAATTTTGTATGCAAACATCTCAGTTTAACAAAAAACTTCGATGATTACAACTGCAAGAAAATGTAGTCCACTGAATACAGTGTGCAATGTTTTTATGATTTTGTAAGCTGGAAACAGAAGTTACACTAATATGTTTACAGATGTTAAGTATGCACTGTTCGTCTTCTAAATTCTAGTCCCGGTCATGTGATATTTATTCTCAAGTTTACAGGTGCTGTGTTAATGAAAAATACTTTATTTATTAGGTCTCTGTAAAAACTTTGCAGTATACAGAAGCCCCTACTTTTCAAGACAGCATGCATCCCTCTGAATCATATAAGCATTGGTTGAAAAGGACCTTTGAAAATCAACTAATTCAACATCCCACCAGCTCCACCCAAAGGTGGAGTGCCAGGTTCAGCAGTGCTAGGTTGGGTTAACTGCAGCTATGCCCAGCTGAGTCTTGAAAACCTCCGTCGTGACCCTCTCAAGGCGCAATCTGTGGCTGTTGCCCCTTGTTACTCCGTCTACCATGACTACCTCAAATTCAACCCTGCCATCTAATTACCCTTCAGGCAACAGGCTGCTCTAGGTTGCCCTGTATCTTTCCCTTCATAAGGCTAAAAAGATCCAGTTACTTCCATGTCTCTTTTCACACTGCATGCTGTAGGCCTTGACACTCTCCAGCTCCTCAGCATTCCTCCGCAGGAGAAAGGAGAGTGGTGGAAGTGAGAGAAGCACACTAACTGGGTACTGTAGTCCTGGTATGTAGTCCTCACCAGCATGAAAAACAGCCTTCCCTGATCTGCTGGCTGCATTCCTAACGTAGCTGGATACAGCTTGCCTTATTCACAGTTACTGTATTGTTGGTCCACATTCAAACTGGCACCAGAACAGCCTCAGCTCCTTTCCATGAGCTAGATGCCATGCAGAGTCAGTTCCCAGCTTGTTCTGTCCCAGGTGCAGGATTCTGCACTCGCTGAATCTGGCAAAGTTCCTGCTGGCCCAGGCCTAGTGTTTTGCCACAACTCCTTGAACCGAAACTCTTCCTTTCTGGGTGTCAGCTACTCCTAACACAGCATCACCTGCAAGCTTATCCTAAGAGTGCATGCTGCCTCACCACCCAGATCGTTGGGGATGGTGCTGAAGAACATGGGCCCTGTTGTTGACACCCAGAGTGCTTTGCTACCAACAGCCAAGTGAATGTCAAGGCATTGATCCATATCCTTTGCATCCAGCAGCACAATCAAATCTTAACACTCCCTGACGACTTCTGTTTCCATCCACACCTATTCTCTTCACGCAATTATTTTCTTCCTGTTATAGTCTTCTAATAACCACAAAAACAACAACAACAACAAAAAAGAGATCTGAAATTAATTCAACAAATTAATACTAGAGCTTTGTTCCCTGCTCAATCCTTAAGGCCTAGGGGTGCTCTTGGAAGAGCAAGATGATAAGAGCAGAAGGTTCAAAAGGTCTAAGAGAACTGAGTTACAGGTTCAACAGCAGTCTCATTTCCAAATTGATACACGCATTTCTGAAACTCCTCTCAAAATATTTCAGTGTAAATATTATTAGCTACAATTTAGGTTTTGCTTCTGAGTTTAGAATCAAGTACATATTTCAGACAATTAAAAATAAAAGAAAAAAACAACACAAAAGAGGAATGAACAATCTGTGCATACTTACTCACAGCAACAACACCGAGCCTGTTCACCTGCAATGAAAATAATGAAAATATAAAAAAGGCATTTTTAGGGGTTGGTTGCAATGACTCTGCTAAAAGCAGAAATTTAAAATCGTAGGAATAAACCTAAATGAAACAATGAATTTGCATACCTCACAAAACAGAAAAATTATTTTTACAACAGCACCTACTGGAAAATGTACAGACAGCAAGTCAAAAGGAACAGGACAATACATTTCCCAAGACAACCACTCAGCAACAGTAGGTTGTGCTTCCTGATGTATCTCCCAGGAAACTAAGATGTTAAGACACCTTGCAGATCTTGAGCAACTTACCTTCCACAGCATCTTTGTTTCTACTTTACTTTCACTACAGCCACGCTGTATTCTAATTTAACAATATTCTAATTCACATAGAATTTGCCTCAGTTAGGAGAATCTTGTCCCAGTGATGATCATTACTATTCTATTTCAAAGCCTGTGAAGGAGATGGACAGAAGCAAACACCAAGAGGCACCATTAAGGTGCAGGAAGATCCACGCTGGCTGCACTCTGATGTTCGCAACGATCACTCGATTCCATTCTGTTTAGTTACTGTTTCTACACAGTGAATATGCTTCGACTGTGCCCAGGGAGGTCGTGGAGTCTCCCCCTCTGGACACGTTCAAAGCCCACCTGGATGTGTTCCTGTGTAACCTGCTCTGGGTGACCCTGCCTTGGCAGGGCGGTGGGGCCGGACGATGCACAGGGGTCCCTTCCCAACACTGACAACCCTGAATCTGCACGGCAAGAAATCAGCCTGCATCCTGCAGAACGAAACGATGCTCACCTGCCTCCACGCAGGCGCTCCAACAGCAGCTGACAGCCTGCCTCCGCCCCACCGTGTGCTCACCCACCATCACCCACCCACCCGGGCGAGCCGGGTTTTACCTCCTAACCAAGGCCACGCTCCCCGCACCTGGATGGGCTGTGCGGTCCCACCCGGGGATGCCCACACGGCCGAACAGGCCCATCCCCGGACTCTTTAGCCCCCTTTATCCCCTCTCTCCCGGCCGCGCTCCAGGGCACCGTGACTGCCGTGAGGCCGCCGAGCGCAGGAGGGGCAGCACAGGAGGGGCAGCACAGGAGGGGCAGCACAGGAGGGGCAGCACAGGAGGGGCAGCACAGGAGGGGCAGCACAGGAGGGGCAGCACAGGAGGGGCAGCACAGGAGGGGCAGCACAGGAGGGGCAGCACAGGAGGGGCAGCACAGGAGGGGCAGCACAGGAGGGGCAGCACAGGAGGGGCAGCACAGGAGGGGCAGCACAGGAGGGGCAGCACAGGAGGGGCAGCACAGGAGGGGCAGCACAGGAGGGGCAGCACAGGAGGGGCAGCACAGGAGGGGCAGCACAGGAGGGGCAGCACAGGAGGGGCAGCACAGGAGGGGCAGCACAGGAGGGGCAGCACAGGAGGGGCAGCACAGGAGGGGCAGCACAGGAGGGGCAGCACAGGAGGGGCAGCACAGGAGGGGCAGCACAGGAGGGGCAGCACAGGAGGGGCAGCACAGGAGGGGCAGCACAGGAGGGGCAGCACAGGAGGGGCAGCACAGGAGGGGCAGCACAGGAGGGGCAGCACAGGAGGGGCAGCACAGGAGGGGCAGCACAGGAGGGGCAGCACAGG
>WEKX01000785.1:1204-217340 GCA_013390025.1 Pitta sordida
AGCGGGGCCCGGCCCGGGGGCGGCTTTCACCCCCACCTCCGGTGCCCGGAGAGCGACCCTGCCGCAGGTCCATCCCAGTGCCAGAGCACGGGGCGCGCAGACAGCCGCGGAGCCACAGCGATGTGGGGCAGCCTGGCAGCATCCCGGGGGGCGGGCGGGACCCCCCGGCCCACAACAGGGCTGACAATAGCCCTTTATTGCTGATTTCTGCCCTAAAGCCGTAAGGGGCGGTTCCAGTTGCAATACACTGTTTGTAGAGCCGGCTACTACTGTGCGTAGCAGGGAGGGAACCGATCCCAAAATAAACTCTGCTGACAGTCCCAACACGCGATGGATGGAAAAGGAACTACAGAGCAAGATACTGCGCGTTTCTGGGGAGGAACAGAGTTTTGCCTACTCGTTCATCAAATAAAACGCCGAAAGGATCAACTTCAATTGCTGTTTGAAACGTACTTCCACAATTTGTTGGGTATTAACTTTCTAGGATTTGGTTGTTATTAAAGAGGCTGGTTGCACACAAGGGAATCTGTAAACATGCCCTGCTGACTGAAAACAGTCCAGCGCGGCTCTGGGGCCACAGGCTCCTTTGGCTCTCATGAAAGAGCTGTTTTCTATAGGGCAGCTGCCAAATGGTTAAACTGGTTTTAGTGGCTGACCACAATTGTTGGTTGCCTTGGAAAAAAAGAGCTGCTATGTATTTTTAAGGATGGAATGGTAAAACAAAAAACACCCCATACTGTTATGGGCTGGGTGTAACTGCCATCCTATTACATATGATAGCCAGAAGAAACAGTTACCCTCTTTAAGGAACAGATAGAGAGAAGAAGCCTCCACCCTGAGCTGAGACACTCAGGCAGCAGGGTTTACCAGATACTGCCCCGGGGAAGTGCTTATGGCTATAACAACATATGGTCACAGGTTGCCTTTGCCGGAAGAGATCAAAACAAAACGACTGATGAGGCACAGAGGAGCGCCAACCTCCTGCTGACAGATCCACTGAGAAGTGTGCAGAATTTCGCCCAAGATTTTAGCCAAAGTCCTGGCTGGATTTCTCCCTTAGGGTACATCTCAGCCAGTCTATCAAGCACCCAAATCCAATTGTTTATCCGTGTGTTTACAGAGACCTTACATGTTTGTCTTGGCCTTTCCAAAGCATCTATGGTAAAACCACTCCTCACTAGCCTCTTGCCCTATTTATACTTTCAAAAACCAAAAACATAAAACAAGGGTCTCATTCATAAACATTAATGAGGCTACCTGAGGGACTGTATTCTGTAGCATCATCATAAAATAAGACAAGCAACACTACTGCAGGATAATCTCTTTGTAGCTGACAAACCTCTCACCTATTTTTAGGGATACTTTCAAGTGTTCCAAACTAGTTGAATAATAAAGATTTTTTTTTCTTGACTCTTGAGTTGCACAATTTTTTATTCTGAAACACTTTCTTCCTTGAACCACAATCTTGTCCTACAGAGGACACCAAGCAGGAAGCATTACCAAGGCAGTAGGAAGGCTGTTTAGGAACTGGCCTAGGATAGGCACTGGGCATCGAATGTGCAGTCCTGCTAGTCACCTCCAGAGCATCCCTCCAATTTCACATTGGCCAAGAGAAACATTCCCTATGATGCGTGTTCTAGGAAGGCCAGGAAAGTTTTGACAGCTGGTCAAAGGGGCAAAGGAGATATTTTGGTAGCTGAGAGACAGCTGGGTTGAAGGTTTTATCCTAGCACTCGCAGCGTGCTTTTGAAAGCAGAGGAGGGCTGAGTAGCAAATGGGTGAACATAACCCCCATAGGGGAAGTTTCTACTCACCCCCAGAACTGCCCCTGCTGAAATTCTCCTGCAGTACCCTCTGCTTCATAGATTGCACCTGGCCTCTGCATCTGGGTTCTTTCCCAACCCTTTGCTGCAACCTCTTCCAGGCCATGGGTTAGTTTTCTGCTGAATTAGTGGACTGAGCCGGTGTATCAAGGTGTCAGGCAAGTACCAAAGCCAAGGCAAAGGAGTGTGCAGAAGGATACAGCCAGGAGCAGGGACACGTTTGCAACTGTGGGCTTGGCAAATTTTAGGGGGTTAGGGTTTGAGGGGGGGTTGTTTGTTTGTTTCTTTTAATATTACAAATTGTCACGTATTTAGCTATAGGAAGCATGAGAAGAAAATCAAAACTAAAAGAAAATTTAGGATGCCTGGCTTTTGGCACAGCAGGTGGCAAAGTCTGCAGTGATTCTAGGAGAGCTTAATGCATAGTTCAGGACCTTCCCTTCTGACCTGGTCCCCACTAGGCACTATTAATGTTGCAAACATATGCTATGTTTTTAAGCAACTGTCAGCCACATTCTGCATCCCATAGCAGGGACCCAAGCCAGGCAATATCTTGAATATAAGGACTGAGGCATAAAATGTGGTTCAAGGTCCCATAGCAGGGAAACAGCTCCCAATACTTGCGGTAGCATGTTGCTGAGGTGACTGATAGCAAAGATCTGTCTCAGCTGGAGTTGCCAAACACTGAGGGCTTCTGGCCCACATACATCATATTTGTGCTTCTCAGCATGAATCCAGGTTGATCTGATGTAGAAAGTTAGCCTGACATTAACCTGTATTCAATCTTTTGCTAGTTTCACTGGACAATTGCTCAGCACCCAGGATGATTGCAGCCAAAGAGTTGATTCAAACTGATGTGATGTCATTCATGGGTTTGTCCAATATTGGTCAGAGGATGCTGTGCTTGTTCTGTTGGCTATCTTCATCATGGGCAGTATTACCCACAAGTACCTAGGAAGAGGCTGGTGTGAATTCACACATTAAAATAGTAAAGAATCTCAGTGGAAACACCTTGGTCACAGAAAAATTACTAGGGCAACGATATCCTCAAAATGAGCTATTGTGCTGAAAATCTTCCCAAACATACACTATAGTTTTCAAGAGGAATAAAAGTTACCTGGCTCTCCTTTTGGAAGGGCAGCTCAAACACGCAGTGTGTTGCCAAATCAGTTTCCTTACTGAGGAACTCCTTGGACTCAGGTTCGGCAGCATTACTGTGACTAGGCACATTAGCTGCTCTGGTCTCTAGCATACACACTTGGAGATGTGCTATTTCACCCCACCAGCCTTTCTTTTCCACCTATATTTCAACTTTTTTATTCATCAGCTGATGAAGGTATCAGGAAGCCGAGAAAGTCTGCGCGGGCAAATAGCTGCAATGAGGTACATACACTCGGATATCAACACAGCATCGATCCTTTTGCTCTTTACCCACCTTTGGAATATTTTGAGCCCATGACTGTGTGGTTAAATTAGAAGCACCTGTGCTGTTGAGCTCCTGATCATGGCACTGGGGAGCTTATTCAAGGCAAAGAGTACAGGAAACAAGAAATCTCACAGGAAAGCCTGGGATCACCTGCTTGTTGTTCTCCTGGGATAAGAAGTAGTTTTCTACTACTTCTAGGCCACAGAATGCCATGAGTCACAGAAAAAAATAGAAGTCTCCCAAGAGGAAGCATGCTTGCTGTTCACAGGATGAGAAAGTTCAGGAAAACACTTGTGATAAATACTCAGTTCTATCAAGTATGGAATTTGGTTCCCATGCAATGTTTTTCCAAGCAGCCTGGACATCCAACATCAGCACACTAGAGATGTGCTGGCCCTGGCAGAAACACCAGAGAAGGAGATACCCACTCTTTCATGAGGGTTTAGCTACAAGGCAGGTGTCAGCAGAAGGTGCACTCTGCCAGCCCCATTCACAGCCGGTCCCCAAGGCTGGGACTGCAGTGGACTCAAACATTTCACAGACATTGAAACTCCTCCTTACTAGCCCTGTGAAACGGTCCTAGCATGGACACAGTGATCCTAGCATATCATCAGATGTATCAAACCATCCCACCCTCAGCAAAGCCAGTCATTCCACTGTGGTCACTGAGTTGCAGTTCCAGCAGGATAATTACAACTGCATTTGGCGCTTCCACTTGCATCCACATCGCATCTCTTCACAACCCATACCCACTGGCAAAATTCTCTAGTGAAGACTTGACCCAGATGAAAAGGCTGAGATAAATACATCCATAGGGTTCTGCCAGCAATTAGGAATAAGGGCAGGGGCAAATCCCTCCTAGGAATCTAACAAAGCCTGGAAACCTTTTTAAGCAGAACCAGCCTATCAGAGTGACAGAGTTGACATTTAAGGTTGGATGGACAATAGTGACATGAAAAGTGTTAAATGACCTGTTCATCTCACCAGCATATTTATTAGGCTAGTTAGGGGGCTGTTTCAAAAGCCTTCAGTGTGGACCTAGCTTCTCCCACCACTGACCTTCTGTGTTAACATGCAATGGAGAAGAAGAGGCTCAATTAACCCTTCTTTAACTGGCATAGTCAAAAGCTGTTTGCAGAGGTTTGATAAATCAAGTCTAAGAGCTATTTTTTTATTTTATTTTTAAATTAAGAGTTTGACTTCAGTAGGATGAGGATGAATCCCTCTGTACAAAACCCTCCCAGTCTTACAACATGTGGGATTTCCACACATGGATTTTCTGATGCCCAAGGCCCGAGGCTGAATTCCAAATCCCGTAACTATAATAAAATATTGGTAATCGAGCACTGGGATCTCAGCCAGTTAGAATATTCCCTCTTTAACCTATGAAACAAAAAGAGTTATCTTAAATACATTCTGAAAGTAGAAAATAAAATTAGCAATGGTGTTTAAGGAGCTTGGCAGCATGCAAGTTCAGAGAGACAGAGGTTAATCTGGTCCCAATTCAACTATGGGAAACCTAATGTTCCAACAATGAAAATATTAGTTCAGATGAACAGGTGACACCCTCAAATTCCCTAATGGGGTGGCACAGACTGTTATCCCCTGTAACCACATCCCATTAAGCTGACACCTCTGCAGGAGTAGGATACACTTCCAGTTGCACACAAAAAATTAATTATTGTCAAATGCACTTCATGGGGACTGAGGTGAGAAATACAAGTTAAAATAATTGACAGTCATACTAGGCAGGAGTTCAAAACCTCCTTGCAGTATAACCACAGGCAAGATAAACAGAAACTCATAGTTACCTTCACAGGTGGGCTCCCCCCACGTCTTGTCATGTTGTTCACAATCCTCATGGCTTTTCCCTTCCTTTCTCCTCTCCCCGTTTCTGCTTCCCTTCACACCTCAGCCCTGGCTCATTCCCAGCACACACTGCCAGGCTGCCCAGGGGGTGGCAGGCAGGCAGTTTGCCCCTGCACACCTGCTCCATGAGATTTGCCACCGCAGTACAGCACCTCCTACGCTTCCAGACTCCTGGAAATCATGTGCCCCCTGCATAGTGCCTCCTTACTTTCCTGGCTCATCTCTGCTCCCTCATCTAACACATCCTTCCTGCCACAACACACTTTCTTCAGGCGTCTCCTTCCATGTTCAGCTACCACAGGACCATCTGCTTTCACGTATCTTCTTTCCAAAGATGCATTATCCCAAACCTTGTAAACCCCAAACCACTCGGTGTAAGAGCAATGAGCAACACTCATCTTCGAAAGAGCCTTTCTGCTTCTGTTTTCCATGTGAAGAACCACGCACAGGAAAAAAAAAAAAAGGCGCATTTAATGAGAGAAAGGGAAGGGGGAAAAAAAGCGCATTTATCTACCTAGCCTACCAAGCAAAGTCTAAAAGTAGGAAGACAGGACAACAGGAAACAATCTCTGCAAGTTTCTCATAGCCTTCAGAAGAGATGGAGTCTAGATGTAATTTTGAGGGAGAAGATTGTAAGTGTTTCCTTTGCACTTTAATTGGCAAGTAATCAAGACCACATTCAATACAACACAAGTTCTTGCAATCACGCTGTGACAGCAGACCAAGAAACTCTATTAAGAATCCAATGCAATTACAACCCAACAGCAGTCCAGCAAAGGGCTGGATATAAAGGGAGGCATGACCCCACATTAGAGAGAAGCTGGTGATGATACAGGTAAAGCGTAGTTCAGACACCACTGATGTGACACTAACCTAAGCAATCACAACGTCTGGCACTGAGACAAGAAAGCTGCACTGGGTACTTATTTCACAGTCCTAAAATGTTGCTACGTATAACGCGAGTTGCTTTCAAATCACCAAAAAACTACATTTCCAAACCCATGAATATCCCACCTGACCCCTAAGCCCCACACTCAGCAATATCTGCACTCCAGTGTACACCCTTTCCTCTTTGGCCATCCTGCCACTGACCACACTTCCAACGAGGACCATGGCATCACACGGCACACAGATGAGATGATGTACTAAGACCACTCACATTCAGATGAATGAAGGAGGAGAATGTTCTGCAAGAAGCATAATCTCGGTGCTGCACTATCTCACAACACGTTTCTGAATGAAACTTTGGTTCTGGCCATGGTTTATGACTTTCCAGGAGCGGCTGCCTGCCTCCAGACGTCCCTGTCACTGTGAGACAGGGAGTGACGTACAAATCATTGGCTGGAGAGGAGGAACAAATTCTCTCCATAGGAGCTGTGAACTGAGCATTCGGTCTCTTCCCAGGCTGCCAGGCAATCAGCTGTGGGGTTGCATTGCACAGTCCAGCTGCTCCAGCTGGCATCTTAAGTGGGTTGAAGGTCTGGGTGTCAGAAAACAAGGAGAGGATTGGGTGATTACAACCAGGTGGGGAAACATGCTGCTAGCACAACAGGGCTTTAGGAGGGGTTAAAAATATAATTGTCAGAAAAGATATAAACAATATAGGTCCTGCAATGTGGACAGTAAAGAGGGTTTCTTGATCAGTGACCTGCACTACACTGCTGGGACATAAGGTCTCCAAAACTGACTGTAAAGCTAGGACATTAATACATTGCCCATACGCATGTAGACTCTCAAAAAGCAAGGGAAAGAATGTGAAATGAAGTTGTAAGTATTTACAGTTTAGGGTAATATTTAATCGGTTGTAAAAAAACCCACTAGGGTGGCACTGCACAGGATGATTTTTGGGTTGTCTTCAAAGGGTTGGGTCTTCAGTCAAAAAGAGAAGGAGAAACACTCTCTCAGGAAAGCCTTTAAAATCCCTTAAGCTTCAGCCACTCTTTCCCATGACCCCTCTTTCCCCTATATGTTTTTTTCTTCTTATAAATCTCTTCAGAAAGTATCGTTTCCTTTCTGGTATCAGTTTTGTGCCATCACTTCACCATAGCAACAGACAGCAAACAGCAGCTCGGACAACTGGAAGTTGTTGGCTGACTCAGGTAGGCTCTCCTGCCGCAGCAGCCTTGAGTGACTCCCTGAAAAAACGATCAGTTGCATAATTCTAGGTTTATTTCCACTAAAAGAAAAGATACACAATTAACTAAATGCCATCAATTAAACTATCAATAAGGTAGGAATATTTTCAGTACTGCACTTGGATACAGCTACACTGTCACCAAGGTATGGCAGCAGCTCTGGCAGCACACCCAGCTGCTTTTAGAATAGCTACCTAAAGTCCTGGAGAAAGACAGGGATCACAAGCACCCCAGGGGCAGCTGAGTCCATCCCAAATAATTCCCCTATATACACCTCTGTGTTGGCATGGGCCAAAGCCCAAGCTACCAGAACCCACGGGTGAGATTTTGTGAAAGATCAAAAGTCCAGGTGCCTCCCAAGTGATGCCCAGCAGTGAGGGTAGATATGAGCAAGAACTGAAGCACACAAGGTCCAATCCTGCTTCTGGAACATGCAGGTGTTTCTCTCAGCAGGACAGCAGGGCGATAAAGAGGTCAACAGGATGATGAAACAGGGAAGGAGAGGAAAGCGAGTGTTGCAATGCACAGTTGGGACTTAAACCAATATCTTTACATTGCTGAAAAGCACAGACTGTGTCAAAGTATCCAGCTCAGGTTACTACAAGCAAGCGCTTACTTACTTACATTTATCCTTTATAATAATTAAGGAACAACTGATTTGGGGAAAAATTTAATAATAAATGGTGTAGATTTCTGACAAGTGCTCCTGAATTCTTTTTACGTTACATTTGTTGAACATCTGCTTTGTTAACATACCTAATCCCTGTTATGCATAGGAATGTAGGAACATTACAATGAGTGAATATAAAATATATTTACAGTGAATATATTTTTAAGTTGTTTAATTTGTGCATGCATGTATTCTTTATAGAGACACACATATGTATACACACAAAGAATTGTTTTACAGTTAAAGGAAAGAGAGCTACCCCCTCTCCCCCCCCCCAAATTGTGCTATTTAATATTTCTTTTAGGTTTGTTAACGCATTTCAGGTTTAAAAGACATTATCTATTGAGATTAGGGGATATATTGTATATCTATAATTTACTTTTTTTATTAATTACCATGTCTCATATCAAGACGAAGGCATTTGATAAAATTCTTTCAAATGTCTCAGCTTTGTGCATGTCCCCAACAAAAAGTAGACACCTTTCAATGAAAAAGGGCTCCAGTGACAAAAGAAAGACAAGCATACTGAAAAGATTAAAGCAAAATAAAAATAAAAATTCTGCCAAACATCCTTCCCTGTAACATCAGAGACAACACACTTTTAGGATATCAGCAGCAGCCCAGTGTACGTATCTGGCATTTAAAAATATCCAAATAGCTTAGACCCTGCATAGTGCTGTTCTTTGATTTATAAACTTGTGTCCAAATCCTGACCTCTGGTTATAAAACCCCACTGAATTCACTGGAATTTCACAGTATTCAACTTTGTGTTGCTCAAGTATAATTGGCCCACAGTATGTTTTTTGCTGGGAGATGGATTTTTCCCATCACTGCATAAACTGGCAAGATAAAAATTTAGTAACTAAAAAATCTTTTCCAGAATCCCATTTTCCTGGGGGGTGGGGGGAGTGTAATTACTTGTAAACGGGAGAGTTATTTGATCTGACTGTGAACATGGTAACTGTGGTGTCTGGGTTGTCTTGTGCTCTTCCTGTCCTTCAATCAGCTCGTTTGTTTTCCATGTGGCTGCTTGTGTACATACAATTGTCTCTGGTTATCATATGCTGAACACGATTGTTTTGCACTCAGATTTATTCCCAGCATGAAAATTATTTGAAAACGAGTGGAACGAGAGGGAGAAACACAGCCATCATTTGAGGAACTTGCACAGTAGAGTGCTCAAGAGCTTCCTTTCAGATTTGCCTTCCCTGCCAAGAAAAGGCATTGTTACAGTGACAGCCCAGAGGCGTGTGTTACAACAGGAAAATCATATGGGATGCAAAATTAAAATCTCAAGCACAGGTGAAGAATCAAGGCAGCAGAAGAGCGTATACATAGAATTGCTCTTTTCTCCCTGCCTCCTAGAAAAAGTTGCAGACGCTTTGTCCCTAAGGAGGTGATTCTGTGAGATGATCAATGCCTATCAGAGGGTCACCAAGCACCCTCCCAGCTCCGTGTCCTTTCTCGGCTCTGTTCCAGGCAGGGACTCTCCAGTCACCAGCTTCAATGCACTGAGCTCTGCCTGTGTTCCCCCAGCCTGGGGCCCTGCTCCTCTCAGGTCAGCACCTCTAGCCAAGATATCACCCACCTGACCAACTGCTTGCCTCCCAGCTCTTTGCACTGCTCAGAAGGAGGGGAGACTGCATCCACAACAGGGTCAGCAAGTGGAACAGCTCACTCCTTCCACCAAGCTGACAGCCCCTTCCAGCGCCCACTCACAGCCAGACCAGTGACAGGTCCTTACCACTCAATCCCATCAAAGGAAGAGCGTGACTTTCCGATGCCCCAAGCCAGTGTGGCCAGACCAGCAGGGTTTTGTGGCATGTTTCAAGTGTCAGTGTGTCAGTGTGCCGTGTTATGCCTTCCACAGAGGAGCACAGGGCTAACACCTACACCCCCAAGGATTTGAGTCGCGCCTGATGACAATTTAAGTCAAACTTGTCAAGCCTGTGTAGATCCAGATAGAAACCACACAGGATTTCTCCATGCACAGAGCACTATATTTCTGAATGGCAGATTCTGCTCCTCAGCCCCCTTTACTTCCAGCTACTCAGCATTTCTCCCCTCTTGTAGTAATTCTGGCCAGCAACACTCACTACTACTTACCCTCTTTGGATAATCACACCCTTACAGTACCTCTCACAGCCTAATGTTTTACAATGAAATCCGAGAAGCTCTGAATAACCCTAATAGCAGTTCGGCAGCAGCACCCGCACAATTATTATATAAAAGGCAAGTGTGCTCCTACCAGCTCTCCATTTAAATTTATAGTGATTGATTCCATACAGTAACATGGTAAATGAAAGACATCCCCTAGCCTTTATTTAAGAGGTTTCTAGTAAATAAAATAATGCTGAGAGTTGTGTGTTGGCCCCTATCCTGGCAGCTTTCTGTGCAGGAAGGGGATTCAGGTTCCCTTTCCCAGGCACACATAAAATGCTGGGTGATATATGGCTCTGCTCCCCGAGGAGTGTGGCTGCAGCAAAAGCCAGAGGAAGTCACGCTGCTGGTCCTAAGGAAACCGTCTCCACAAGCCTGGGCTGGGAGGGCTAAGGCAGAAGTCACCAGTGCTCTCCAGAAGCCTGATTTCCAGAGACACTCCAGCATCTTTCCAGGGTTTGGCAATGCACCATTTCCCAGGTACAAGGCAGTGAAAATCCTGATTAATTCGGCACAGTGCCCTTATCATATTGAACAAGGGCTGGCACCTGTCAGATGTGGCAAGTACTGTCTGAATTTCTTTTTCCTCAAGGAGCACAGACCTTGAGAAAGTTTTTATACTATCTCCAGAGACTAAAGGCAGCTCTCTTGTTCTGAGTTTAGACTGCAGGAAAGACAGGTCTTCACTCATGAGATTTTAATTTCAGTACTTCCTTTAGAAAATGCACCTTGGGTCTGATCATGACTCTTAGTGAAGTCAAAGGTCAAGATCCTGTGCAGGTTAATGGGAAGAAAGATGTGATTCTGCTACACATGCATCTGGGGGATGCTCAGCCCTATCCTGCTGTAAAGTTCATTGTTCCTGGGTCAAAATACCATGGTGCCTGTTCTTCTGTGCTCCTCTCTAAGGCCACCCTGGCACCTTGCAGGTCCCCCATTCTGTCCCTCACCACCAGACCTCACATCACAGCCCTGGAGGAAGAACAGTAAATACAAACTGTACTGGCCAAAATTCTTTCTCTATCTGGAAGACTTTGGAAGCACTGATGAGTGAGAAGCGCCCAAGGCTGCTCTCCTCAGACTGGCTCTAAGAGTCCTGCAGCCAAGTCAACCAGTACAGCAGGCACCAGAAAGGCCTTCAGCACCTTTACTCTCTCAACATCACCTGTGCTTTACCTTTATGCTGCTCAGACTTTCCTCCCTTGCCATGAGCTTACATTGCTTTTCCTGATGAGGAAGGGCAGACTCTTCAGTTTTCACACCCTCATCAAGCTGTTTCTCAAACATCACTCAACATCCTTGCACTGCTGTGGTGTCCTGAAACTGTCTTTCCCTCATGTTCTTCCCCATCCATTTCCTACTTAAAATAAATAAACAAAGGAACACATTGAGCCTTGACCCTACACATCCCATACTACTGATAGGTCCCTACTGCTCCCTGGCGAGACCACTCTCTCCCAGAGCTGCCAGACATAGTACACTGGTCTGTCTCCATCACCCTTGTGCAAACTTTCCCCTTGCATACCCACCTAAGTGTTATTACCTGACCCCTAATTTGCTTGGATTTCTCATCAAGAAACAAATGCCAATGTATGGATGAAGGGGGAGAGAGTCACCAGCCATGCGACAACCAGTGACTGATCCCAGCTCCTGGCCTAACCAGTCATAGCTGGCATCTGTCTTGCAATCACTTCATTATTATATCTCAAGACTCACTCCATACTTAGAGAAATTATCCCCTCCCCACCAGAGGACACAAAGCAGAATGGACCAGTTTGCATCTCTCAAGTCATGCTGGTGGTTCAGTGGCAAGTCCAACCACAAGGAGGGGTCTGTAAAACTGCCTTTGTAAATCCCTCAGCGGGAGAAGTTACAGTCCCCCCTCCCCCAGCTCAGAGGCTTTACACTCCAGCAGCACGCTCCCAGTCTGCCTTGCACATCTGCTGAACTAAGGTAAAACTGGACATTGCAGAGCTGTGATTGATGTCACCAGGGTAAGGCACTGCCAGAGAGGTCCCTCCCTGCTGCAGAAGGAACAGTCACACACACTTCTCTTTCTCTCCTCATGCATTCTGCCCTTGTGATCATGGCACAGTTGCAGAGGTGAAGCCTATTATGAGATTGTCACTGCTCCTTCTCCTCCTCTTGCAGTGTCCAGAAATCCCAAGGCATGTGGCTACTGTGACATCCTGCAAAGGCAGAGGAAAGGCTTGGGCATCCCTGTTACTGACCCCCCATACTGTACCCCCCGACTGCCACTGATGGAGCAGCATCGAAGCTTTACCTTTCAGGAGATCTAACTGAGACCTCGAAGAGCTCCAGCAAAGCTGGCGCCAGCTTGGCTGCAAAAGAGTTAACGCAGTGGAAGAAGGCAGTGGAATAAAAGGCCTTGCTTTCTCTGTTTGTCAGGCAACAGGTCACACATGCTTGTAGACAGATCCCAAAGCCTGTCTCTACTCTCACATTTCCTCTCTTCCTCTCTCTGACGCTTTCCTGACACATCTTCTTGTGCACTTTGCTCAGCTTTTGAAGTAACACTCCTCCCTGCTTGTTCTCCTTCCCACTCCTTGTCACTGAAGTCCTGCTGCTGTCATCACACTCCCATCAGACTTCTCCTTTCAACTGTGCGTTTCCACGCTGTCTCTCCCAACTGTCACATACGCTTCTGGTTCAAACATCTGTTCCTCCCCCTCTCAGGGAAGTTACTCCAAAACAAGCTGCTTTCTGTCTGAATGGCAGGGAGGATAGATTTGGTTGTACATGTGACACTACACAACCACCATGCTGCCAAGTGAAAGGCTCCTCTTCTGTGATTTGGTCACATCAATTCCCAGGGCTACAGGCTCAGACCCTTCTGATTCTGCTGGGATGAAGAGTGAGAAGCCTGTTTCTTTCATCCTACAGCCTGGTTATTTAGAGCTAAGCCTCTACTGTCCAGGAAAGTAAAGGGGGTACTTGCCACCCTGCACAGAGGGAAGGTTTGCACATGCAGGAATGGCTCAGCACAGTGGATTACTAGGAGGCCAGCAAGGGACTGACTATTTACAGGAGGATTGTGACTACCCAGTTCCCAATAGTTGATGTTGCCCAATGATCTCAAAGGTCTTGTGTCATTTGTCAAGGTACAAACCACATTCCAGTCCTTCTATCTTTCTCCAAAGCATTTGGTGTCACTTAGCAGACAGTGACTGAAGCTGTGAGAGGTCTCTCGTCCCACTTCACCTAGTGACCGCAAGCCCACACTGGCCATCCACCATCACACCAGCCCCCTCAGCTCAGCCATCTCCATGGCCTGCAGGCACATTCTCATTCACCAGGCACACCACACACAGGCACCTGGGGCTGCTCCACATCCATGGCAGGCCTCTGAACACGTGGGGCAGCTGGTTACGAACTATGTGGGTTAAGGCAGGTGAAGCAGTCAGTTCCATTATTAGTGCAGTCACTGAGTGTCTCTCCTTTCACAGGGAAAATTGGTATTTCATGGGCTTCACGCATATCCCCCAACTTGGGTGTCAGAACTTCAAGAATAAGGTTCAGAGGGGTTTCATCAGCAGTGGTAAGTTCCGCCTACAGCCTCCAACCCCAGTGAAGAAACAAAAATACAGTTTCTTTTTTATTCCCTTTTCAACTGCTTATAAGTTTCTCGAACAGATTCCTAATCAGGATTAAATGTTCAGTGCTTGGTCTCAGCTCAGAGATGATTTCTTTTATTTCCCCCTGCCGCAACTGTGAGCAAAATACTAAATGGAGCAGATTTGGAGTTTGGGGAGTGTGAACAATCAGATATTTCCCCCTTGTTCCCTCTGATACCATATGTTCCAATTGGAAATTTTACACTTGCATACTGGTAACTCGTAAATGATGGAGATGATAGACTTCAAATGTTCTCATTGAGAGGCAGAAAACAAACCCAGATTTAACAAAATAATTGGTTCAATACTGTTAAGATGAGTTTAAAGGATTCTGATAATGCTTTACCTTTCCCTTGTGTCCCAAGAGGGACAAGTACACACATTTTACTTTAATCTATGTGCTATAATTTTAAGGATAGCTGACACAAGGTGGTCTTTGTTAAGATGTATCTATTTGCTTTGAAATCCAAAGCAGTTTAGTGCTTACAGACTGCCAGAAATCAGACTTCAAGGAACTTCTGAGCTGTGCTGTCAAACCCATCAGAAGTCTGTAAGCTGAACAGCTCCCATCCAGTGTATTTTTGTGCTCATTTACAAACTCTGTGGTGGGATTGCTTGAAGCTTTATTCCCTTCAACCCCAAACTCACTTAAAACTAAAGGCAGAGAACCACAGTGTTCTTGTAAGGCCATGTTTGGAAACTCAGCCTTCCAGAAGCAATGGCACCCTGATCATCCTCACCTATAGTGTCAGCTAGGTCACCTTACACGTCATAGTCCAGCAGGTTTTTCATCTCAAAGTCTGTCCTGCAAACCCCATATTAATACTCTACATGTTGGTATAAATACAGAAATTATAAAACACAGACAATGAGCTTTAAGCGCTGGTAGTTCCTTATCACAAGTGCTCCATCATGATCACATTCATGTATTCACCTGGATAGTTATATACATTATGTATCTATTCCAGGGGCAGGATGTAGGGAGGCAATATCTCTATTTCCCTCTCCCATTTTCACTGCATGATGTCCTTTTGTACATGGCCGGAGAGACACCGAACATCTGTCCAGCCGATCCTGTTTCTCCTCCTCCATCCATGGTCCTGACTGTCAAGAGGGGCACTACTGACAACTCACATGTATTTAACAGCCTGGGCAGCAGATCACTACCAAAACAGCCTAGCACATCGTGGCATAGTGAAACAGCATACAAAATCATCCTGTTTGGGCAAGGAAGTCTCATGACCTGGAACTCACCACACACCCAGGCTGGCAGACCATCGAGGAGGCAGATGACGGCTCTCTTCCAATCCCACTGACCAAAGTGACCCAGAAGCCACCTGGAACACAGCAAGAGATGAAATCTCTTTGGCAAGCAGCTCACAGCCTGTTCTCTGCCTCCACAGCATCTGGCACAAGCTAATTTCACCTCTCAAGCTCCTGATCTCTTTGATCTCCCAGATAGTTATGTACCTTAATGATTCATGATTGTTACTCGAGGCCCACCTGCAAGCAGGGAAACCTCCACACCAGCCTACAAAGGCTATGAGATAGCTGTGGGCTCGCTTCCCCAACCACCTGGGACCTACTTCCTTACACAGCATGGTGATTCTATTAAGTGTTATGGAATTAATCATGATTTATGCCAGTTGGAGGGAGAGAATAACCAAGTCCTGTGTCCTCACCTTCTGAGCTACTGGTATTGCTCTGATCTTGTTCGTACTTTGAAGTATGTTACTCCAGCCAGGTTGTTAGAATTACATTGTTCCTGTGTCCTTAAGCTCTGGTCATTCTTTGCTGTAATTCCTTGCAGTGGCTTCTGGAAAGGTGTTTTTTCTCCCTCCACTCCCCACAATAAATGAGTTTGTCACTTGAAATATACTGCCAATGTGTTACATGTCCCACAGTGTTTGTGGTTATATCAGAAGTGTTTGTTTATAGCACCATAATTCAGCAATATCTTGATTACAGGAGAGATGGTGTTGTAACTCACTGTGGCTAGAGAGAATATTATTTTTCTTTTCCTTTAATATAAAATGTTGATTTTCAGTCAATACACTGAAAGAAAAAAGTGCAGTTGTTGCCCTAGTAACCAGCTGCCTTGTAAACCGTAAGATGTCAGGAGCACAAGGTGTTAATTGTTCCAAGTGCTGCTCATGGTCAGGGATAAAAGCTAGAATGGCAGAGATCATAAGAAACATCTGGGAAGATAAAGTCAGCTGGTCTCTGGTTAGAGAAAGCCTAGACAACAGCAAGTAGAGACAAGGCAAGGAGAAGTACCACAGACACCACAGCAGCAGGATGAACAGAATTATGGCCACATGTGAAAGCATCCTGAGCTTCATATCTTCTGGGAGCCGGATGGTTTTCACCTGGCATGCTATAGATTCACCACCTCCATCACCAGATGTAGCACCTCCTCCTGATGCTGCTTATTCCCTGCTCCCGACCAGATCCACCTCCATTTCCCCTTCTGCTCCATATGCTGTGCTCCAGAAGGCTCCTTCCTTCAGCATGAAATCGGGCTTGTCCTGCACAAGGTGCCACTACGTCTCTGCAGAGCATCTCCTCCACTGATACAGGCATGGCCAAAGAACCCTTCTTGTCACACACCTGCCTGGGTTGCAATACACCTTCATTGCCCTGCTAAGCAGCTCCCGCTCTCACACTCCATGCGTGGCACAGCACAGTACCAACACCTTCCTGTAAGTGGGAGCAGTCGATGGCCAGGAGGGCAGACTGAATACAAAGCATCTGTACCTCTGCCGCAGCCTCCTATGAGTCAGAGCCCCCCAGATCCGGTGGGCTGCATGGTGGGGCTGGGAAGCAGCACCAGAAGGGCTCCTTCTGCAAGAGGCCTCTCAGGAAGAAAAGCTGCATGAAGGTTTCCCTCCCACCTCTCTTCTCTCAGACGAAAGCAAGCTGGCAAGACAACAGTCTCATGCTCTGCAGCATCTGCCACATCTCCCCTCTCCCCCTGCCCAGCCCCTGCAAACTGCAGAGCAAACAGGAATATTGTTATATCTCGGGGAAAGTTTTCTACTTTCTAGCCATTTACCTTCTCCAGATGCTCACTGAGCTTGCCAGGATCCTCATTCCCTTAGGAAATAAAGGCAAGGAACACAGAAAAAGCAGTAGATTTGCAAGCTAAGCCCCTCCCCAGGGCAGGGTTATGCTAACCAGGAGCCTCTGCCCCAGCATGGGACATGGATTACATGTACGCGGCGGTAACATATGGAGAGGAGGGCTCAGGCCCTGCACACTGCTGCCCTCTCCACTCATGGCTGGGGGGGTTTCACGCCACGCCTTAGCCCAGCACAGAAGAATGATGGGACAGAGCCAGGCTCCTGCTTGGAGCTGAAGAGAAAAGGATGGATCACCAGTATTTCTTTCCCCCCTTAGACTCCATTCTCCAGGGATGTATTCGTGATGTCTCTTTAACTGCTAGGGAGCAGGATTTTTCCTCCTGTTGTTTTTATTTACTAACTCTTGGGGTTTATACTGGGTGATAAAGGCATGTATCGCAGTGAGCCACACCACAAAGCCCTGTGTGCAATCTAACGATGTGCCACACTGGTGATGAAACCGACTTCTAACTGAAGGTTTATGTTCTTTCACTTTCTTCCCCTGGTACAGTTTCCCATGATAATACAGCCACCTTCATCTCAGCATAGCCAAACTTAGACCACTGCTGCTGACCAGGGCTGGGATTTCTGCCATTCACCCTTTACACTAAGAAAACACAGTTTGAGTGAATAAAGCCAAGAAACTGAATTTTTCCAAGCAAAGTGTTCCTGGGCAGCACTTCAGATAGCAGAGCTGCATTTAAACTGGGATCTGTGGGAAAGACTGAAAAATAAAGATGAATGAATTTGGTTAGGTAATTAGATAATAAAATTGAAGGCTCTGGAGTTTAGCCCAGAAATATAATCCAGTATATGTGCCTGGCTACCCCACTCCCTCTCCTACTGCTAGCAGAACCATCTTAACACAGCAAGAAGAGCTGACCTTCAGAGTCCAAAGGCAGAAATGCATTTGGGTAGCACAGGATCAGCAGCACAGGATCAATCCTGCCCTCTATCAGTCTCCCAGCAGCTGGATCCACTCCCCACATGCAAGGCAGGGTGGCAGAGAGGTGCTGCAGGACTCAAGGCAGGCTTCCCACTGCTCCAGCAGGGATATGGACACAGCACCAAACCCGCCAGAGTTCAAGAAACGTTCGGGCAAGGCTTTCAGGAACATGATGTGATTCAGGGGGTGTCCTGTGCACTGCCAGGAGTTGGACTTTGATGATCCCTGTGGGTCCCTTCCAATTCAGGAGATTCTATGATTCTATGAACTCCCATGAATATTTCATGCCAGTAAATACTTACTGCCGTGGCTCTGCAGAGGGTGGTGTTTCAGGGCAAAAAGGGCAACAGAGCCAATGAAAAGGATAACTGAGAGTGGTTTCACTTTCTGGAGCAACTGCTTTCCTAAATTCAGCTTTCAAATTGCTGCAGAGCTGAAAAGCAAAGAAGAGGCAAGTTCTCTTTGACTTGGTAAATCCTTCAAAAATAAAGCAAACCCATTTTAAAAGGCAGACCTTGTCAGCTGCCCTATTTTTAGGATTGACTCCTACAGGTCCTTCCTTCAATGATAGCAGTTTTGCCTGAGCAATGACTAGGGACTGCAGGATTTAGGCTTTTAATAAAGCAATTGTGTAATTAAAAATAAATGGGTCTCTAGTGTCACTATTTAAAAGAAAAGAAAACTTAGATCAAATAAGGCATTTCTTTCTTTTTGGTTAAGTCTGCTTGGATCATGCAGAGCTTTAATGACGCAGTCACAAATGTTGTATTTAAAAGGCCTCTTAGTTGCTGAGAGGAGCCCCAGGAGAGGGCTATTAACTGGCCAAATTAGGCTATTTATTTTTGTGAGTTTTGCAAGTTTGAAAAAGAGAGGCACATTTTCACTTAGGAGAGTGATATTTCAAATAGGTCACAGGAAACTCTGGCAGGCAGGGAGCAAAGCAGAGCGTCAGTAGGAAAACATTAACCAGAGACATTTTGCAAGTGCAAGTCGATATTTGGGTTCCTGATGGTTTCTGAAGTCCATTCAAAAATCTTTCAGTGAATGTAAAATAGGGGCAAGGCAAGGCAGCTGTGCAGGAGTCTCAGCCTGATCCTGAGAGCCTTAAAAATGGCAGAGCTATGCCTGGAGTGCTGCTGTGAGGGAGCCCAGGACTGTCAGCACAGCCAGCAAGTCGGTGGTGTGTGTTTGAAGGAGGTGGACCCTGCCTGTTGGGCAGGAGAGAGCTTGTGCTTGCGTGGATGGACAGTTCATCATGAAACTTCACTGCACCTTTCCTGGCTTCAGCTTCAATTTTGATTCTTCAGGCAATCCATGAACTTCATTTTTCTCTCACATAATGACAGCCCAGAGCTAATCAGGAGTGACTTCAGTAAATCCTGTCAAGCAAGCTTCGTGTACACCTTCACAATCAGGCACAATTCCTTTTACATATGGCTTGAAAACATCCCTCCACACCACCTCAGTGGGCACAGCACATGCTTGCCAATTGCACACTTTTTCCTCCTTTTCACCTTTGTAAACAGGATCAATTTACTTAAATTGATCACTTAAAGCCCCCTCAGGAACGGTTCAGGTGAAGTTACTTTGAAGGACGGGTCCATCTCCCATTGTCTTCAGCAGCTCAGGATGAAGTTACTCAGGGGTTAAAGAAGCCTCTGAGGCAACATTGGATTGTCACAGAGTCCTGTCCTTGCTCAAGTAGGGCTGGTGTCCCTTGAGCTGCTGCCACACAAGCAACCAGAGCACTACTGCACCTGGATGTAAAAGTTTTGCAAGATCAAGATGAGAAAATAAATTATATACTAAGTGTTCTAGCAGTACTCCTGGAAAGTGAGGTCTAATTGGTTCCTCTTGGTGGATTATAAATCCAGCAGTCATAAGTGCCATAAAACAAAACCAAAGTTAAAGTAACCACACATCTATTAGAGCAATCTTAGAGTTTTTTCCTATACATAAACCAGGTAATTGAAGGTGCAGAGTAGTGGTATGTTGGAGGCTGTGACTGTCACATCGTAGGTCAGTGAATAACAAATCTCTACCAAAACACCTTTGTGTGACTGTAGTGGGACAGGCTGCCAGCTGCATGTTCTCCTCTGGCTGGATGGCTGTGTGGATTTGCAGGTGCTTTGTGCCCAATATTTCCACAGGAATGAGGAAGCTGTCACTGGCATGAAGGGAGCTGAAAGGGAAACAAGGAACATGCAACTTCACTGAAAGCCTTGTCAGTCAATACACAAAATGACAAAAGGACGTGACCCACAGCCTTATTCTTCTTGTAATCATCATACCCTGTCATACTAACATAAAACAGCCCAGCCCACCCAGGACAAACACAATCAAAAGCAGGAGTGGATTCTGGCATGGTGAGGCCATGGGCTGGACTGCAAACATCACTGTCCACTCAGCAAGAGAGTGGACCAAGGGTAGAGATGGTCCCTCCAGGTATGCCACAGAAGAAAACCCTGCTCTGACCCATGTCACAGTGGGCATGTGACAGGTTGGGCATGGTTTTCAGAGGTGAAGAGGGAATTTATAGGTTGGAGGAAAGAACAAACATATAGTTTGCCCATTTGGCATGAAAGGAGCTACAGTATTGTGACAATCATCTCCAGGAACTCAGGACAACCTCTGCCCTGACTTGCAACCACACACTGTCCCTTTGGACTTTACTGAAGCCGTGCAGGTTGTGGGCCTCGAGACCAGCTGGCTCAATTGTCTGTTAATTCCCACTAAAAACAGCCTAGAAAAAGCAGCCCTTTCCAAAGAGATATGGAGGCTGGCTCTCTGTCTCAGACAAACCCGATGAAGCTCCAGTGTCAGTCATCACCCGGTAGAACAGTACAGTTCTCCAGCTGGACCTTGTGTCTGCTTCATTGTGGTAATGCCTCCAGATCTGCTCTGTGTATTATCTTAGCCAAGCAATATTATTTAGCAAATAAAACTTCGATTTTTCTCGTGTAGAAATAGTTTGCAATATATTAAACAGGCCATAATATTACTCAAAAGCATTTCTCATATGCCCTCAAATGTTTGGTGTATAAGAAGCAGCAGGTGCCAAAGGTGACAAAGCAATTTTAGTCCTTATGAGAAGTTAGCCACTAGATAAAGCAAAAGGATAAGGGTGATCTGGGGGAACTGTGAATCACTCTTTCCTCCAAGATCTTGCAGCTCCCAGCATACTGTGTATAATACATGCAAAGTTATTACTTAAAACAATTAAATGTGATCAAAGTACATGCAGATAGAAAAAAATAATTCATCCTTTTCCCATGCATGGACACAAAACAAACCACACCACGATGCCATCCTGGAACAAATAGGTGTGCCTTGGTCAATGTGCCTGTATGAACTCCTGCTGCCAGCCTGGCTGAGGTGGGGCTTTCAGGAAGGCCTGCAAGGATTTGGGTCATTCTTGCTTTCCCTAGACCACCACTCCCCTCCCAGGAACAGCCACGGGCATCAGCACCCAGCTGACATCAGTCACAAAACAGCACCTCCTGGCCCTGCCCACAGCCTGATCACCTTCCCCAGCAAAGGGGAAAGACATTCCTCATAGTGATGGGGGGCTGGCAGTACCCACTGCAGAAACCTCCCCTTGGCCTGTTTTCTTTTTGTCTCTGTTTCCCCATTCAGGAAAAAGCTTCTGTCACAACAGCTGCTGATTCATTTTCTGACTTGGTGCCGAGTGTGCCAGACATAACATTCGTTTGCTGCCAATGTGGTAGAAACAATGACTTACCAGCTCATTTTTCTTCAGTTGATTATGTTGGGGAGGGAGATAGAAGCTTTAATTAAAATTAGATATGGAGGAGAATAAATTCACTGAGATGCAAAGAGCAAAGCTCTGCAAGGCAAGAAAGGGGAGAGCATCTGAGGCAGTGTGGCAATAGCCATCACCAAACAAAGGAAAACAAAGGAGACCCTGGTCAGTGTATTCCCAGAAGGACTCTGTGGTCTTTTGCTGCCCTTCATCAACTTCTCTTTCTCTCTGTGCTTTCCACCCCTCAGGTGTTGACAGCTTCCCAGACCAGTAACTCTCAAATACAACATGATACATTCTGGACTGAGAGGAGAGAAATCACCTAAAGATGGCTGCGTTGAGACCAGACAACTCCTTCCTGTTATGAAGGAGTTGCACCTTCAACACTTGTTGGCTTCTTAAAACATGACTAATGATTTGCCCGGTAGATAGAAACCACATTCAACCCACATTTTGGGGGTGTTCAGGGCAGTGGTGACTGGGCTGAGATTCTGGCTTGCCTGTTATACATTAGAGACAAAAGAGCCAAGTCTGGATCTGATAAGTGAAGTCTGACCTGTTAGACTCTCCAGTCTTTTACTCAGTATTTGACAGGGTGTTTTGGACACATGGGAATTCAGCTGATCCTACTCCCTGATCTCAGTCATATTCCACAGGTTGTATCTGATCACTAACTGTCATGGCAAACATCCAAGGAACATTTAGATGCCAAGAAAACAATGGCACATGAAGCCTGACCACAGTATTGTCTTATTGACGTTTAGCACTGACCCATATGCAGCCAACACAGTGGAACCAGCACCATGGCCCAGTTCTGCTGGCTGACATGGAGCTCCCAAGAGTAGAACAGGGAAGTGCTGATGCCCTACCTGAAGGCTTTGGCTCCACTGTCTTCAAATAATGGCCAAACCAAGCTGCTGTCCTCCTCCAAGTGATTCACTCCCATGGGGTTTGTTTCAATCCTTATTTGGAAAGAAAAGGGAGTCAATCAGTGCAAGGAAATTCAAAAGAGTCATGGTAACCAGTGTGAGTGGAAGAACTACTCAAAGTGATTGTTCAAACCCTACTGTTATCATCGCATCTGGTGACAAAGGAAAGGCTAAGTCATTCAGAGAGCACCAGAGTCTACAAGACAGATTTTTAAGGCAGCTGAGGAAAAATCATTCCATAGGTCTTTGACTAGATAATCAGATACTATGATTCAAACCAAGGATTCTTCAAGTATCTAAAGCCCAGTTAACCACTCCAACCATACAAGGAGGTAAAGGCTCACCTTTATACTTAGGAAGCGCTTGCATCCTTTACACAGTTGTTTGCGCTCTTTACTTGATGGGAATGCAAAGAATGGCTATTGGGGAATACAAAACTCAAGATCAAAAAGTCATTGATATTCACCAGAGTAAACGAAATAGACATGAGAGAACCTCTTCAGAACCAGGGAAGGATTTTCAAGAATACCAAATGAAGCACCTAATTACCACCATCAAGCCACTGAAAAAGCTGTACACCTTCTTGGAATATTTTTTGAAATCCACCTTATTGTGTCAACTTCTATTCAGAATCTGAAGGGAGTATTTTCACCACCATACCCTCACAGAATGGGGAAAAAGGAGTTGAAGAGATCTCTTACGTTCTCTGCTTTTATCTCTGCTACACAACTAAACTACTCTTTGCTTGATTGGTCTGCCTGCATCACTTCACAAGGTCTTGTACACACTGTCCCTAGGGTGACATTGCTAAATTACTTCAATATAGCAAAATACCAGTATTTAAGAAAATCACAACTCAATCAACCCTGTTATGAGATCACCCACCAAGAAAGATTTCTTCCTCTCATTACCTTTTGCTGATTCAGATCCCATAGAATGCAATGCTGCACTGCAGAGCAATGCTCAGGCTGTGGATCAACATATCTGACCATTCAGAGACACCTTGCCTTTCTTGGCTTCAGTTGGACCTGTAGTTTCTTAGCACCTTTGCAAATTAAGTCTAGAAACTTACACATTAAATTGTATTGCTGTATAAGGACCTTCATTTCCAGTCTTTCATCAGCAGGAATGATATTGCCATTCTATACATGAGACCTGTTTTTGTAATACTATTGTTCATCAGTAGTTTTTATGTTAATACTGAATCAGAAATAATACACATGTGATTCATAATAATCTAACTGAATGGCTGCACTGAATGTATTGTAAGACATTCTGGTTAGGAGAGAAACTCATTAAAGAAATAGTGACTACTATTATCCCACTGCATATATTGTTCTACTGGAAAGTTTCCTTGAGTAGTTGCTTTAATTAGCAATTTGATATTTTGAAATAGTGTGATCTCCACCACACACAATTTGTAACACAGACTTGGCTGGGAATACAAAGGAAAACAAGCAATCTTTTCAGAGTTTGCATCTCTGGGGCATATCTTGTCATTTGCTGCTGTATATATGTGTATAACACAGTGACACCGTTCTTGTGGGATTTTGATTCTTGAAAGTTACATAGATAAAAAGCCTTTTTATTGGAACAGAATATATTGTCTTTTTTTTTTTTTTAAATCCACATAAAAATATTTGCATAACTTTGGGCTATTCAGATAGAAGATGTTGACCCCAGCTGTGTTCTAGTGAATGAATCATTTATGTAGGAGCTCATTGCACAGAACGTATGGTATTTTATCTCTGCTGGTTTTCTGCCAAATTCAGTCTGTAACAATTTTTCCCCTTTGCCACATTTACCGCTTGATATCCTTTAAAATATACCAGCTCCAAGTGTGAGAAAGCAAAAACAGATTCTGGCTGGCTCTGGTTGAGAGTTGTTTGTATGGATATCCCTGTGCTGGCACTGAGGTGCCCTTGTTTTTGGAGAACATCCATTCCAGATCTGAGAATCTTCTTGCACTGACTGCTTTTAATCAACATTGATTCAAAGTTAATTTAAACCTGTAGGGAACTGCATAAGCCCAGGAGCAAGGCAAAACAGGGATCCTCCTCATATAACACAGGAGCTGCCTCAATGTAGAGTGAAAAAATTCCACTGCCTTGAACATCCTAAGCTCTGAACCTGCAGGGAAAGCCTAAAGTAAGGGAGGATGTTTCTGCTGTAGCTCTGCTCAGTTACAACTATCCTCCGGGTATCACTTAAGTGGTATTTGGGCAAGACACCTTTCTACCCAGAAGGGCAGGGAACAAGATAATTTCATTAAGTGATTGAGGCATTGCATGGCCAAAGCCACTATTACACCAGGTTGGATTTGAAATGGTAAGCGAGAGGTCAGACTCTCTCAACTGATCTCCCAGGGGAGAAGAGATAAGGAAGAGTGCTAAGAGTTCCACGCTCCCACACGAGTAGATAAGGTCTGAATGAGCAGCCTCATCTGTAGGCTGCTTCCCTAAGCGTTTTTCATAGCTTACACTCATACCTCTCTGCACTCAATCACATAATTACGGTTTCCACAAGAAATTCAGAATAGGATCTCCTCCCACGAAATTTCCTCTCACCTGCACTCCTTTCATCACCAAAGATGACTGTTTGTCAGCACTACTCTGCTGCTGAGAGTTCACATGCAGCTCAATTCAGCAGCCGAGAGAGGGAATAATATTCCCCTGTGTGCAAGCTTCTAAAATGTGCACCGTGTTTGCGTGTGGCATGAGCATTTCCATAAGGAACCGTTCATTCAGGACACACTTGCAGTCTCGATATGTTCTCCCTGCTAAGCAAGGAACTGCTTTACAACAGACAACCTCCATCATCTGGAGGTTACCCTCCAGTTTCCCAAGAAAGCCTTGTTCAGATGGAGATATTGCAGAAGGGATGCAGCCCCATTAATCTCTGCCATCCCAGCTTCCTCATGGCTGAGCTGTTCCTTGTCATAGGAGGCTCCCTCTTCATTACACTCTTCCTCCCACGTGCAACAGGAACATAATACCCCAGTTAAACCTGACCCTGGGTAAACACTGAACACAGACAAGACACTGCTCTGAAAGTCACCAGCTCATTTATCTTTCAGAGGCAGATTATTTCTGATGTGGAATGTTCGCTCCCCATCCCCTCAAATCAGCAAGCTGGGGTTTATCACAGCTCTGCAAGGAAGTTATTCCTGAGAGAGTCGCCCAAAACTCACACTGACACCAGTGCCAGTGTTCCAGGCAGAGTTGAAAGTGCCACTGTAATTACAGGTGGCTGTTCTATAAACTCTAGTTTTGGTTGCTCATAACTTCATCTATAATTAATTGTTTGGGTTGAGAACTTCTCCAGCTGGATTTGGCCTTGAGCTAAACTCTTTCATTTTGGCTGAAATAGCTTGAGCCTCTCCCAAGAATATGTTTAAAGAAAAAGACTCTTTTGCCCCTGTTAAAAGGATTTCTTTTTTTTTTAATTTACTGAAATATTCTCACATCTCCATGCTTCTAAAAGTAGTACTTTGAAATACTGGCAGACTTGACTGCTGTGAAACACATGTCGCTTCATATTCTCAGGGGGAAAAAAGATCATAATTTGACTGTTTGCTGCCTCAGATTTCTATTTATATATATATACATATATGTACAACTTTGACTACCCTCAATGCTGAGCAAGCTTGGTGCCCCACTGTGCCAGACACACTGGTGAGGCGGCACACACAGCACCCAACAGTGACCAAGGATGCTCCAGTGGCTACAGGCTTTGGTAGGGCTTTCACTGCAGATGGGCTCATTTGTTGCAGAGTGTCTGAGGTACCAGGCCAAGAGAGAGCTGGGAGGCAGGTCAAGGTGAGTAGGACATGGACATCACTTCTCAGTGAATACCAGAAAACCAGCCGTTGGATAAGAGCCCGTGATCAGCCTGGCTACAGAACAAGACTTGACCTGTAGGCAATGAAGACAACCCTGGGTGCACATGGAGCAGCAAAGACAAGTCAAAATGTTCAAAATTAGTTAAGTAAATGGCTTCTGTCTACTCTGAAAACAGATAGAGGTGTCTCTACAGAGGTCTACTCTACAAAGAGAGAGAGGTGGAGAAAATAGGTATGTGATTACTCATTAAAAAGAGCACAGCATGATGCAAGGGGCCTGAACACAATCTGCATGAACAACGCAAAGTTTCCTTCTGGAATATCTGAACTTGAAACCTTATGTGAGGCTAAAGCTGTTGCACTCACTTTCAGAGGGGATGCACGTCCAGTGATGTCTGGCCATGTAGAAAACAGGCAGAGACCCATTGCAGAGAGCAAACCCCAGAAACATGAGAAATCCTGAAAAACTTGAATGGAAAAGTGAAAAATGCTTCATTCAAACCTTTACAAATGCAATAGAGTCCAGAGATGTCATTAGGAGAAAAAACCCTCAGCACTCATCTGCCTCTGAGCTAACTGGGAAAGCAAAATGGGCTCACTCTAACTAAGAAATTAAAACATTTAGAGACAGTTCTTACTACTCTGTGAACATGAGTCAGTACAAGTGAAAATGGTGCACAGATGGGCCAGCACAGAAGCAACAGAAGTGCCGTGATATTTACAAGGAGAAAAAAAAATCTTCCCTTACAAGTGTAAATATACCAGAGAAATCATCCGCTCACAGCACAAACCAGGCTTTGATGTAGCAAACACTCCCACCAGGCACAGCACTGGCTCCTCTGGGAGGAGTAGGGATGGTAGACGTTGCATCTGGAAGACAGTAGGCTCAAAGCACTGAGCTTTTCCAAGGAGTCACAACACACACAGACAAGCCAGATGACACAGACCATTCAATCACAGTCTTCATACAACCAGCAGCAAAGGGCCAAGCACCATCCCAGGCCACGGAAAGATGCTAAGAAAGAAAGAAGGAGTGTTGGCTCTACCAGCTGGAAAGAGAATTGTGAGAACCTCATCAGCCTGGACTCTGATGCACACAGCCTGAGCACCTCAGCCCACCCAGTCCACAGCCACCTGTGTCACCAGACTTGTAACAGCTTAAAGACACATGAATCAAAGCTGGGGGTGCTCTTCACAAGCCAAATAAGTGGCATCTAGAGTCCTGTGTCCACCTCTGGGGTCCTCCGCACATGGAAGGGCCTGCTGGAGCAAGACCAGAGGAGGGCCACAAAGATCATCAAAGGGCTGGAACATATCTCCTACAAAGATAGGATGAGAGAGTTGGGGTTGTTCAGCCTGGAGAAGAGAAGGATCCAGGGAGACCTTAGAGCATCTTCTTCTCTAAAGGGACTACAAGAAATAAAGGGACAAACTTGTTAGGAGGGGCTGTTATGACAGGACAAGAGGTAATAATTTTAACTGAAATATAGTTGATTTCAACTAGATGTAAGGAAGAAGTTTTTCCACAGTGAAAGCCATGCAACACTGGCACTGATTGCCCAGAGAGGGGGTAGATCCCCCACCCCCAGAAGCATTCAACATTAGGTCCCACGGGACTCTGAGAAACTTGATCTAGTTGACAATGTCCCTGTTCTCTGCAGGAGGGTTGAACTTTAAAAAGTTCCTTCCAATCTAAACCATTCTATGATTTTGGGGTCCTCCAGCCTTTTCCTTGAGCAGCAACAAGACACAGGGTCTCTTTCTCCAGCTTCTCGCAGGTCATTCCATCAGTGCAAACTGCTCAGTTCACAGCGCGGCCACAGGGCTGAGCAGCCTGGACTAATTACATTTCTTCCCAACATGTCTCTCCCTCACCTGTAAAACTGCAGTAACAATATTTACACTTTTGCACTTGGCTCAAGATGCGAGAATGAAAACTTAATTATCATCAAAGCTATTTAACTGTGAGAACAGTTCACAGCTTGACCATGGCAGGAATGAACTGAGCCCAAGGAGCCAGTGGAGCTCCCAGTGGACCTGCAGGAGACAGCACAAATCTCATCCCAGAGGTAAAAAGGTCTGGCAACTTTGAACGGGCAAGAAACGGCTTCCACATCACTTATGAACTTGCTTACAGTAAATTATCACAGATTTTCATAATGTGTTTCCAAGCAAGTAAAGCAAACTCCTGCCCATTCAGCTGCTCTAACCGCTGGTTCTGCAGTGACACTCGTACTTGTGTTCTACAGGAAAACCATTTTTAAACAATAAATCCAGCTTTCCAAACCTCTCTCCTCCCCTGGGTCCCTCTAACAACTTTTGTGGGTTCATGCTACATTGTCTCACTCAAGAAGACTTTTTTTCCCCAGTGTTGTGTGAAAGACCTGAACACAGCAGGGGAAATTAATTAACTGAGCAGACAGCAATTCTGCCATCAAATGAACAAATGAAAGAGTAACAGAGACTTACACTTATAGTCACCCCTAAGTGTTACACATGACAACAGCAGGGAAAACACACTCCAGACTGTTGTTTTAATGTTGATAATATTCCAAAATCCGCAGTGCTTACCAGTTTCTCAGTGGAAATAAAACCTTTGACATCAGTGGGAATTCTGTCTGGGCATGAAAGTTGGTTGTTATATTATGATCCAGCAATAAGAGTCTGTTTTGATTGTAAGATCTTTAACACTGTTCCTTTCCCTGCCTGCCCAGAGCACCTGGACAAGCAGAGGACAAAATTTCAGTCAAATTGTGTTAGACGGGAATACATTGGTGCACTCATGTGCTTTTCTGCCAAGGCTTGTGATAGCAAACAGTCAATTCTGCTCTCCACTACAGGCACAGTTTATAGTTTGCAATCACCTCCTGGCAGCTGGAGGGCTGCCCAATGTGTCAGCCTGCTCTGCTGGACAGCATTGACTTTTTGCATCTCAGCGGGCCTGTTATTGCAGCGTGCATCCCACTCAGACACAGCCCGGGACTGGATGGAATGGGGCTGTTCAGTTCTCCCAAACCCATGAAGATATTAAAGAATATGGGAGGCAGGGAGGGGAGGAGGTGTGGAAGGGGGGAAAGGAAAGCGTTGTGATAACAGTAAAAGAGAAAAGAGTTAAAATGAAGACAGGAACAAAATTCAAAGCTGCACGAGTGTAAGACAGCATCACTTCAGGCATGTGTCAAAATAGTGTCAGATTTTTCTCTGTTCATTAAGTCAGCAGTTAAACACCCACCAGCTCTGCTTTTTGTTAGCCCTGGGGTTTTGTGACACCTGGATATTCACTCTGTGGCATCAGCAATAGAAACAACTGGGTTTGTCAGCACATAACTTCATTCAAGAACAGGCTGAGTGACCCCTTCCACTTGTGTCATCATGAGGGTCATCAACAGGGGTCACATCACATACTCCTTACAGTGGACACCAGCTCAAGCACAACAAAAACCACTGAAAAAGGGCCTGAATTTTATCGATTTTTGCTGACTTTAAGTCACACATAACAGCACCTAAAATATTTTCCCAGACTTTGATAAAAAGAAAATTATCTCCACAATACTAAGTCAAAACCATCAAATTATACCTATCTATCTAACATGGTAGAGATCACAATCCCATGATAAACCTGAATGGTCCCAACAAGGGAACATCCATGCCCTGGTCTGAGAAAAACTTGCCCATCTCCAGCACTTGGTGTTCTTAATTCTCTCACATTCACAGAAGAGTCACAGAAAAAGAACCAGGCATATGAGCACTTTTCAGTAGTGTTTTGAACCTGTAACAATATTTAATATAAAATCACGGTCTGATTACAAAACTTTATTACACGGTTAAAGAAAACCCAAACAAACACCCCACATGCAACAATTTAAGAATACATAAATCCCAAACTTCTTGAGTTTTATAACCATTAGTCTTGTTTTCCATTACAGGTAGAAGGATTAGTAAATAAGCAGAGCCTTATTTACAAACGAGGGATGACATTGTCCAAGAAAGAGAGCATATTAGACTGAGACAATTGTAATTTCCTAGGACTGTATTTAGATGAAAGAATCTGGGGTTTTTTTGGCCTGGGAAATCTTCCCAAGGGACATGTACAACTTAGCTGTGCTAAAAGTCTCCTCTAGGTTTAGAGGTCAGGAAGACAGAGTGATCTCTCTTCTCCAAGAGCCAGCATCCAGAATTTGGCAACAAATACACTTTTGTCCCAAGCAGTATCAGTCTTGAGTCATGCTTCCTCTTTGCCATACCAACCCAGCCACATAGATCACCCCTGTTCAGTCTGAGGGAAAAAAAATCCCACCTTGATTGCCCTGACACTGCATGTTCTGCACTCAAATTTCCACACTTCTCAGTCCAAATAAGGCTGCTTTATGCACTGTTTTATTACTGCAGGTAATACTGCACAGTCTCTGCAAAGGGAACAAAATTTTGGTGAAAGCAAGTTTGTTTGTCTGAGGGTTTGGGGTTTTTTCCCGTAAAAAAAAAAAAAAATTCTCCCCATTTTTAACTGTGGACATTCCTCGCCAGCCCTCACTTCAGTCAGCCAAAAATCACATGAGGTCTTTCTGAAAAATTAAGTTCTGTGCAACAAAGTTATTAACTGCTGGGAAAACTAGGAAAGCTTTTTTACAGCTGTTCATTGATCCACTGAACGTCACCTTACACTCTGTAGCCCCTTTTGGATCCTGCAGACTCCTGGAGTAGCTTGGAAAAAAACCAAAAACCTTGGCCAGGGCGGTTACACTGCTTCTTGGGACATGTTTTTTTTGGGTTAAGGCCTCAGATTCTCAGCCAGCAATTTCTGTCCCTGGTGGAAAATTTAAAACAAAACAAAACAAAAAACCACACCAGGTTTTTCTGCTTTTCAGGAATCCAGAGAACAAATATGAGTTTCTAAGGCATTTGCAAAAGATCCTAGTGTCCTTCCATCTGAGGTCACAGTTACTCTAATAAAATAAAGCCCCAACCATCTCTGCTCACAAGTCCTGCCATCAGAAGAGCAGTGCATCCCCCAGCTCTGGATTGGTGCACTCCCAGCCACACAATGCTGGGAAGCAGGAGAGGAGCAGCCCGGCCATGCCAGCTCCCCTTTGGCACTGGGGCTCTCCAGGCACCCTGCAAGGCCCATCCCTGTGCACACCCCAGTCGTGCTCTCACAGGAGGGGAGAGCCTGGTCCACCTGATGCTGGTAAGGAACCACTTAGTGCCTGAGTCTGTCCACCAGACAGCTTTAATGACTCTCAGAAACCTTTTACACAGGCACTGTAGCTTATGCCGGCTACTCTGGTTTTAAACATGCACATATAAGCCTTGGTTTAAACAACTGGCTGTCATCCTGCAGGGAATGAGGCCAGAATTAATTTTCTCTATTTAATTTATGATTCAACGTTTTTATTCCAAAACTGTACATGGATACTTGGGGACCAGCAGGTGCATTTCATCAATACATAAACCTTACCCAAGCAGTCCTGTTCTCGTTCCTGTGTGTTCTTGCAGGAGCACACCATTCCTCACACCCAGTCTGCTGCTTAGCTTCCTTTCCTCTTTCCCTTCTAAATGGCACAGACAGCTGATGAAGAGCCAGGCACTCACCTTGACCCAGACTTGATGCTCCATCAGACTTTCTCAGCAGGAACAGCGAGGTTTGAAATGAGAGGAAATGCTTGGCAGGTGCTCCCAAGGGACTGGCCAAAAATAAATGCTCTCTCCAGTTAATTTCCATCTGAGCACTAGTAACATTTCTCCTTTAAGAGTGCAGCTAAAGCATTTGATTTACACAAGGCGAGGCAGCGCTGTGTTTGTTTGCAGTCGCAGTGGCAGACCCAGCACACAACAGGGAACAGTCAGAACCATTTTAATCACCTATGTAAGGCGTCCGTGCTCCCCATACAGACAAGGGATCTTTTAGGGTGTGATTCACTGTAATTAGGAACCTACCTCTCACCTCTGATTGTAGCAGGAGTCTAGACATCTAATGCTGGCAGAAAAACAATAGACCTAAAATTAGTTTGCACAAATATATTCCCCAGGCATCGGTTCTGCAAGGAACCAGATCGGAGGCTCCCAGGGAAGAGGGTTACAGCGAGTAGCACTCGGCACTTGGCAGGCGGTGAGAAGCAGGTAAGTCTGTTTACAGGGAGCTCTACTCAGCCGTGACTTGCACCAGGCAAGCCGCTGCAGCCAGCACAGAACGCTGTGGGCTGGGGGGAACCCGAAGCCCCCGAGCCGCTTCCCTCTGCTCAACTGCTGGCACTGAAGGAGGAAAGTCTGCTGGATCTCACCTCTGGCGCAGGACCAGAGGCGGCGGCATAGCGACCCGGCAGCCCATTTACCAGGAAAACCTACTTCTTCCTTCTCCACCGTGGTGCAGCTGTGACAGAAATGCCAGGGAATATCCCCGAGTGCCATAGCCGCAGACTGCTGCGGACTGAGGGCTGCCTGTAGCTCTGCCATCTCACACGTACTACTGCTTGCCTTCTTTTTTTTTTGGTAAGGAACCACTTAGATCATAACTTTAATCAAGACTTCAGAAAACAAAGCATCTAGAAAATTTAACCTGATGCATTCCAACTTCATAAAGGAATTTAAAGGACCCCTACATTAGAATTTTTTTTTACTTCAAAACGACTTGTATTTGGGAACAGGACTATAAAACAAGACCTCAGGCAGGAGACAGTCACAGGTGGAAATGTAGTTCAACATCTGAAATTGCTCACTTTAAATTGTGTATTTTCATTTTCCAGATAACTGTGTGTCAAGGTTGTGCATTGCTACATGACAGCTCGTTCTGCTTTTAAAACAGCAGCACTTCAGTAGCAGCTAAATTGATGCTTTTTATGTGTCCGTCACTCACCGAGGGTAATTGATTAATGCCTGTGAGGGGCTCTGAGATCTAACGGATTACATGTTCTGAGCCTGCTAAATTATTTGAATAGATTTAGGAAGAAAAAGACTATAAATGAGATTTTTGTGTGACCCAGAATTACTTTTCTTAATCAGCACTTCCCTTGCCCAGATTTTTGCTCAGACAGACAAAAGCATGCTAAGCCCAGGGAGCAGATGTTCAAAGGCAGCAAAAAGAGTTGAGCATGATACCTGTTAAAACATAATGGGAAGTGAGTATATTTTCCCACTGAAAGTTCCTCTGATGACTGTTTATTCTGCTGTTTAAAGATTACAGCTTTAATCTAGCTCAAGAGAATAAAACAGAAAGGTCATAGTCCAGAGGAAAGCAACCCAACAAGAAGACAGCACTCCAGCCCTGGACAACACAAAATGTTCGAGGCTCCAGTCTCACAACACATCCTCTGTGGTGCAATTGGAAGCATTTAAGCCTCGGCTGCCTTAAAACACCGCCCGAACCAAGAATAGCCTGGGCTCCTGGGCACAGGTCAGGCGATGCTGAGTCACTTGCTGGCCGGGCCCCAGGCTCTCCAGCTGCCTTGGGCTCGGCCTGCCTTAAAGACACAACTTGTGCCTGCCGCACACAGCCCCAGCTCCAGCTGGGCACGAACAGCCAGGGATGGCACCCTTGGATGTCAGGGGGTTTAGACAGATTCATGATTCCAATATGAATTCGCGGCTCATACCGCCCTGTTTCCCTCCAGCTTCGGAGAGCAGCACTGCTGCTGCCCTCCTGCCCATTCAGTGCTACATTCATACATCTCTTTGTAATTATGAATCAACTCACAGGCATCGGTGCGCAGCCCGGGCTCACACAGAACGGCAAACAATATACTGTCACGGGTTGCATCAGCTGCACGATGCTCTCTCATGCCTTCAGGCTTGCTAAAGCTGATCCAACGCTAATATAATAATAGCCTTTTTACCCGCCTCCTCCCCCAACGATTACCAGAGGCTTGGAAAGGCATTGAAATGCAAATAGCGCATGGAGAGGTTATTGGGGAATCAGGCTGGGAAGGTACAAATGCTGTCCTGCTAGTTTGCTTTAGTTTGACTCGAAAGGGTCTGTAACCCTGAATTTCTCTTTGTATAAACAGGGAGAGAGGCAATATTGTGAATGTTCAGACGGCCTCGTGTAGCAGCTGAACTGCATCTTCTCCAGCACCGCTTCTCTACATCTGGGACCCCTGTGACTCCCCTTAGTTGTTGCAGCAGCAGAGAGAATCGCACAGCACAGAAGCACCTGCAGCTGCGATGGCACGACACGAGCGTGTCCAGCTACAGCAACTCACCGCAGCCCACACTGAGACCTTCCCCTGGAGCCTTAGTGGAAGGCAACGCTGGGGACTGTGGAGCCTGCAGTTTGCTGTATGCCCACAGATGGAAGTCAGCATGCCTTCCCCTGTTACCCCACCACATGCTCCGACCTTTACAGGCACTTCTACAGTGGCCGGTTACTCCCCCATGGTGCCTCTGCCTACCATCTTTTCCGGTGATGTTTGCAGCAGGGACAAAAAAACGGTTTTCTGGGCTCCAGGCAGTCCTGACACTCGGCTGGAGCAGCCAGGGGCAGCAGTGTCTCCCAGCTGCTATGAGGTGGCTTGGGACTGGGATAACCCAGACTTCTTCGGGCTCTCAGTCCCCACTAAAGCTTCAGGAATTCCTCCTAAAAACTAGGCTGCATCCTTACCTTTTCGGTGGCAAAGCAACCTATAAATGTCACAAAGAAGATATTTACCGTGTTATTAACAATGAATAACCCTACCCCCCTTCAAAAGAACTATAGAGAAGAGGGTTCAGCACTTGGTGCACAAAAGGCATCGTGTTTGCTTTGGCGAGAAGGCAGCTGAGGGCAGGTCTAACAACAGTTTACAGTTTACTCAAGGGCAGTTATTAAGATGACAGAGCCAACACAGCTGGTGTTGATGGCTGAAGGGTCAGTGGGAGGGGCAGACTGGACCCAGGAGATTCTTCTTCACAAGGCACTGGGGCAGCATGGCCGTTGGTCACCCACGGAGGTGCGTGAGCCTGCAGCCCTCGAGGGTTTCGGCCACACCCCAGAAATAGCTGTGGCTGATGTAACCTGGTGTCCGTGGGTCCCGCTCCGAGGGGGCCTTTGGGCTGGAGACCTCCAGAGGTCGCTTCCAGCCAACAATTTCATGGCTCCGTAACCTCCACGTTAAACCCTTGGCATTAAAGGGTGAAACTGCAGCAGCTCCTTCCCCTGCGTTTCCGCGGAACGTTTCCCTGGAGCGGGGCAGAGCACACACGCAGGCACCATCGCTCCATCGCGGCACCTCTGCCGCTCCCCAGCTGGAACATCCCCAGCTCCGAGGTCCTGCCGCCGGGCCCCCGCCGTCCATCACATCCCGGCAGCAGCAGCCCAACCCTGCGCTTGTTCCCATCGCTATTTGCCGCGCGGATTCTCCCCACCGAGTAGGTGCGGAGCTGAGCACACGGCCGGCGGGAGGATGGATGATCGGAGGGGACGGGCGGGTGCCGGGGCTCAGCGGCTCCCGGGAGATGCACACCCTCCCCGGAGGGGCGCGGGGGATGCGGACACACACGCACGGCACAAGCAGCCCCGCCGCGGGGGCGATGCTGTCCCGGGGAACACGCAGCCTGCCCCGGGGGGGAGCGGGGGGACCGCGGAGTTGCAGCCCGAGGAGGATCCCCAGCTGGGAGGACGGACCCCGGGGATCGCCCCGGGAAGGAGGGGGGGCTGCACCCCCCGGGCCACACCCTGCGCAGGGCACCCCGACTCCGCAGCGGATGGCGAGGTGCCAGCCTGTGCATCAGGGCCAGGCCGCAGACCATCCCTGTCCCCCCGCCGTCTCCCAATCCCCACCCTGGGCTCTGCTTGTCCCTGGCCGCTCCTGCTGCTTCTCTCCCCCGCTGGGGATGAGGCCGGTCCCGCAGTGGTACCCGCGGGTTGGGCGGCTCCAGCCTGGCCTGAGATGACAAGTGCTGGTGACGAGCGTCTGCCTCCGGGTGACAGTGTCACGGCGATGCTCAGAATGCGCGATGCTGCAGGTATAAAGCTCTGGAGCAGCCGGGGGCTCAGCTAATCCCAAACAGAGGGATTCCTTGACTCATCGGGAAAGGAGTTTGGGTTTGTCGCTGTGCTCACTGAGCTGTGGGATTAGCAGATTCTCTGTGTGACCCAAATTTGTCGGGCTGCTGGTTGTATTCTTCATCTTTTTCAGTCCCACTGTTATTTTTGCAGATTAGAATAGTCTAGCCCAGAAATCAGTCCCAGCGGAACAACAGCTAGGAAGATAGGGAAGAAAATGCTCCTTTTTTTAGAGGGGAAAGGAAGAATTAAAATCAATGCAAAGCTTACTGCAACTCTTTGATTCCTTAAAAAAAAAAAAAAAGGCATTCTTAGGAAGCTGTTTGTGTGAATAGGAAAAAAAGCCCTTTTAAAAATTACTCTGAGTTATGTAAAAGGCCTTGGGAAAGTTTTTCTAAAAAAGACCCCTGCTATTAGCTAGGAGGCACTTGGCAAACACTTGGTTAAAGGATATCAGCATCAAAGTGAATAGGGAACTGAATCCTGAGCAGCTTTTGCTGTTGGAATATCTTAGTTTTTCCATGAGTCAGCCTGGAATTAATCTCAGTTTGCATTTGGTACCCACCTGCTAATGCACCTGGAAGGGTGACAGTGTTGTTTAGGCTGACCAGGTTAGCGGCTGGATTTTTAATTGGTGCCTATCAGTCTGACAGGCTGAACCGAGACTGTGCATAAAGTCCTAATTTTTGGTTAAAATAATAAAAAATCTGATTATTGAACACTAAAGCTATGTGCATTCTGTGTTGTTTGCAATGTGGGCAAACAAAAATGCTGTTCTGTTGCATTTTGGAACTCTGGGCTGCAGGGTTCAGCTCTTAAGCATTACTGGTGGTGTTTGTATCAAAATGAATTTCACTGGAACATTCGTAAATCATTCCCGCCAGCGTGTGGCTTCACAGGTGATTGAGCAACATTAAGTTCATCTCCTCTCTGAGCTGCTTTAAATTGCCTCTCCATGGCAGTCACTGGGTATTTTATAAGGGTAGGGGGACTTGCGACCGCTCCCCTGCATAGCCCTGCCAATACGGGGCACATGGAACCAGGGGCTGTTGTGCCTTTCCACGCGGCCTCTGCTTCCTCCTCCGGGCTGTCAGTATTTCGGTAGTGGCTCTCCCAACCCTTGCGTGGTTGCTTGCTCCTCCTCCCTCTCTCTCTCTCTCTCGAACGTGTTTGCAGCAGCTTTGTCAGAGGCTTGGGAGCCCTTCCCCACCTGAGCACTCAAGTGGCCTCCCTGACATCATCCCGTGGGATGGCAGTGGGTTTCCGAGGCAGGGCTTTCTGTCAGTACAGCAGCAATAGAAGTCACGTTTCTTCATTCCCTCTATTCTCTAGCTTTTTGTTTGTTTGTTTGTTTTTTGTCTTCTTGCTCTGAAGCAGTTACTCCAGCAGTGCCGCAGGTGGGAGGTGGGCAGCCTAGTCTCTTGCAACCTTGGAGGTTTACAAATTACCAAGAACTAAGGGTAACAGTACTTAGCATGATTCCTGCAGATGAGGTTTGAGTCCACCACTAATGCAAGACTGACGTGTGTCTTGTCTGTGGACGCCCAATAAAGCAGGAGCAAACTCCACTTTTTAATCTAAAAAAAATGGGTTTGAGTTTCTCTTTGATCAGATTTCACTGTTTCCCTTCATTCGTGACTGTGTGCTTCAGCTGTATGGGTCTGCACCTCAGAGCTCCTGTGCTCCCTCTGCCCCACAACCCGTCTGGCTGTGGATGCAATGCTGGAAACAGGCACTGCTCCCAGGACACCAAGTGCCACTAAACTCTGGTGTATTCCCACAGTGCAGCTGGGGCCAGAAGCGTGGAAGTATTTTGAGGTGGTGGGGAAACCAAACACCCTGCAAAGCCTCTTTCCTGCAGCCAGGGGCAAGCATTTCCTACGCCAGCACGTTGCATGACGTTTTAAATGCACAGATCTGTGGCTTTTCCAGAAAGGAGTTATGTTTGAGTCATCCAGGGCTTGCCACATGCTTGTGCAAAACAAGATAGTCAAGCAAGGAACTTTCCACAGTTTTTTCCTCCTCTCTTGTCCTCACTCTCATGATAAGCCAGTAGAGAAATGAATTATTGCGTTTTCATGGAAACATGACAAATTTGACATCTGAGGTCAGTGTTCTTGCAGGGAGCACAAGCTTACCTCTTGCACGCCAGGCAGAAGGGGCACATGCAGATTTTATGCTTTATGTTGTGTAAGAAAAGGTTGAAGAAAAGCTTCACATTACAATCCAGCGATAAGAGCAGTTGGGCTCGTCCTCCAGAGCTGCCATCTCAGCAGTGACGAGCCACTCTTCATGTTGTCACCCGTGTCTTCATAGACAGTCTCACAGATCACCTCTCCTCTCAAGTGTGACTACAGTATCCCCCCAGCAATTACAATAATTACTTAAATGTGAAAGTAACACTAGACAGTATAATTAGCTATATATAACTGTTACACAGATGGCTGCAGTCACTGCAAGGCAGCTCCTCTGTGCTGTCTTGGCATGACAGTGCCCAGCCAAGAGCATGGAGAAGGCAGAAAGGAGCCATCTCTTTTCCAGATGGTTTTTTTCAGGTGTCCAGGCTTTGCAGTGGGCAGCTTGGATGCAGCTGGCAGGAAGGGGGATGCTGGTGCTGAGTGACGCTCCATCTCTGTGCCCGTCGCTTGCCGGTGTCACTCACCACGGATGTCCTGGGACAGTTGCAGGGAGGAATTATTTGTAGTAGAAGAGAAAGGCTTGGTTTGTCATTGCTGTCGAAACTGAAGGAGATAGTGTTGTGTAAAGATGCTAAAAATCTTTAATAACATAATAATATAATAAAGTTATAATTACTAGGTATCAGCAGTGAGTCAAAGTATTTAATACATTTGAAGAATAATTTTTACTTTGATAGTTTCTTTAGAGCATATGACGAAGTAGGAGAAGCCAAATTGGTTTTCTTGCAAATTATCTCTGATCTTTGAACAAATATGCATTAATTAAATGTGCCATGTCCAGATATTTATGTACATAGCTGTGGAAATAATTAATTTCCATGCTTCTGCTTGTATTTTGAAACTTTTTCTTCTGCAAGCTTAGTGATATCTGTGCTTGGAAATGGCCATTTGACTCTTTGGGGTTTTTTCCCCTCTACAAAAATGTGATTTTTTCCTTACATCTGTTGCAACCATTTCAGCCCATAAAGCACATAAACCAGAACTGTGTATTGATCTCCTGAGTTGACTAGAATAAACTTTTAGAACTGCTTGGTTTAAAAATAAATTTGTTTCTCCTTGGAAAAATATCTCCTGGAGGTTTAAGGCATTGACTTTACAATTAACTAAAGGAAAGACTGGGGTTTTATTAGACAGTGCTTCTGAAGCCACTCTAATAACAAAACATATGTTTAATAAACTACATAACACTTATGGCAAAGAGAAAACCTTTACAATAATTCCTTTGTAAACTGATTGATATATGTAATTCACAATTGGTGGAAGAGCTTGAATAGAGGAAAACAGGAGAAGATGAAGATCAAAACGCAGAACATGAAAGGACTTTGAAATGGAAACTTCAAAGTTGGGGATCCAGATGCTGGAGTCACTAGCTGTGATTTGGGATGTGAGCACAGGAACGTGACTGCTGAGGGAACAACACTTTTGAGAAGACAGAGAGTCCTAATACAAGCTCATCAGCCGTGGCAAAGAGAGAGGCAAATGCTGTCTGTACACTCACAGGGATTTCAGTGGAGCTGCACAGGGTCAGGTTTGGGTTTGATCTTCTGAGAGCTCAGCCTGCTGGTGTGATGGGGATGGAGTTAATGTTAATATGTACATGCTTACAGAACTCCCTTGCAGTCGCTCTAAAATACTTTTTCATTGCTTTTCAACCTTGTCTAGGAAACACAGAAACTTACTGTGAGTGGAGAACTGGGGCCACAGGCAGAAAGCTGGTGCTGAGTGTGAGCTCCTCTTCTCCGAGATACCCAACCACATGAGCTGCATGTTCAGGGAAGGAGATGGCCAGATTGCTGTAGGGATCCAGTGTTGTCACTGCACATATGTGTGAAAAAACCTAAAACAAGCAAAACCAGAGGGATTGGCAAGATTTTGGAGGCAGGGGCTCAGACAGGGAGGAGGGATGCTGGGAACAGCATCCTTCTGCTGTTGGAAGGCTCTGCAGGTTGGCACAGGGTTGTCTCCAGCAAACAAAGTGCTGGGAAAAGAGAGCTGCTCAGCATTTTGTTTGCCCTTTGAAATGCTCTATTTGCCCATGCACGAAAAAAAATCTGGATAGAAAGAACTTGTCAAAGTTGGAATAATCTTACTGAAATCCCACTTCAGAAAGACATGCTGCGGGTTGGGTGTTTAGGGGTAACTGCAGCCCCAGCTCTGTGAGGGTGGGAGGCAAAAGAGCAGAAGAGGTTTCCAGCCCAAGCTATGGGTGCTGTAGGAGATGCTTGTGCTGCAGAAGGAATGTTAGGAACATGATAAGATTTTGAACAGCACATTAATCTGTGACCATAAAGCATCTTCTGCATCAAAAGTATACTTTTCGGAGTAGGAACCTGGGAGAAAGTGTCTATCTCTGTCTCAGATCTCTGTGTGATCTCTATGTGGGATGAAAGCAAGCAGTTTGGTGGAGCACAGATGTCTGTGGTGATCAGCCACCTCCATTCAGGTGTACCTACTACTGCAGGACTTGGGTCATCTTTCCAGAAAATAAAATCTGAGCTAAAATAATACCAGACTAATGTGGAGTTCATCTACATCATTTGGAGCAAAACCCTCCCCAGGTCCTATTCTGCCACCTGGTACATAGCTTTCCTCTTGGAGCTTTGCATAATTTCTACTGCAGAGCCTGAAAAGGTAGAAAGATGCAGAACTGGTGAGACTCCCCCTTGCCCAGCACATTTTCCCACTCTGGAAGTTCTTTTGGCTAGAGAATCACAGCGCCAATTAAGTTGGAAAAGACCTCTGAGATCGAGTCCAACCTGGGACTGAACACCACCATGTCAATTAGACCATGGCATTAAGTGCCACTTCCAGTTAGTGACTCCACCATCTCCTTGGGGGGGCCATTCCAATGTCTAGTCACCCTTTTTGTGAAGAAACTCCTTCTAATGCCCAACCTAAAATCCCCATGCAACTCAATGCCAATGCAACACTGGGCATATGAAGTTGCATCCCCCCAGACACAAACCATCTCACCCAGGGTGATGCTTCTAACTGGTGCAAGCCTGCCCAAAGCCCCTGCTCCCCTGCTTTGTGACCCAGCCACAGGCTGTGTCCTGCCCCAGGTGCTTCATCTGTGGTGGGTGTTCAGCCTGGCCCCACTCTCCGGGCACAAGCTACTGCTGCTGGTGACAGACTGTCTCACACGCTGTCAAGAGACTCTGAGCCCATGCCATGCAGTTTCTGTGTAATTATTTGCCAGAAAGCCAGAATTTGTTATTTCCAAAACCCCACAGGACAGCACTAAGCTTTGAGCCCATGCATACTTTTAAAAACACCCACAGCTCCAAAACATGCCTTTGGACTCATGCAGAAAATAGAGCATTTTTAAGTGAGGCTAAACATATATTTGAAAAGAAAGTGTACTCCTTTCTTTTTTGTAATGATGTTCCTACCTGAGTGAATAATGTAGGTACTTTCTCAGAGAAAGTCTCAGAGCCAGAACACTTGAATTAAAGGGGCAGTTTACAAACAGTTTGATTTGTAAGTATTGGTGCTATTTCTTCCATGAATAGGGTCAGAGACCCATTGGTGGATTTCTCTTTGAATTCAGTGAGTTCTTAGTTTTCTATTTAAATTATTCCGTGCCATATCAATGGCACCGGGTGCTCTCGTTATACAGCACCTGCTCCTGTGGTGACAGAGACAGCCTGTGCTTGGCAGGTAGCAGAAGCTGGATACACCCCCCAAATTCCACGTCCCAGGGACTTCTCCAGGCTCCTGTGTGAAAGCAAGGAAGCAAACTCACCTTACTGAAAATGAGCCTGTGCAAAAGGCTGAGGGATGTGGCACAGCTTCTCTCTCTGGTTGAGCCAAGAGGGGTGGTCTCACAGCTGCCGGCTGGGTGGTTAAAAATCCTCCCCAGTTCCTGCACCACCTGCTCAAAATTATCTTCAGCAGATCTCTTCCGCTGCCTCCTACTTGGAGGGTGCAGCCTCCCACCCTGCTGTCTCTCCATGCTGGATCCTTCCTGTGGCAGCACTGCCTGGGACTGGGATGTCTGGGAGTGGCAGAGCCAAATCACCCCGAGCAGGGAGGAGTGGAAGCGTGGGTGGATGAGGAGAGTGCAGACAGCGACCATCAGAGGCTGGAGTCTCAACCACTCCCCACCTGACTCAGATACCCCATGGGGAAGGTGAATGGGGAGGTGCTGTGGGAAGACAGGGATGCAGGGACAGCAGTGGCCAGGTGAGAGCCCCACAGTGCAGCTGCAGTAACAGGGCAAACAGATGCCCTCAGCCAGAGGAGAAGGTTGAGCCCCCGTGCTCTCTTAGAGCCTCACTCCATCTGTCAGCATGACCCAAGTCTTCATTCCCACTACTGCTCTGCTTCTAATTTTAAATAGCACAGTATGACAGCAGCATCACGTCCCAAGTGATGAACCAGCATTTTTACCACATAATTCCCTATTTACCTACTTTTAACTACAGCATCTTCTCTTGATCTTTATCTGATGAGAACAGTCTTTTTCCATTGGGAATCAGGTGATAAGCATTTAATCTACAGCTTCAGTTTTCTCCGGGCTCCTGCATCAATGACTTTGTCATCAGTTGTTCTGCACTGGGTTATGAACAAAGTGCTTTCATGCCATAATTTTCTGTCTGGTTGATAAACAGGCATCTTTGGCCCTAGGCAAATTCATAGCTGTTACTTAATATGTATGCAGAAATCAAGTGGCTAATGTGAATGTACATTGTGATCTTTCTGGGTGGACAGCAGGCGGGAAAACAGGGAAGCAGCTGTTGTGGCTTAACCCCAGCTGGCAACTCAGCCTCATGCAGCAGCTCACTCATGTCCCCCATGTCAGGATGGGGAAGAGAATCAGAAGGGTAAAAGTGAGACTTGTGTGTTGAGATAAAGACAGTTCAATAGGTAAAGCAAAAGCCATGTGCACAAGCAAAGCAAACAAGGAATTCATTCACCATTTCCCAAGGCTGGGCAGGTGCTCATCCGTCCCGAGGACAGCAGGGCTCCAGCACGTGTGATGATGACTTGTGAAGATAAAACACCGTCATTCCAAACATACCTCCCCTTCTCCCCAGCTTTATATGCTGAGCATGAGTCTGGGATATCCCTTGGGTCAGCTGTCCTGGCTGTGTCCCCTCCCAGCTCCTTGTGCACGCCCAGTCTCCTTGCTGGTGGAGTGGAGCAAGGATGAGAAAAGGGCTTGGCCCTGGGTAAGAACCGTGTGCTGGTAGCAAAAACAGCCTTATCAACATTGTCCTAAGCACAAATCTAAATCAAAGCCCTATACCAGCTGTTATGAAGAAAATGACCTCAACCCCAGCCCAAACCTGCACAACCCCCCAGTTTTCAGCACTGCAGCCAGAGTTACAGGAGGGAAAGGAACTTGCTGTGTTTTCTGACCTTCGCTAGGAATCACAACTCAAGGGAGTTGGGGTCCATGTTTCCCACCCTATGCCTGGTAAGGCTGGGTGCAAGCTGGGCACAACACACTTGGGCACAGGGGGTGCCAAGGCTGCCCCCAAAGTGATTTTCAACTCAGATTCACCCTCATGCTCCTGGTGTGCCGTTCCCTGACAGGGCTGGCTCTCAGCAGCACTCACCAGACCATGACTGGCTGGGGGGAAAACAGGCTGGTGCCTGCTCAGCATTGGGGTCACAGCACCCCCACATCTACCCTTCCCTTGCTGCCACGGCAGTCATCCAGTCACGCAGCAGATTCCTGCACACTGGATCTGGCAGGGACAAACCCAAGCCAAAGGTGATACTGTTGCTTTTTCCGTCACTAAAAAAGTCACCTTTAACCATTCCCCATCGTGTGCAATGAGGCCAGTGCTAGTTTCCCCTTTGCCACTTGTGAAGTCTGGGAGGTCTGGGAACAAGAAAATTATACTGTCTACATCCGTTTCCCTTTAGGTATAATCAGTTGTTCTTCCTTAACAAAAATCCCAAACAGCAAGAAAGTGAAAAGGAAAACCAGCTCCTTTTCTTATCAGTTACCCCTTTGAGTTATTGAGGGTTACCTGGGCCATTGTCCCAGGGAGGGTCAGAGATTTGCAGAGCTCCTGTGAGGCTGAGCTACTGTTGCCCTCCTTAGTCTTTGGTCCAGTACCCAGCCCAGAAACAAAGCTGGGCATCAGCACATCCTCACCACAGGCACAGCTGGGCTCAGGCATTCCCCAGAAGGGGATGAACCTTAACTATTTGTGCTCTAAACCTTTCAGCCTTTTGCTCCTCATGCAATTAATCTGGGACTAATTGAAAGCAGGTTTTGGTGATGCTGTGAAAGAGCCCTCTTTGACACAAACCTCAAAGAACAGTTACCATATTAAAGTTGCTTAGAAAATGTCACCTGCTTTTATGTGTGGAGATAGCAGAAAGCCCTGGAAACCTGGAAAGCTTTGAGTGCTGATTCTGAAGAAAACTGTTTCAATTGGCATGTTGTGTTGCCAGAGCAGGGCTAGCTACTCTCTGACCATGCTGGGGTGAAAGAGCTGGTGAAACGTTTGTTTCATGTGGGGTCAGAGAGAGGATGATGCTCTAGAGCCAAAGATGGGGCAGACCTGGCCAGCAGCTGATGGTCCAAGGCATTTCATGGGAAACCCCCATGCAAAGCCCTCCTTGGCTGTGGTCGTGCTGCCCTTGATGGGGCTTTGCTTTTCCCTCTGAGCAGTCAAGGGTTGCTGCCAGCACCCAGAGGTGTTTGTCTGTCTGTGGTGGGGAGTATTGCTTTTGGGGAATCTAGAGTGCACAAATGGGTGAGGGGCTTGCTGGTCTCCCTTGGAGCTGAGGGCTCCAGTCCAGCAGCCTTCGAGGAATCAGATGCCTTCATTCAGCACATCAGTTCAGCGATCCCTGCACAGAGCTTGCTGCTGGGGTGGGGGGTGGTGATGCATCCATACTCCTCCCTGGGATAGTCCCCACAGTGTGGGGTGGGAATCACATTAAAGGTGATGTGAACACCAGGGCTGCAGCCTGTGTCCAGCCAGCCTGCAGTGACAGGGTGGTCCCCCGGGCATCCAGGCTCCTCCATGGACCTGCTGCTGTTACAGCAACCCGTCTGATTGTGTGGCAGTGGCTGATGGGACGTGACGTGTGGTGCAGGCCCTGGGATGGGCACCCCCCCAACAGATGTTGTGTGGCTGCCCACAGGCACTCAGTATGTCACCCCAGGATTAAAGTGTCTCTAGCAGAGCTGCAGCATCTCATGGCCAGCTGGTGCCTGCAGCCCCCTCCTGCTCACAGCTAAAGCTGCTCATTGAAACGCCGACACAGCAAGTTTGCTCTGTCACAGACTGGGTTGTGGAGAAAGACCTCTTTGCCATGCTCCTTCAGCCACTGAGCTGGCAGCCCCATGCTGGTTAGAACATCAAAATCAAGTAGCATCAACTGAGCCACTCTGCTAATAGCCTTTCTTGTCCTGTCATTTTAATAAAGCATGGAAATGCAGTAATTGTCATCAGTTTGAGTCAGTGAGACTGAGGGCAGGTGAAAGAGAAATGTTGGGAAAAAGGAGTAAGTTGGGATGACAGTTCAGCATAAAGAAACATTGCTGGACTGAGGGTGCTTTCTGCCCCTTTGGAGGCTGCCTGGGTGTTGGTAGAGGCTAGTGGATTTGGCGATGTAGGCTCATGGATTTTGTGGTGGAGGCTGGTAGGTTTAGTGGTGGAGGGTGGTGAGTTTGGTGCTGGAGTCTGGCTGGTGACAGAAGCTGGTGGGTTTGGTGGTGAGAGCTGCCATTGCTCCAAGGACAGTGCTGTGGGATGAGCAGCCTGGTGGGAAAAGTAATTCTTCTGCAGACAGATCTGGAGGAAGGGCTCTTCTCACATGTCAGTATTTAGGAAGAAGAGGACTGCACTGGTTTTTAGGCCACAGCTTTCAAGGTTTCCTTGCAGCCTCCATGCTGTCCCCTGGCAAATACTTTGGGCTCTCTGTGTGCCAGTTACCAGATGCAGCTGTTGGAAGAGAAGTTGAGGGCACTTCCCTCTGGGGTTTTAAATCTTGCTGTGAAATGAGAAAGGCTGTGTGAGATGGCAGCAGATGAGAAACTCCTGTTGTATTTTTGTCTGGTCTGTTCAGAGGGACCCGCTGGCAGCTCCTGGTGAGGCCATGGCAGCAGAGGCTGAGCCACCAGATGATCCCCCAGGGCTGTGGGGCATAGCAGGGTGTGTGGGGTCGTGCTGCTTCTTCAGGTGCAGTGGAAGCAACCTGGAAGTCTGTCCTTCCAGCCCAGGTGGGGACAAGATGTGATTGGACCTTCGTGCAGCCCTCAGCATGGCGCAGGGTGGCTGGGCACTGCGTCCCCTGAGCATTCAGCACCTGCTTGGCCTCACCAACACAGCCTTTTGGCCCAGCCCCACGTGCTGCTGCTACTGGTGTCTGCTGAGAAGGAGCCTGGAGCCCATCAGATGCAGATTGGTTTTTCTGGTCACATTTTACTCACCAGCTCCCTGACTCCTGCTGGCTGTAGAGCATATCGGGTGCTGCCGCCGAATAATTTAAATTATTTCTAGTAAGCCTTGAAATCAAATTGCAACAGACACCTGCTTCTCGTCCAGCTGCCCTGGCGCAGAGAACCTCAGCGTTATCCTGTGGCTTAGAGCCCAAGGGAGGTGTGCTGCTCAGAGCTGCAGCCAGCAGAGCTTGTACTAGGGCCACACTGCCTGTTCTGCCTCATCTGGGGTGCCCAGTCGGAGGACAGGGCAGAACTGGGGTTGTTGTGGAGCTGAGATTCCCAGTGGGGACCCATCAGCGTGGAAGGCAGGGCAGCGTAGGCGATGGAGCCTGCACGGGTCAGGGCAGCAGCGCCCTGGCTGTAGCGGAGGCTTTTAGGCATTTCTGCTAATAGGTTTCAAACACAACCACCATCAGTCCCTCCACAAAGAGAAAGTCTTCATTATGCAAATTCTCATCTTAAAGCTTTATTCATGTGCTTCCTGGCAGGCTTTCCTTTAATCTCAAGAGCGAGATTGCTTGGAATTACCATATACCCTTGTTAATTGCATTAAAAAAAAAAAATTCAGCAGAGGTTGTTTTTGCCATAATCAAGAGTGATTTTTGATTAGTACTTCTGGAAATCAAAATGTTTCTCTGGGAATAGAGAACAAGGACAGCAACATTCCCTCATCCCTCATGGGGAGCAGGGGCCATTCCAGCCAGGGGGCCGTGTCCCACCGCTCTTGCCTGGGTGTGCCCTGGCCTGGGGCAAGGTACCCCAAGCATTAGCTGTTGGTCCCACTGCTGTGGGGGGCGATGGGGGGGATTGAGTTTCTCCCACACTTTGCTTCTCAGCAGAGCCCTGCCAACCCTTGCCCCAGTGGGCTGCTGACAGTGTGTTTGTGCAGGGCATGTCCCTGGGCAGCCGGTCTTTCCTGGCAGTGGCTGAGGAGCTGGCAGAAGTTCAGGGTCTGTTTTTCAAGGCAGCACTACCTTGAGGAGGAGGTCTGTGCTGAGGAGGCAGCCTGGCCTGTTTCCAGAGAGCAGTGCAGCTGCAGTGAAGCTGCCCTTAGCCACCTGCCCCACCAGCACTGCTCCCAGAGACTGTCTGTGACACTCCAGTTCTGAGGAGCACTTGCTCTTTCTACACACAAAGAACTATGCTTTGGTCTTAACAGTCAACAAGAATTCGGGATTTGCAAGCAGATTGGCACTTGCGAGTAGATTTCCCACACATTTAGCAGCAACAGGGGCTGGAGCCCAGACAGTGGTGGTGGAGGAGGGCATTGGCGAGTCTGAAGCTCTGCTCTGTGCTGACCAGCATCACTGCTCTGGCTGATGGTGCTGTGCCATCACCTGTGCCAGGAGAGGCCCCTGGGAACCCCTGGTGCTGCCAGAGGCTCCCCAGCTACTGCAGGGCAGACCTGTGCCTGCAGAGGAGCAGCCATTTACTCCTCCCAGACCTTTAGGGCTGTATCTTTGCTGAGACAGCAGAGAGTTCCGCCCCAGTAACACAGCTCTGCACCCAAACCCCTCCATCCTCACTGCCCTGCCCAGGGGTCCCAGCACAGCTGTGGGTGCCCAGCACCAGGGAACGACCGGCATGTGCTGACAGTGTAGCTTGAAGCCAAAAAGATGAGGCTGCTCACCTTTTGGCTACCTTGGCATGCACTGTCCTGCTTCCCTCCTGCTTTCTCACCTGCCACGCTGTTCCTCAGGTAGACGCATAAAAGTCAGGCAGTTGGAATTACTTTCTGCTGCCCTTGTACCTGCTTTGCATTCTCCTGTAATCTCCTGGGCTGTCAATCTCGTACCATCGCAGGCTCTCAATTCCCAGGGAAGCTAAACACATATATATTGTACAAAGAGATCCGTGGGCTGGTGCTAAAAATGGAATACACCTTGCTCAGAGTGCTGCAGACGGCCTGGCAATATACTGGGTGTGAATTATGATACTGTAATTCAAGCTTTGTCAAACAGTGGGGCTTAATTAGAATATATATATAATTGTAAAAACTAAAAAGCTGACGAGCACAATTGTGCGTTTGAGCCGCCTGCTACAGAAAATAATGAGGAGAGAATACATTAAGGCACAAAACCCTTCTACCTTCAAAGAGCAGCTAACTCGGATTAAAAATACCCCCGGCAAGGCAAGGGGACTCAGCAAGAGGCAGGGGAGTCTGCAGTGCTGTCTCAGCCATAACTCTCACCCCTGTTCTACAGTCTGCTTGGCACAACTGCAGCCTCCCCACTCTGGCATTGGGGGTTTCATATTAAGAACCATGAGATATCCCAGCTTGGTCTCTTTGAATTGTCAGATTAAAGAAAAATACAGTAAACATGCCTCAGTTTCCCACCACCACAGAGCTGCAGTCCCATGGATGTTCCAGTGCCCTTGACTGGTGGCACTTAGGGCTTGAGTCGCCCCCAGCTACCACTGGGGATGTGCATTTTCTCCCAGCAGCCTAAGAGCAGAGTTCTTTCAATGACCCATTGCAATGGCAGGGGGAAAAGCCCCCACACTAGCCTAGTCATTGACCCTGGTGACAATCTCATACTGCTCCCCAGCACTGAGCAACCAGCCGAGGAAGGTTTTGCATATCAGTGGTATTATGGCCCTGCAACAATTGTAGGTGGTGTGGGGATGTCCTGCAGGGAGGTGACACTTTAGAGTATGCACCACCCTGGCTGCTGGGTGGGCTTTACAGACAAACTGTCACAGCTTCCCCTCCCCTCGAAATATAAGCCCTTAACTTAAAGATACTCAGTGCTGTGCATGGATTCCCATCAGAGGATGGGCTTTGGAAACCACACTCCTCCAGTCATCACAGAGCAGTGCCAGGGCCCCAGGAGCAAAGGGATTTGCACGGGACAGTAGAGGGAGCAGGATTGCTCCCTCACAAAAAACTGTATGTGCAAGGTAAACATGCGTACCACGAGCTGGTGGGGCTTTCAGTATCTGGCTGTGTAGTGCTGAGTTTGTTACTGCTTAATAACTGAATAAAAGGATGAGAGTATTCCAGTCTTATCTGTTGGAGCAAGCAGGGGAGTTTGTGTGCCTGTGACGGCAGCGCTCTGTTATTGATCCATAAAATATATAAAATGTCTCTATAACATCCTGTGCATGAAATAGAGGTGTTGTCGGCTTCAATTAGCTGTCAATCTATTATTCATCCTTGCCAATGCCTAGGGGAATCCTGGAAAAGCCCTGGGTAATGAGGCTGTGCCAAGCACTGCAATTCCTTGGGAAGGTTGTACTGGGCAATTCAGTGCATTGACAGTTTTTCCAACCATTGCTTGGGCAGCATTCATATCTCTCCTGCCAGTGTGGGGAAAGTCCTCAGGATGCAGCTCCTGCCCAGGACTCGGTAGCTGTTTACATCAGCACTGAGAGGACTGGAGGACACTGAGCACCTTTCAACCCTTGGGCCCTCTCAAGTGCCAGCTGGCTCTTCAGAGAGTGATTCTGGAATCCTCATCTTGTCCTGCAGGGAGAAATGCCAAGGGAACCTGTCAAAAACCCAGAGAGCTGTAAGTGCTTCTGAGCCGGTGGATCTGGTGAGCCTCCCAAAATCCAGAAGGAGGGAGCCCATTTTTTTGGGATACCTACGTTCCCTGCAGGGCCCTTGGCATCTCCATGCAGCCCCACAGCCCTTCAGTAGAACGGGTGAGCTGCACACACCCCGTGGCTCTCCACTCCCCCCACTTTGTGTTTGGGCCCCTGCATGGACGGTGGCGCACAGGGAGGATGCACTAAAACAGGGCTTGGCGGTCAGCAAGCCAGTGCCTTAATATTTACTTAATCACGGAGAGCAGAGGGAGTGAGGGGGAGAGAAGGGATGGTTCCTGACATACCAATGTGAATTGGTGTTGCTGCCACATCCCTCCTGTGAGCTCCCACGGTGCTTTCCCCCAGTTGGGTTTGTAATGCTTCTCATCCGGCAGGAGATGTGATGTGGGTTTCCCCTTTGACCTATTTTTAAGCACGGTTTAAAATAGAAAGTTGAGAATGACAGAGCCCTCTTGGTTCCTGAAAATCCAGCAAAGACTGGGGGGAAAGCCACACTGGAAAAGAGAGACTGCACGAAATTGTTGGACTGACAAACTTGGGACAGTTGGCCACAGCAGTGATGAGTGTGTTGGGTCTCTGCAGGGATGGTGGTGGTTCAGCAGCCCCCCTGCAAGCGCTGGAGCTGTTTCTCGGTGCTGTGGATGGTCTTGTGTGTTCCTTACTTTGCTCCTTTGTACCAACAGACCAATTGCTAATCCTGCAACCTTGCCCAGGCTGTCAGAGAGCATCACAGTGCCAATATTTCACCAGCAATAAGACCCAAGAGAGAGATGTTTTGGGAAGGGAGGAGTGGGGTGTGGAGGAAGGCTGAGTGCCAGGCACACCCCTCCTGCACTGAGCAGGAGGTTCTTCCACGTCCCTCTCTCTCTCCACGGATTTCACATGGATTTCCCTGCATCGCCCGCTGCTGGCCATTCCTCCAGGCTCGCAGGGAAGTGTTGGCATTGTTAAGCTTGATGAGAAACGCCGTCTGGGCTGGGACACTCGTTACTTACACACCCCTCTCAGCAGTGCCTAATGACCAGCCTTGGCCAGGGAGAGAAGCCCACTGCGACTTTCCAGCCAGAGGCTGTGCATGTACATCACCTCGGGTTTGCTGAGTGTACGATTAACAGACGGCACAGGGCATGAGATGTGATGTGTGAGTAAGTGGAACCGGAGCTGCAGCTGAGGCAGTACTTAGTGACCACTCTCAGTAGAAGTTTTTAACCAAAATGCTGATACCTACTTTCTGATGGACTGGTGCCTTCCCATTGTTATTGTCCTTGTCAGTAAAGCTTTAAATTTATTCATGAAGCACGCTGGAGCTCAGGTGGCAATAGCTAAATCCATTTAGCAGTAGGAATAAGAGGAAAGCCATTTTAATGTTCTCTTGCAGTGCTGCAGTACTTAGCAAACCCAAAGGATATTAATTACTCAGCATGCTCCAAGATGTAAAAGCATGAATTTATCAAGACAAATACATTCAGAACTAGGGTAAGTCAACAGTAATTAATGCCATGCAAAAAAAAAAAAAAGACAGAGAAAGGAAGGATTAGCTAGCCCTGTTGCAGGAGAACATAATGTAGCACAGAGTTATCCCTGAGATATGGGACTGGAGTTGTGGTGAGGCATCTCTAACAAATCTGCCTCTGCCTATCACGTATATGCCTGGGTCGGGGGTTTGGTCCTGGTTCAGATTTCCAAGGCAGAATGATACAGGCAGCCTCTGAAATGCTAAATCGTGCTTGGCAGCCAGCAGCAGCATTTTCATACAAAGCTTTTGATGTTGGAAGGCACTTGAGAAGAAGAGGGGCACAGGGCTTTTTTGTTTTTCACTGAATCTGTCTGCGCTGTCCCAGTGTTTTCATGGTGTTTAGCAAACATATAATCGTAAGCAGAGCCACAGATGAGTGGCAGCTCGAGAGATGAATTGGTAGGCTCTCCTTGACAAATTTAAGCATAGCATATGTCTTTATACTGCATCCATTAGGGCACACAAATGGTCACACATCCAGAGATGACTGCTCTGCAATTTAACAGTCAGCATTCAGAGAGGACTGATGTATTCTTCATCACCAATGTTGGGTCAGGCTTGGAAAAAACCTAGCAAAACAGTAAAGCAATTTGAGCAAACAAGTGTAGCCATGCCTTATTTAAAGACGTTTTACTTTGTGTGGAGTGAGTACACCCAGTGCTGATTTTTTGTCTCCAGGTCATGGGAATGACTCGGATGACTTCAGCCTAGAAGATGCCCTGTTTGGCCCCACCACCAAGCGACGTAAGTCACATTTATGTATTATTTTAAAGAGGAGAAAACAAATAGATGTTAATAGATGCAGTTTGTTCTTTGGTATCCAGTGCTGGTGGTAGGGTGGTGGAGGATGCAGCTATCTCATCATTTCTGCCTGGGAGGCACAGGGTCTGGGTTTGCAGACAGGTGGGACTGGGGATGGTCCTGGACGAGCTGGCTGCTGACCAGATACCCTCTGCTTCTTGAGTCTTGAGAGGAACCACAGAGGCACAGTACTACACCTGTGCTCTGACATAGCAATGGCACTGAACACATCCTTTTGGCTTCCTTGCATCCATTAGTTACTCCTGTTGGCCTGGAAGCCAGCACATCAACCACTCCCTTCTCCAGCTGGTGAGGGCAGCTCACTGTGCCTGCCCAGGCAGGGGCAGCACCACGTCCTTCCCTGCCTCCGCTGCAGTGTAACACCCAGGAAAGCAAATGGCACGTTAGGGTATTGCTTTGCTTAAGTCCCATCAGTCAAAGGAAACTCCCTTCCTAAAGGGGTGCCTTCCTGCTGGCATGCTGAGTTTCAGTGTGTGGTGTTTTGCACCCAGAAGAGAGAAGCTCACTGCCAGCACAGCAGCTGATGGGAGGAGGCTCTTCTCCCTCCCTGGGACATATCAGACTGTACCAACACGCTGGAAATGAAGCCCAGCAGCACCACTCCAGTCTAACAGAAATTAATGGGAATGGAGCAGCCACAGCTCTTGCTCATAATTTATTCATACACTTGGTAATGCCAGCCACTATTAATAGGTAGTGGTTTTTATATTGTCTCTTCCCTTCCCCCTCAAAGGCTGGCTGTAGCTTGTTTTAGCCCAGGAGCAGTCAGGGGGACTGGGATCTGGGTATTAGGGTGTCACTGAAATCCCTTCAGCTCACAGGGAAGCTCCCATACATAACACTGCACTGGAAATTATCCATCATTGAACTGACCAGGCAGGGGACAACGAGACACTGGCAACTCACTCCTAGTTTCCACACTGTTCTGTACAGTGTGTGTCCTTGCCTGCTTGCTGCTGTCTCCAGAAGGCTTAATTCAAGCAGATCGTCCCATGGCTCCAGGGTTTTGGGTTTGATCCGCATGTGGGAGTCACTTGGGAGCTGGACTCAATGATTCTTGTGGGTCCCTTCCAGCTCGGAATATCCTGTGATTCTGTTACAAGCTCCCTCATCTTTGCCAGCTAGGATGGGCTGCTGGCTGCCCAGGCCAGTGCTCAGCCCAACACAGCAGTGCCCTGTGGAGCGCTGCACTGTGTCCTTGTCCGTAGGCAGTCCTGCTCCCTGTGGCCACATATCATGTGCAGGGTGTTCATGGCTCTGGGCCCCAAGTTTACAAATGGAGACATCAGAAAATTGTGGTGAAATCCTTGCCATTTAGTCTCAACCCACAGGTGACGTTTTTGGTGATGCCCATGACTAATGTTTTCTCTCCCATCTGTTTTGTCACAGCCACTCCCAAGGGCCCCAGAAAGCCAGCAGGTGGAACAGGTGAGACCTTCTTACAAGCACATCTCAGCCCAGCACAGGGTTTGCTTCCCACAGAGGTTTGAACTCTGTGAGCTCCCACAAGCTGCCTGGGTGCTGCTGTCTCAGTAGGTGCTTTGGGACCCCTTCACTTGCCCATAGGGAAGCTGGAGCCAGTATTGTGCATGTGCACTGAGGCCAGAGAAATGCAGTATTGATATTTCTGTCCATGCTGAAGGAAAGTGGCAGCGGAGCATTTACAGCCAAGGCTGAATTTCGCACACTTTGCAGTATCCTAATGGAAAAGACACAAATCACTGCTCAGCTACACAAGGGCTTTTGTTCCTGGCTGCATGGCACCTGCTAGCTTTCCTTCCAGAAGGGAGTCCAGAGGATATTTTCTTTCCCTTTTTAATTTTTTTTTACTCCAAGATATCCCTGACCTCTGTGGAAAGTCCCAGCCTGGTGACACTTCCCCATTTATGGGAGAATGTCCCTCCAGCTGTTTGTGCACATCATATGTGCTGGCTGGCCGGCTCCCAGCAGTGCCACAGTTGAGGAAGCTCCCTTAAATCCACCTGAATTGCGTTGCCAGCAGCTCCTTTGGCTCACTTCTGGTCAAAGACTCCTCTTTAAATATAGCATGGTCACGGGAGCTGAGGGTTGCTCAACCCTGCTGGAGGAGCCTGAAATAAACTGCAGCAGGGGAGCCCTCAGGAGTGAATCCACTCACCCCTGCATGAGGATCTTGGCAGAAATCTAAGCAGATTCAACTGTCTGACTCCTTGGCCCACCATGGTCTTTGCTAGGGAAAAGAAAAGCCAAGTGCCAGAAGCACACGCAGGGCTTAAGGATTTGGATTGCAGCCCAAACCAGAGGTTGTTCAATCCAGTAAGCTGTCCCTGGGCAATGGACACACGCTGAGGCTTCATCTCAGCCAATTTCTTCTCCCTCAGGGATCCTTTTTGGATGAAGGATGGCAGTGGCGTGCTCCTGCAGTGGGTTTCTGTGCCCTGGCCCCTCTCCCATGCACGCCCTGCTCAGCTCAGGGTCACTGAAGGGCAGCTGTACAGGGAGCAGAGTTTGTCCCAGCCACTGACTTGGTCCCACAGCACCTTCTCACCTACACCAGCTCGTGGAATATGCTGCAGGATACCAGCAGGACTCCACCACATTATTTTGGGGTTGCTGGGCCTGAGCAGCAGCCACGACTTGGATGAGGAGAGTGAAATGGTGGCCAGGTTGGTCTGAAATCTCTGCTATAGCTCATGATGATGTAGCAGAGTGGCTGGTTGTCCTTTCCAGCTCCAGACTGGTGCAGGCTCCAGTAGCCCCCAACAGTAGTGCAGCACAGCACTCGCAGAGGTGCTGGGCAGGATGATTCTCCACACACAACAGGGCTTTAACGATCCCTTCTCTCCTGCAGGCTTTGATTTGGCCGATTACTTTGACACACCTCTGGAGACTACCACCAAACCTGCCAAGCCAACTCCAAAGCCCTTCCCCAGGCCAGGGAAGCCAGGTAAAGTGGAGTTCCTGCAGGCTCAAGCATCCTCATGGCACCCATGGGTAGGGGTGCACCCAGTGTTAAGGCAGCTGAAGCTGTGGGGAGACCAGAGCACTGAACTGGCCCAGCACAGCCCCAGTCTCCCTGTAGGGACGGGGTTTCCCTTCCCAGCACTTGTCTGAATCCTTATGTTAGAGGAGAACATAGTTTTGGTCTTTGTTTTTTTCCCTCCCTTCAGACAACAGCTTTCGGGATGTCATCCACACCACCACAACCAAGCAGCCAAAAACTACGAGAGCCCCTCGTAAGCCTAACCCAGGTGAGTGTCAGCTCCACAGCCCCCACAGCTTCACCCTGACTCTTCAGGATGTGCCATGACAGACAGAAAGCACTGCCCTCATCCCGGTATTCCCAGCCTCTAGTCTGTTTGCTCACATGAGACATCTCAAGAAAAAAACCAAGTATCAAAGATCACAGAGCAGACAAGGCATTTCAGAATTACCTTGAACTTCCCTGGGGGTCTTAGTTGTTCCTCGACCATTTTTCATTCCGTTTGAAGACCGTGAGCTCACTGTCCCCGTGGTGGCACAGCCATGTTGGGCTCCACCAAATCCCCACCACACAGGCTCTGGACACCATCACCTGGGCGTTTTGCTGCTTGCTCAGGCAGACTTTTGCAAAAGGCACTCCCAGGCTTTAAAAATAAAAAAAAAAAAGGATCAGAATAAACTCAGGTGTGCACTGGTGGGAGGGCTAGGGAGCTCAATTGGGTCAGTGCTGTGGTTTCTTACACTGTTTAGCAGAGGCAGTAGCCTCTCTTGGAGCTGGGACACTTGAGGGACCAGTGGGGCATTCATGGAATAAAATAACTCCAAGGAGTCAAGCTGCAGGCTGTTCCAACCAGCACATCAGCATGGTGCAGCCACATCCTTCCCTACACTGGGCTGGGCCCTTGGAGCACCTGTTTGGTTCTGACTTTTCCTACTGGCTTCATTTAGCAAATTGCCCGGTACTCCAGCCATGGCAAGACTGTTTCTGCAGGAAGGATGTGACATTTCCCACCACCGTGGGGCAGGGGCACAGAATGGGATGGGTTTGGAAGACCTGCCATGAGGCTGCATAGCAGAACTAGGAGATGCTTGTGTCAGACTTTTTTTCTCTTTCTACAGTGTTGGCAAAGCTGAACATTTCCTCAATTAGCAAATTATTTGCAGAGTTCCTCAGCCTGTAGCCACATTACTAACCCCAGTCTTGCTTTCTAGAAAACGATCCTATGGATTTGAACTTGGCTGATGCCCTTGATGATAAGAATGATAGGAAAGATCCTGGGAGGCCTGGTGTAAGGCCAGGTGAAGGTATGCTGACCTCTCCTCTCTGTTCTGCATGTTACCAGTCCTGCTGCTCCCTGGAACCTGTGGGAGATCTTTCCAAGCCCTTCACTGCCAGACACCATCCCTGCCAAGTCATGGGATGTAGGGAAACAGGCTCTGCTTGGTCTGAGGGTCTGCCCGTAACCAGCACCCACTGCCCCTGCCTGCCCAGACCGGGGACATTTCCACAGGCAGCTCAGCCCTGGGGAGGGAAGGAGCCCCTGCCTCAACAGTTCCTGGCACAGAGGGGCTCTTCCTAATGACCTGCTGCCTGTCTGTCCACAGCTTTTTTTTGTCCCCCCAGGGTCTCTTTTGACCCATTAGATTGCAGTGGTTGTGTTCAGTTCCCCCATCCCCATACCCGATATGTGCTTCTGGGGTTCACAGTCATTGCCAAGGTGTAAATCTAGAGCAGGCTGAAGTCCTGGCATAACATATGCTATGGGCTGGGAGGGGTTTTTTCCTTCTTTGAAGTACTCCAGTGAATGAATCATTTGTCTATGAGGATTGTTCCCCTGAGCACTTGAGCTAGGAAACAGACTTTGCACGGCTGGTTTATTGATGTCGGGATGGCCATATACCCTGCTCACACAAGTAATTAACAGTCAGGTATTTTATTACATTGTATTAACTAGGTGACTTGTCTGCACTTTGGTATTCTGGGCTTGCTGAGGTTTCAGGCTCCCGCAGGAAAGGTTGAGGTGTCGAACCACTGGAACGTGGCACTGGCCACAAACCAGGATATACATTCCCCTGGCACCACTGCTCCCTGGACTGCCTGGGACCTCTCCAGGCTCTGGCATAGTCAGAGCTTTCATTCTTTTTACACTCATTACTAAGCTCATAAATCTGTTTTTTGTGGTAAGCTGATGAATAAGGCAGTCTCTTCCAGGCTGTTAAGGCAAAGGAAGCCCTTCCCAAGGCCTAGCATCAGAGAAGGAGCCTTTTGCTGGCTTGGTGTTGTGTCTCCTCCCATCATATGCCTTGCTGCACACCAAGACTCCCTCTGGGACCAGAGCTGAGGTGTTCAACATCAGCATTCATTCAGCTACAGATTCACAGACCATGTTTCTCTGTACTTATCCTGCATGTGTTAGACACTCCTGCTTTCACCTGTACTGAGACACAGTGGTACTCAGTTCTTGCCCTGGACTGCACTGTCCCTCCTGGAAGGATAAGGGTCAGCTCCTACCTGCAGGACCCCAGGCCCAGGTGGTGCTGCCAGGGTCTCACCAAAGGCAGGAGAAGGGCAGACTGTACCCCAGCAGCACAGCCACTGCACACACAAACCACATCTTCCTGCCTCCTCCACTGCCAGCTTAGGCTGAGCACTAAAACACTTCATGAACTCTTAAATACATGAGTCGTTTCAGTTAAAAAAAATATACAGTAGCATTTAAACTTTGATTTAGGGGTATTTCTTTTGAGCTAGACTTAAATTCAGTTATTACATGTTCTATGACCTTAAAAAAATTTGGGGTTAAACATTTTGTTAACATCTGGTAATTGCAAGAGAAGCAGAACTGCTCATTCACAAATCCCAGTTCTCAGTGAGGTCAGAGCAGCCTGTGACCCCAACCTCCAGCACAGTCACAGCTCCCACAGGTGACAACTCTGTTTGCTCTTGCTCCTTTTAAAGGGTTTTCGGATGATGACCTGGCCAGCATCGTGGATGGTGGCTACAGCCCAGACAAGAAGAAAGGTAAGCGGTGACCTACATACGTTCACTTTAGCAGTAATCACTAAACTAGTAATTTGGCAATAATCCCCCAAACTCCTTGAAAGACCCCTGAATGGAGCAGCACTTACCTCTGTAGCAGGGGCACAAAAGGTCTCAGCCATGGTACCAAGAGGAAATGTTTTGGCCTCCATGGTCACACCTGGTGCCACTGGTTGGAGGTGCTTGGGTTTGGTCCTGCAGAGTGTTTCCGTTCCAGCTGCCACTGAGGCAGATGGGACACGTATCTCCTGTATTACCTTGAGAGCAGGTGCTCACCCCAGTGCTATGACAGGCACACACCATCATTTGCCTTCCACCACACAACTACCACTGTCTGGAACAAGGGGGGAAACCGGCAACAGTCAGGCAAACCTGTGTGCTTGCGAGGATCCACAGTGTTAAATATTAAAAGCAGTCACTGAGCACCACAAGCCCAATCAACATTTAATGAATCCTCATGCCAAGGACAAGACACATCAGAGTATTAATACACTGCTGATCTGCTTCCATAAATTCAGGATGTAAGTGACTCTACAAGGACCACAGCTTCTAGTGGGAGCAGCCTCTCCTCCCAGACCAGTTTCTCCAGGGACGGGGACGTCAAAACAGACTTCAGCCCAAGTGAGGGTTCCCTAACAAGATGGAGATCAGTCAGTAACATCCTTGTGATGGGGCCAGTCTGCTGTGTATAACACTGACAGTCTTTCAGGTGTTCTTCTTACACAGTGCAGTGGAGGTGTAAAGGGTGGGGATGAGGGTGACTGCCTTACACACAGATATCCCTTGCAGAGGATCCCCCAAAGCTCCTTGCAAGCACCACAGAAGGAGAGGAGCAGCTTCAGACCCCTCTGAAAAGCAACAATAAGTTGTCTTGGGCAGCCTGCAGGAGGCACGGGGTATCAGAGATGCTGCACCCCACAGGGGCACCTGCTCACTCTCTGCCCAGGGGTGTCCCTGGGGCTGCATTGCCATCCCTCTCCTGTGTACCCCCTCCCTCCCAGCATGGCAGTGGTGGGGAGCAGAGAGGTGCAGGGCCACTGACAGGGGCTTGTGTCTCTGCAGGTGCCGAGGGCAACACTGACAACGACTACAGCGGAGGTAGGTGCCATGGATGTGGGGTCAGCAGTGGGATGGGATGAGATAGGTGGTGTGTGTGTGTCCCCACCACACACCACCCGACTCTCTCTGTGCCCTGCAGTGGCAGAGACAGGGACCATTGCCGGCATCGCCAGTGGCCTGGCCATGGCGCTCATCGGGGCTGTCTCCAGTTACATCTCCTACCAGCAGAAGAAGTTCTGCTTCAGCATCCAACGTAAGTCCCTCCCTGAGCACCCTGGGGGCACAGGGTAAGCACACACCTATTTATGCCCACTAAACCCCATTGCTATTTTCCAGCCTGGAGACGACTGGGAGGGGCTTTCAGACACCCAATGCCCCTGAGCTGGCAGAAGCAAGCCCCAAGCACAGGTCACTGAGCACCACCCCATCAGGTTTTGCACAGGCAGGAACCCACCAATATCAGCAGCCCTGGGACTTGCTGTCATCCCGAGGGGTGCACAGTGCCCCTCAAACCACCAACAGACAGTTGCATCTCAAGACCAAATCACCAACACTAAACATGATAAATAAAAATCAAAAAAACAAACCACCAACACCCACCCCACAATAAAACCCAAAAAACCTCCAAAGGCTCAGAGGCAGTAAAAACTCACCAGGCAGCAGGGAAGTAAGGAGGGGGAGTGTCTGCATCTGTAGCAGCCTGGTAGGGAGTTCAGCCCACCGCACCCTCAGCAGGTGTGTGGCAATCGCTGCAGTTAAGGGCAAATTAAGCAGCAAAACTTCTTCTCCCCAGAGGACACCTTTTGGACGAGTTACCCCACAAAACTGCTCCGTGTGAGCACTGCAGGAGTGTCCTGACAGCCACAACCCACAACACCCACCTGGGGACAGTGGCCTCCTGCAACCCTTTATAGGACAGGGGTTGCAAACAGCTGGGAAAAGCTCATTTCTAAATTAATCAATTGAAATCTCCTGTGAGACCCCTTTGCTCTAGGGAAAGGGTGTTTGGGGTTGGAAATTTCTGCTGGAATCGTGCAATTTTCCCAGTTGTGCCTGAAACAAACAGTGTTTTGGTAAATTAGATCAGCAGGAAAAGTCAAATGAATGTGATGGAATGAAACACCCTTGTATATTCCCCACACTTAAATGATATTTTGGCAAGAATAAATAATAATAAAAAAAAGAGTAAAGACTTTGATGAGAAGGAAGCTGAGAGACACAAAGCCCCAGAAAGGCGGCAGGAAATTAAAGTTAATTATAAAGGAGGATTAATTTAAGCCATCAGACATAGCATGCTGGGCTAATGTCAGGCCTTAGACGCATTGCAATGCATGACAGAAATCTGAGAGCCGTCAGCCACTGCAGAAGTGGATTTTTATTGAAAAACACAAATTGCATTTGGTGTTATCCCAGCAAAACACACGTCTGGGTGGAGGCAGTGGGGGTGTGCAGTGACCACTCGCGTGGCACACGGAGGAACAGGGTGGGCTGTTTCTCTTGCCCAGACGTCCTGCGGTCGTTCCTCAACTTCGAGTCACTCCTCAGGGGCATTTGCTGCTTCCTTTTCTAAAAGACACGTACAACGCTCACAAGGATATTTCATCCCACTTTATATTCTTATGCATCACCTCCCGTGTCGCAGCCGCGCTCTGGGCTGTGGCTCGGCCTCTTGGTGTCCCTGAGTCCCTCGCTGTTCCTGGGCAGGACGGGAACTGTCGCTGCTGCTCCGGCAGCTCCTCTCCAGCCTCCAGGGTTTGGCTGGCTGCAGACTGCAGCATGGGGATTTTGTAGGGTGTTTTCAGCCAGCTGGAGAACCTTTTCTCTTGCGCTGTGGAGGCAGCAGCTGCCCCGTTGCTGCGTAGGGCTCCCATGGCACTGCTTTGGCTTGGCCGCGGCACCGTTCTGGGAGACACCAGTGAACCCCATCCCGACCTGGTCGTGAGGCATAAGACAGTCCCTGCCACACCTCGCTGCTCATTTACACGTGAAAACAAGTTTAGATGCTCAAAAAGTGTGTGCTACAAGGCCTGATTGCCCCAGGCTTTCTCCGCAAACAGAACTGCCCCCTTCCCTTCTGTGCTCCCTCCCTAATGCATGCAACAGTTGGCACACCATTCCCACCTCTGCCTTTCCCCACAGTCGTCCTTCAGAGGGAGCTGCAGAGGATGCCTGAGGTCCGTGGCACACCCCAGGCTGTCCTAATTCATCTGCAGCCCCGAGCTGGACCACGGCGAGCAGTGCCACCCCCTTCCCCTTTGCCCACCCTCCTGCAGCCACGCCCGCACCCAGCAGTGCCCAGCCTGGCTCCTCAGCCTGGGCTCCACTTGTTGCAAACGTTGGGAACTTCTTTGCATTCAAATGAGGGACTTAGTCGGGATTTGACACCCCACTGGGATCCTGCTTCATCACCACAGCCCTGCTCTGAGCTGCTGCTGGAAGCTCTGCATAACTTAGCTGTTAATGAGCCTGTGCGGCATCTCTGCTCCACAGTCCCGGCCGGAAAACCTTCCTCCTCCTCCCCGCACCCCGGGCTGAGCGCCTTAGCGCAGGAATGAACTGTGCTGCCTCGCGTGCTAAACATGAAGCCAGAGCCTCAGACAAAGAGCCGCTGCTGGTTGCTGTGTGTGCCGGGGACTCTGTGGGCACTTTGAAACCCAGCGTCTCTCAGCACTGTGGGTTACTGAGGCTTCTGTGCTGCTGTCACTGCAGAGGAGGTTACAGAAATGTGTCTTGGCTTTTCAGCGCACAGGCCCATCACCAGGCTTTTTAAGGCTTCAAAGCGAATAATTTTTACTTTGTACCTTTCCCATCTCACTCTCTTTATTGTACTTCTCAGAGGGACTTAACGCAGAGTACGTGAAAGGAGAAAACATGGAAGCCGTCGTAAGCGAGGAGCCCCAAGGTGAGAGCTTTGCATCACGTACCCCTGCCTGCATCCAGCCACAAAAGCAGCTTTACCCAGGGACTTACTTAAAGTCCCTGATGCTGCATGAAGCTGCTGTCTCCCTTTGATGAAGGCACTGCCTTTTTGTGAAACCCGCCAAGTGCTTTTCCCCCTTTATTGCACACAAAGGAAAGCTGTGGTAAGAGCCCAAGGAACTCATGCTGCAAATGATGGCAGTTAATATTTAGCTTTCATGTATCCAGCCATCGAGTGTCTCGCACAAGAGAAGCGTGATCCTTCTTTCAGTGACAGACAATCAAGGCTGCTGCAAAGGCTTTTCCAATGTCACATACGATCAGTAAAAGTGCTGGGCACCAGTTGTTTGCGCCCTGGTTCCATCATGTGCTATTGTACTCATGGGGTTTTTTTCTTTCTCCCTAGTTAAATATTCAGTCCTGGAAACACAGTCAGCAGAACCACCAAAACAAGACAGTGCGAAGATATAAAGTGTGACCCAGGGCTACAAAATAATCAGCAACAACAGAGATCTTACATGCTTGTAATTTAGCTTTTTATTTAATTTTACTCCAAAACTATTTGATGTGTACTTAGGCTTGAACTGGTTCCTTACTGCTGTAGGTTTTAGCGTTAAGACTGGTAGCATGCGTTTATTTTATGTAAAGAGGTTTATGTTTACATCAAAGTAATATTATAGGTTCGGTGTGCAGTTGTTTGGAAACCCACAGAAGGTGCTTCAGCCATGGTCAGTTTTTCAAGAGCTTCCAGTATGAGGACAGTGTAAGTGCCTGTAAATAGCAATCCAAAGCCAAACCATGCAAAGCCCTCTGCAAAGCGCCTCCAGCCAACTTCTGCCCTCAGCTCTGGGCACCCTCACTTCCTATGCCGAGGTTGAAAGCTGCACATTTCCTGAGGGTGGACTGCACTCCCTAGTGTAGCTACACCCAAAAATGAAGTGCCTATGATGGGTCCTCTTGTGGGGCCTTGGGCTGAGCCAGGTGACTCCCTGCTCCAGATCCAGAAGTTGAGGATGCTTCACTACCACCACACAGTGCTTGGCTTGTAAACCAAATAAAAGGACCTGATTTTCACACCAAGTCACAAATTCAGGTAATAGCAGTGTGTGCAGTGTTCACCTTTAGCAAATATGTACCATTTTTAGGTTGGACTTGATGATCTCAAAGGTCTTTTCCAACCTTGTTGATTCTGTGAAAGCTCTGCTGTGCTAGAGATCAGAATGGAGGTGAAGCGATAATTTGTCTTTGTGACGTGAGATACCTACATTGTCACTACAGTGAAAGCTGTGTGTGTTTGGATGCTTTCAAGGACAAGTTCAGGTCTCAGTCACACTAGAACAAATGACAGATTCAACCCAAAAGAAAATAAACAGAGCAGGTATCTTTTAAGATCTGTAATGCTCAGTACCAGAACAGAAGTCAAGCTTAACAACATGCAGTGGCCTCCCCTTCTCGAGAGCTCCCAGGCACCCAGAGGCAGTAAAAAAATTCAAGCTTCACCCTTTGTGTCACTAACCTTTAAAAAAGGCAGAATCTCTTGAGAGGACAGGTCCTTCATCACTGTTCTGCTTGGGACTCCTGCAGGTGTGGGGGAAGCCCCAGGACAGAGTGCACACACAGCCCACTGCAACAGTGCCAAACCACTGCCAGCATCTGACCTTCACTAGCTTGCAAAAATTTGTTTAGATTTTTAATCCCTCCCCATCCCTTTTTTATTGTGTCTCAAATGTGGATACTGTCACTTTCCAATATGTTTGTCCAAATCAATGATTGCTTAAAAAGCATGCTGTCAAGTGAAGGAAATTTCACTTCACCATGGTGTAAGAAGTACTCGCTATTTAAACCTGAAATGTGAGCATTTTGGATTGGTTTGCAAATCCCACGTGAATGTGCATTAAAAAACCCCCTTTCAGTTTGATGTACAAATTCACAGCTTTCAGGTAGACATGACTTCCAGAAGGCCTTGCCAGGAGGTGAATCAGCCCAGGAGCATCGCTGCCTAACAGCTCCATTTGGAAGGAAATTGCCTAGTAACTTGGTTAAGTACTTTGCAATAGCTGCACAATTCTTTATGCCCTTTTTAACACTTCCATTTTTAAAGCCTTACACTAGCTCTAGCAGAACAGCTATGGTGGTTTATAAGGTGCCTCATGACTATTCAGAACACTTAGGCTACAATGACACTACTCCACAGTACTCCACTGTTTTATGAATGTGTTTGGAATAGGAGAGAAAAAAAATTATTGGCTGCTCAGATAATGGAAGCAGAGGAAACAGAGATGGGATGCACCCTGCTTACTCCCAGAAAAGGGTTTTCATGGAGAAAGCATGGTCTGCAGGATTTGGATCACCACGTGCAGGAGCTCAGATACCAGCACAGCCACACAGCTGAGTTTGTGAGTCTACAGCCCCAACCACCAGTGCCTGGTTTTTGTTCTTACCCGGACACACCTGCAAGCTGTAGCATTACATGTGTTTTCTGGAAGTTATCTCAGCTGAAGTGTTACAGCATGGCATTGATGATCACTGGAAGCCATTTTCCCAGCTTGGGTCCAGTGACCGTAATTGCGTTTCTCCCTTGGCCATGGACGGTGTTCTGCAGACACAGATCACGGGTTCTCCCCTGCTCTCCCTGCTGGGCCAGAGGAGAGGCAAGAGGGAGCCCAGCGTGGCTTAAAGAACACAGCCCCTACCACTCCTTTGGGAAACTTACATTAGGATATAGAGGAAACACAAGTGGAGTTCAAAATACACTGCAGGTCAGGGGAAAAAAAAAAAAAGGCAAGGTGTTTCACTGAAAAAAGCCCACTCCACTTCTTGTGACTCAAGTTGCTCCTTTGCCCAAGGCTTTTCTCTGACTCCAGTGAACACTTGCACCTTAATGTAATGTGTAAGTATGTGGAAAACCATAAATGAGAGTGAAAGAGAACACTTCCAAAATTTACAGTAACGGGATTCAGGATCTCGTCCTCTAGGATTTCAAATAGGAAAATACTGGCAAGTCCTGCAGCAAAGAAATTAAACTTGGTCTTCTTTTCAAAACTGGAAAAAAGACCAAGTGCTGTCAGCAAAGGCTCAAATTATTTTTTATTGCTGGCTGTCCCCTTCTCCATCTGAACTGCCAGACCAGTCTAGGAGAAACAAGGAGTTTATATATCATCTATATTTTAGGCATTACAGCAACTGAGAGGCTTCCTGTGTATTTTCCTAGTAATCTGAGTTCTGGAACAGCTGACCCAGCACTGATGTCTAGTTTCATTTAATTAATATTTATTCACTGTGGATGTGGAAATTTTAAAAATCCTGCATTTTAGTTCTGTATATATAATAGGAACTTTATTAAAAAAGGCCACAAAGCACTGGAAAACTAGAATTTTTTTCATGTGTCTAAAAACTATATACGTATACAGATGTCTTGAGAGTTTCTGTACTACCTGTGCTGTGAGCTCATTTTTTACAACCTCACTTTAGCTTAACTAAAGCTATTTTTAAATGGCAATAAAATGATTCAGAAAGGGTTTGTCAATAAGAGAAAAAAAGAACTGAAAGAATTCAACTGGCTTTTTTCCTGTTGTTTATTCTCTCAATAACTTGCCTTTTCCTTTGGCAGTGCTGTAGTACTTTCTTTGTTTCAGATTCCTCAGTTGAGAATACTCTGACATGAATTTCAGAATTTTGGCACTATAAACTCAGTCATTTTCATGCAACCCCACTAAACAACCCCTACAAGTGATCTATTGTCATCCTTAACTACTCATTTGTTGTGATAAAAGTGGAATTAGTCCATAATACCATTTCAGATTATGAAAAAATGGGTCGACAGGCTGAGGCTTTAAAAATTGCTTCTGCAACAGATGAGGTTCAGGAACAAAGGAAGTTCAGAAACAACAGGATTGTGAAATTAGAGAATCCTTTCTCGCTGCTGCAGAAGCAGCCTGTACCAAAAGGAGGTTCAATGTTAATGCTCTAGGAAAATAAAATTCCTTTTGTTAATATGTATGTAAGGAATATGGGGAGAAAAATCAGAATTTGACTACCTTTGGAAAACACCAAATAAACCAAATTGACTAGTATGACATTTTAGGCTTGATTTTTTTGTGGGGCTTTTTCCAAGCTGGAAGTGAACTGGAAGTGGTGGGCTGTGTCCTTATGGTACATCACCACTTCTGTGACTGCACTGAAGACTACACTTGAAAAACCAAACCAAACTGGACTTTGTGAGAGAACAAATACCATTATGAAAACTGCAGTGGTAAAGATGAAGTGTTTGCACACATGCACACATCCCCCCCCAGCAGCCCAGCTGGAGGCAGTGTCCTGTGCCCCTGGCTGCATCAGCACAGCTGGGTTTTGGTCCTCTTTGCTGCCCTGGGTTTCCTGCAGTTTTCTTTGGATTTTCACACCCAATAGATGAATCTCCCATAGAATGCAAATTAAACTTTTGACCTTTGTATAATGATGCAATGCTCAGTCTCATAGTCAAAATAAGGAGGTTTATATTTCAGACTAGTTACTTCTGAGTCATGTTTCTTGAGACATAAAACTCTTTCTTCCCAACTGTACAAGATCTGGCAGGTAAAAGCTCTCTACGACACCCACTTACTTCAGCAGATATGATCTCTCAGCAAATGGACATTCCTTCTTGGTTTTTACCATAAGTGTTTCACTTGGGGAATAATATGAATTGCCCATTTCACTATGTCCTCTGCCGTGGGGCTTAATGCACATGAATGAGAGCTATTGATTCCTTATTTACAGCTTGTAGAGAAACAGCTGTTCTTGGTGTTACTACAATACAGCATATGAATTAGTACAGCTTTTACTGGAAAATGAAAGCAGTGAAACACTTCTTGTTTAAAGCCTTAACTCCTCGAGAAGGCTGCCTCTGCAGGGAACACAACCAGGCAGATAGGAGCGTTTACCAGCTTTAAAAGTTGCCTTCTATTTTAATGAAACAACAACAAAAATACTTTTATCTACAACAGAAAAAACATAAATTCAGCTCTGAAATGGCTAAAATGGCAAAGTGTCTGATGCTGATGATTCACTTGACTTACTCAATGAGCAAAAAATTTGTCAGCTGGTTACCAAGGCTTCATCTCCTTCGGGGGCACTGGATTCAAGTTGTTCCTCCTCTCACATGTCACTGACAATAGGAAAATCCTACAGGCCAAATGCAACTGCTTTCTGTCTTTGCACATTCTCTTTATACCCAGCAGAGTCAAAACAAAAAACCAAAGCAAAAGTTCCAGCTTTTGAAATAGAAGTTAATAGTTCTGTCCAAGGTGCACCAGACAGGGAACAGGGTTCTGCTCTTTCCGTAACTAGTTCAATACTGCCTTATTGACCAATAAAACATAATGACAGAATTAGTTGTTAAATCAATAGGAAACCCCCTGATTATCTGGAAGCAGACTGAGCATGGCAACACTCACCTCCTCAGTGTAAAGCTATGCTTGAACTAGCACATATGAGCTAATTATATTTCCATGCTAAGTACATACAAACCCCTCCATTGTGCTGACACAGAACAGCAGGACCCTCCCCCAGTGCTCTCCCTGCAGATCAGAGACTCGCTGAGCTGTGTTCAAACCAGTGGAGATGCAGCCAGTCAGCTGAAATAACTGGTGTTCTTCTATGCAAAACTAAATTCGCAGATTTTAGCTCTAGGAATCCAAGCTTTAAAAATCTCAGAATACCCAAGCTAATCCAGTAGTCACTTTTCCAGTAATTATAGAGAAAATGTTGTGATTATTAGCACCAATAAAGAGAAAAACTTCAAAAGATTTTCTTTAGCACTGCATTTTAGAGATAATGTGCTTTACTTTAATATACAGTTAAAATGTCAAGGAAATCCAAAGTATGGAATAGTTTAATTCAATACCAGCTCAACATATTTTGGCAATGTAAAATCCACTGCTGGCACACTGTTCAGCAGAACCATTTATACAGGAAAACATCTTTCATATAATTATAAAAAGCCTTCCTGAACTCTGTTCCTGTAGGTGAATATCTACCATAAAAAGCATTCACTACAGTAAAAAGGACATGTTGAAATACCCTGCACTGCACAGTAAACGTGGAAGACTGGATACAGCTTTCCAGGTGAAGGTGGGAAGGTGCTCATTAACTTACTCATTAACTAAGTGCTGTGTAGAGTTAATGCACAGAATGAGACAGAAAAGCACCGTCACATATTGGGAACAAATGTGCAGTAACAAATGAATACTCACAGTCAGTAAAACCCACAATCAGCACATAGGATCCACTGGCTCTTAAGAATGCAGCTTAATTCCTACCAGCAGAACTCAGGGCAATACAAGCACGAGTCAAAAAGCAGAGCTAAAATATTTAAGTGCCCTAAGAAGAAGAACCAGATTTTCATGAAACAGGGAAACAATCCAGGGAAAATGTGCAGCATGCACCATTTCTGGGCCTTCCAAGAAGGCTACTGAATTATTTTCTAAAAGGTAGAATGTTACAGTAATCAAATCCCTCTGATATGAATATATTTTGAGGGAGATGAAAGACAGTTGGGAATGTATATTTTACATGAAAACACAAATTATTAATTTACAGAAAAAATGCTAGTAGGAACTTAAAAAACAAAAAGCCAAGAGGCTTTATTTCAAGAAAACCAATTAATACCATATTATTCAAAAACTTTGTCAAACAAAGTCATTGCAAGTTAAGGTCCTCAAAAGAGTTTGGACAGGCAGGATCAATTTTCTGAACATAGAGCTTAAACCCAGGGGAGGATGCATATGTTTAACATCACACACACATGGGTATAAACGCACGCAGCTTTGCATTTTGTGTGTACACTTTGAAACAAAACACACTTAATGTGGAACTATACAGACTATACAATTTACACAGCTGGGTGTCATTCCAACCCCAAATATTACCATTTGCTAGAAAACAAACTTTTACTTTGTACAAGACCTTGACATGAGTAAGTTTACCCCTCACTCAGGAGGCTGGAACTGAACAATAAGCTAAACAGTCAAAAGACTTTATTTCAACTTGTACAAAAGGCATTAGAAAACCTAAAATACATGCTTTACCAAATATATTACATCATACAAATCAGTGTGGTGTACTTGATAAATCCAGCTTAACTTCATCCACTTTTAATGGCATATTTAGTCAAAATGTAAAACTGACTACACTGGAAAACATTTATTTTAAAATCAATATTCAAGTGCATTACCTAAAAAAAATAAATTGCTCTAGCAAAAAAAAAAATAGATATATTTATATTACTGAGTGAAATAAGAGCTCCCATTCAGAGAAATGTTCTGTGTAAGCATCATGTGGCATTTCATCTGATTCTCTCAACCAGCCACGGTACCCTAGGCAATGTGAGAGGCATTTTTCTGTCTGCTTGGCAGATGGATTCCTTTTTAGGATGGTTAAATTGTTAGTTGCTCAATGTAAAATTTAATTTCACAATTGGTGATTTAGCTAGAATGTCAAAACACATGTGGGAACTGCCAACAAGAAAAGACATCACATCTATTGAAGCTCTTTTTGGCCTCATCATGATAATATCAGACACAGAATAAGGCATGTAGATCATAGCAATTACAAGTCACAATCCTGTGATGGGAGAAGCATTTCACCCTCCTCTCTGTATTACCTGACACTGAGTTTTTCACATGGCTTTTATTACACATCACACAGAGGTGTGCACTGGTGTGGCAGAATGGGAAGGAGATGAACCTCTGTCAGAGGAGGAAGAAATGGAACGTGTAGCTGCTTCCCGCTGCAAATCTTCAACCTTCTTCTGAAGCTCTGTCCGGATGGCCAGGAGCTCTTTAAGATTTTGGTGGATTGGAACCTGCCAGGTAAAGAAAGAAAAGGCTTACTTTGACTCTCATAGGGATAATCTTGTCCAGCAACGCTTCTGCTTTTGCCTTCGCTAAGACAAGGAATCCCACACCTGTGACTTCCAGTACATCAATATTTAAGGAAAGTGTTTGTTTAGTCATTTGAAACTAAACATTTCAGGAAACTGTCCCTTTCTAACAACACAGTTGGCAGGAAACCTGTTCCAAAAAAGCATTTGCAAATAGTCTGGATGGGATACCAAACATATTCCAATAAATGTAGCTGTAACTCTTATCAACACCATTGTTGACTGAACTTATAATTTCTTTCCTGGGAACTATTTCCCCTGCCTTTTGCAACAGAAATTATATAGAGTTCACAAAGCTGGCTCCATGCCATTTTCACATGGTGCTATATGAAGGAGATAGCAACACCACTTGATTTCTAACTAAAAAAAAAAATAAAATAGTGCCAGCAGTCTTTTTAGGTCAACAATTTTTGGCCATATACTTTTTTCTTATTTGTGGCTTAGCCCATGAACAGAAACTTCAGTGTATTCAAAAAATGCTGCTCCCAGTACCCTGCGAGTCATCAATTCATCCAGGATGTCATCTCCAGCAATTTTAAAAGTGTAACTTTTCGAGTCTTCAGCAGAACAATCGCTGCACATCACCAAGCTCCCAGTGACCCTGGAGCACTGCTTTCACTGTGCAATGAATTCCCTCTCTTGCAATTTTACCCTGCATCCACTATACAAATTCTTCAGCAAGTGAGGCCACAAATCTACAGATGAGCCTCCTTCACTAATCAAGCACAAACAAAAATCAAAAGCCTTCCAGAAAGCCAATCTCATTTTGTTGAGGCAGTCTACAGAAAGTATATACTGCTAGAAACACAGCAAGACTGAATCTGGTGATGAAGTTTCTCTAAGATGCTGTAATACAAACTATGGAAAATTCAAATTCCAGTGAAGATTGAGACTTTCTGGAATTAGCACTCCCTGTATATATATTTTTCCCCTCAAAAAAAGGATCCCTTCCTCGCAGACTCCCACTGCAGATTTTTTATGAAGACATTTTCCCGGAACACTTAGGTCCCTAACAGTGATTTACTATTGATATCATTAGTCACACAAGCCCTGGGTCACGGGAGATCTGTGCACCTGATTTCTGTACCTGATTAATCACGATTTAGCACACCAGGCCAGTTTCTCTCAGACAGCTTTCACACGGGCATTAGCTGCTGTGTTCCACTGCACAGTGCTCAGACACTCATAAAGAGCAGCTCCATGCAACCGGCTTTCGGGGAACTGACTGCAAATCCTTTCAAGACACACCACACAAAAGCTGCTGCAGAACCTGGCATGCTCTGTGAAGTGTTTCAGGGAGGAAAAGCGTGGCTGCACATCTCAATCCTCATCCTGCATTCCCCAAACCGAATTCAACAGACACATGCTCCAACTTTGACGCAAGTGCTGCTGTCCCCACAGGTCTGTCTTGAAGAGCAGAATTGCCTTTAAATAAATTAGCTAAATAACAATAATGACATTTAAAATGTCTGTGCCTAGTCAAGTCACACACAAAACTATTCAACATAAGACTGCAAAATTATGCTTTCAAAAAATTAGGATGTGTCAGAATGAAGGTTACTTCTCCAACCTCAATTCAGCCTTATCCCGCATCTGTATAAAACCATTGGTTGAATACATTAAATACTGCCTTCTCCATTGTATTCCTCACTCAGTGCACAGTTTGATGCTATTTAATTAGTTAGCAGTTACTCAATGTTTAGTTTTCTTTGCAGTGTCTGACCTCATATTTTATTTATTCTTCTGAACTCAAAATGCTTAAGTTCCCTTTTCTGTACTTTCACGTCAAGAAACACATTTATTTCTACAGCATCCTAAGGAGGTATGAGAGTACTACCACTCCACTTTTACACACAAGGATCTGAAGCCAGCATCTCCTAATTTTGTGTACCTTGGATCTCAAATTGGTTTATTAGAGACCTTGAGAATTCCGAAACTGGGGCAAGTGGGTATGAAGCAGGACACCCAGTAAATAAGGAGCACACAGAGTGACTACTCTGCTCCAGGTGAGCTCCCCTACAACAGAGGACTCCTGTGACAGTGGTAGGGAGAACCTTAATTTCTCTAGAGCAGCATCATGCTGCCTCTCCCATGTGACAACTCTTCCTTGGTCTGCAGGCATGTCTCCTCCAGCCTACTTTCCCAGACTGTACTCATTCCATGGTGTACTGGGTTTTTCTGTGGCTGGGTTTCTGGTAGCGGGGGGGCTCTTCTTCAAGAAGTTGCTGGAAGCCTCCCTCATAGCTGGCAGAGCCAGTGCTGCTGGCCAAGGCCAGGCCAATCAGGAGAGATAGGGACACCTCTGTGATAACATAAAGAAGGAAAAAAAAGTTGAGGGAGGAAGACAATCATGGCCACAGAGAAGAGCAGAGTGAGAAGTTGTAACAACAAGTGGAGGCACCAAGGCCAGGGCAGAAGGAGGGGGAGGAGGTGCTCCAGGTGTCTCCCTGCAGCCCATGGAAAGATCACAGGGATGCAGAGATCCACCTGTAGCCCGTGAAGGAGCACATGTTGGAGCAGGTGGATGCTGGAGGGAGGCTGCAGCCCGCTGGAGCCCCACATTGGAGCAGGGTCACGGGAGAGACGTGTGGCCCGGGGAGAGGAGAGTCCACGCGGGAGCAGAACTGTGCCTGGCAGGATCTGTGCCTTGGGATGGGGCACAGGCTGGAGCAGCCAGTGCTCAAGGACTGCACCCTGTGGAGTGTTTGGAAGAGCTGCTGCCCCTGGGATTGGACTCATGCTGGAGAGGGTTGTGAAAGACTTTCTCCTGCGGGCCTCCTGCCCTGAGAAGCGGCAAACACCAACTGCCATGTTTTCCCCTACTCCTGTCCTCCCCATCTACTGGAGGAAAGGGGGAATGTGGTATTTGTTGTAAGAGATGGAGAGGTGGGGGGAAGGTTGCCTTAAAGATGACACTTCGCACTTTAAGCTCTGATCTTTTCAGAAATAAATTCTTTATATCCCCACCTTGGAGTTTGTTTTGCCTGTGACAGTAAAAGATTTCTAATTAGTCCTTATTTCTGCCCTTCGGCTTTTTCCTTTCTCCCGTTTGTGTGAAGGAGGGAGTGAGAGAGCGGCTGTTGGTGAGTCTCTGGCTTTCAGCCAGGGTCAAACCACTACACATGGGTTGAACAGAAAACAAACACCTCCAGCACCTGAAGCATTATTCACTCCTGGTTCCTCTTCCCAGTTAGTCACGAGTCTCTCATGGATTCTGTATCAAATTCATCCTCTCAACCCTTTTGTTTATTCTCAGTCCTTGAGAATTCACTGAGATTGTTGCAGTCTCAGACCTCTAAATTGGATGAATTTCTTCCAAGATATGAGCAGGCTTGTTTCTGAAACAATCTCTCTTACTAAAATCTCATGTTTGCCCTGGAGGTGGAATATTTACAGAAAAACAGCCCCTCAACCCAACACCAGTATTTTCTTATGGGAAAACATTTTTCTTAGTCAGATTCTCGTAAGTAACTGAGCCTTCCTGGATGAAGTTTTACAAAACAATTAATTCAGTACAAAATTACAAATTTTGTAATAATTACAAAACAATTGGTGACTCAGTACAAATCATTAATAGCCCAGCAAAGCTGTAAGCGAGGCAGAGTAGGATCTTATGATTGCAGAAAAAAAGGGTCACCTTTAAAATATTGGCTGTGTTTTAATAAGGGCATGTTAGACGTAAACTCTGCAAGACAGTTCTACATAAATATCAGCATTGAAGACATCTGGGGGGAAACACAGCTCCTCATGCCATAAACATGAAGGGTTTTGTGATGTCTAGTCTTTCCCAGGAAAGATTCTTTTTGCCATTAACACAGCATCATGTAGATGCACAATGATGTAAAACAGTAAAATTCAAAAGATAGGTTTCACACTCTAAACTTCCAATACTTACTGTAATTTCATTAAATAGTCAGATTCAGTCTAGAAAAATCATGAGTATTTTCAAGCAGCAGACAGTAACTGATTTTTTAATGATAAAGGTTCATGTTAAAATTACCTACTCATGGGATAAGGAAAAGGTGGTAAGAAGTTCTCGTAATAAGACCTGAAAAGCAGCCTGGCATAAGGAGCTGTGTTTTCCCCACGATGTCTTCAATGCCAGTACTGTAACTCCCTTTAGAAAAAAACCCAGCTCAACAAATTCAAAAGTGAAAAAATAAAAAGACAGGGTGAAAAAGAGGGGAAATACTGAAAAGAAGGCTTCAATCTCAAGTTATGTGTTTTGGGTTTTGGGTTTTTTTATTGAATCATTAAGAACCAAATGGAACTGGAATTATGCAGCTTTCTGGAAGCCTCCTTCCATCTTGGAAGGAGGAAGAAAAGTGAAAGGATGAAGCACTGACAAATGAATTCTGTCACAAAAAACATCAATAAAGAAGTTTGGGTCATTTCCATGTTTCCCAAAGACTTCTTTCCCAGGCAGACCTGTTGCTGTCAGTGTATCCTCCTATCACCCTATACAAATTCTTACATTTAACTATCTCCATTTTTGTCACCTCACACCACTCTATTCCAGCCCGTGATTCCTCTCTCAAACACAGCCCTGTTTAGAAGGAAATGGGTCCAACCTTCACAATAACACCTTTAATGGCTTGTTGAGAAGGCAGCTCTCCTTTACTTTGCAACCTTTTAGAATAAAAAGAAGTGGAAGAGTGACAGATTCTGTAAAGAACAAGAAGTTTGGAGAAGATAGTTTATAATTAAAAGATATTGTTACCACCCTAACCCTGGAAGTGAGTACTTGCACAGCACAAGTAGTGTCTCCAAGGCAAGCTTTTATTACAGTCTTGTTAAGAAATCATGTAATTGATTTGCCTGACACGAATTTGTTGGAAGGTTGACATCAGCTGCACTGTTTTCTACTCTCTCATCCTGCCTCTCAAATTAGGAGTGGAAACTCAAAAGATGACTCTAGACCCATCACCCAGCTGCACTCAAGTTATTTTTGCTGCTCTACTCCACAGATTTTCAGCAGTCTGCATCCCTTCCTTTTGTCATGCCAGCATCCATCCCCACAGTGACACTGCCAGGCAACACAGCCTGGTCTATCAGCTCTTTCCATATTCCAGGGAAAATCAGGGACCTACTTTTCCTGCATGAGCCTACATAGATGAAACTTAACCTGGCAGCACATCTGTGTTTTGGCTGGGCTGGAAAATTGCTCTTCAGGGTGGTTTTCTTATGCTATTCAAACTATTACTTCAATGTGCTAAAACCCAGTAAATTTCGTTTTTTGTGATTTAACAAAATATTCCGGTAAAAATAAAGTAGAAACATAATGGTGAAGGTACTACATTACTTTTAACAGATTTTGGTGGGTTAACTTCATCAAAAATGCTGTCACTTGACTATTTATAAGAAATAGAATTTGATTTCTCTAATAATATGAAATTTGCTAAAAACAGATTAGAAGTTTATGATTCCACAACAACATTGGCACTTACATCTAATATAGTTAGCAATAGAATCAAAACAGGGACAAGAATAAGGAGTTTGCCAGCAGCAACTCTTCTTTTTTATTTTTAATTGCCACTGTAGTACTGACTCAGTACTGACTCAGGAACTAAGATTATGTGTTGTTCCCCTCCCTAAGCCATAAGCAGTTTTTTCCAGCCACTTATTCAACTCCTGAGCCTCCAGTCCTTTTACCTGTGCTGAGCAATACCCTGAGCACTAACTATAAGCTTTATAGACTTATCCCTATTGTCCATAATTTTGTTTGGCTTTACGCTCTAACCAAGTCTGCTACAATCCCATTCAAATCCCTACTTTCATTCCATTACCTCTCACCAAGTTCACAGGTTCACAGGTTATTCCGAGTTGGAAGGGACCCTCAGGATCATCTAGTCCAACTCCCCACCAACTAGACCATGTCTCTGAGCTCCTCATTGAGTCTTCTCTTAAACATCTCCAGGGATGGCGACTCCACCATCTCCCTGGGCAGACCATTCCAAAGAGAGATCACTCTCTCTGTGAAAAACCTCTTCCTAACATTCAGTCTAAACCTCCCCTGGTGTAGCTTAAGGCCATGTCCTCACGTTCTGGTGTCGTCAGCCTGAGAGAAGTTATCTCAGGAACTAATTTTTTTCAACTAGTCCGGAAGATTTTATTTAGAGAGATTCACAGTTTTCCCATGTCAACATTCTTTTAAGTTTCCAGTCCAACTTTTCTGCATCAAACCATAGAACCTGATGTTCCTCCTCATACAACCTATTCACCTGTGTTTGCCTTCAACTTTTGCACCTCTTCCCTGTTATTTGCTTCTTCTCCCTTCCATTCCTCATCCATGGTATTGCCAGTTGCCCTGGCTCTCCAGAGAGTTCCTCCTCTGAACTCTCTTTCCCCTGTAAGATCTCATGATTCTCCCACTGCTAACGACACTTGCAATATTTTAAAACACACCCCCAAATGAGTAAAAAGTAGCAAAATGCTGCAAAATTCAGTGAGTCAAGTAACATTCCTCTCTCAGAAAGAGCCAACTGTAGGTTCCTGCAAATTAACCAATTAAAATGGATGGGGTTTTATTTGCCTTTGCTGCCTTTGTCATTTCAGAGCAGATACTGTCCTACACCTTTAAGATAAGGTATCTACTGCCTATAAAGAGCTGAAAAATACTTAGAACATTGCTAAAACCATTCTTTATTGCTTAAAATACCGTTGATATGAAACCATTTTTTAAACTGAATTACCCTCATATGATAAAAGCAGAATCTGATGTAGTGTAACTCAGCACACGTCACTTCACAGTTACAATAAATTATTCCTGTTGGGGAAAGATAAAGTTGGTTTTTTTAATTCTACCCACACAAACTATAATTATGCTATAAAATATGTTTGCTACATCCTATATAAAAACCATCTAGACATAGGACAACTTAATTTCCTCAAAAATCCAAACCTCTCTCTTCACAGAATGACTACAGTTCACTTTCAGTATTGATTTTCAGGTTTTCATTCCCAAGGAATCCTTCAGGATCCTGAAGTGCTTCTCGATAGCAAAAAATGTCAACACAAGGATACGTACAAGAGAAATTATAATAGCTACTCACTTATAGTACTGCCGAGTCTTAATTGCATGGATATCTACTGTGCATTACTGTACTTGCTCAAGGACAGTCATTCACATGAAAATTGTTCAACAGTGAACGTGTTTTGTCTTGTTCAGCCAGCACACTTTATCTGTTTTAGCAACAGAGAAGAAAGGCTGTAGAGGAAAATGGTTAGTTTAAATTCATTACTTAAGACTGTCAGTTTTCCAAAAACCTACTCTGTGCACTGGAAAGACAACAATATCATTCACTTGAGCTTTTTTGCTCTTCTTCATGAAGAGCTGGAACTCTGACAGACTTGCTTTTAAAGCCTAGTTAACAGGAGACTCGTAGCAAAAGGCAGTCTCAAATGATGAAGACAGCAGTTTTCAGTAATAACCAATACTTCCACACTTATCATAGAGGTGTGCTCCTGAGAATCCAAACAACACTCACCCCCTGGCATTCTGGAAAAGCCAGGACTGGCAAACAGAAATTATTATGAATCCTACGAGGTGGGAACCGGAACAGACATTTTTGTAAAACAACTGACAGATTTCTAGTCTTGGGAAACTGCACATGATACAAGCTGATGCCATTGCTTGTTAAAACCTACAGCTCATTTATATTTAGACATCTGATAGATAAGAGCAATTATTTGAGTGCTTGCCATTCAAAATGTGTTAGAGGCTTGCAAAAATGAAGATTGTTTGCGCAGTACTTGCTTTCATGCATGTTCTGATGCTGTGCTCACTAGGATATAAATTTTTCTTAAATAACTACAGATTCTTTCAGCACCCAGAATAAGCAGTTAGTTTCCATTTCATTGGATATCAGCTGAATGCTGAGTTCAATCTGTAGCTGGAAGTTACCTACAGAGATCTTGACTTAGACACCCAGTTAAAGAGAAACTCCCAGGTACTGTGTGAAACTTGCCCCATCTCACAAGAAATTCTTTGGCAATTGCAGAAACGAAATCTCCTTTCCAAGGGCGACACTCAGCTACGTAATCTACAAGGCGGTTCCTTCTCTTGACATCTCCTGCCTCATTATTCCATGCAGGAAGATGGACTCAAGACCACCAATGCCAAGCAGTAACAGAGCCATACAATAGCTTTGGCCTGCCACAAAATGGTGTTAAATTAAACGTATGAACTTTGAAAAATATCACAACCAATGTCAACATGCTCAGCGAGGAACACACTAAGCGATGTGATTGAAGGCAGGGATAAGTAATACGTATCAATAACCCGTGTGCCAGAGTTGTGTGTTATCCTTTTACATGCAGGATAAAGCATCTCAGTAATTATGTTTTCCAGTTTATTCTCAGCAATTTTCCCAGTGACACTTAGCATCTTATTTGTTGTTTTCACTATCCATGATTTTGTGTTTATCGACACTGAAGTTCAGCTGACATTTGAACGCTCAACTGTTCAACACATCGAATCCTTCTGCAATTTTATACACAGCATAAAATACAAGCAGCAATTGTAAGCTATTCATGTGCTTTACAGTGATTTCTGTACATACTGAACAAACAGGTTTAGTTATTCCTACCCTACCTTTTCTTTTAATTTCTGTAAGTGAGCTGCTAACCTGCCAACAGACTTTCCATGGCTTTTCACAGAAGCTCCAGGACTGCCTTCAGCAGATGAACCTATTCCAGTAGCTGAATGAAATTCCTGGGCTATAGATGGTATTAGCCTTTTATCATCCTTTTATCTGGATGATAGTCCACACATAAAATTAATTTGAAAAAGTTATAGGGATTCCCATGAAATTAGCACTAACACTGTGGCCAAATTTACAGAACAGAGCTTGAAAAAAAATTCGCAGGCATAGAAGAGTAAAAAACCTCACATAAAACCAAAACAAAAGTAAGCCCTCAGCTCTAAGGGTTAAAATTCCATTTCCCAGAAGGCACAAAAGCAACTAAATATATCCTAATGGACTGTGCAAGATTTGGTGAGTAAAATACATTCTTTTCCTTGCCTCTCAAATAGCAAGACTTGAATTGAAAGGGCCAGAAATTTTACTCATGCTCTGCCTATATGAGTAAGTGTATATTAGTTCAAAAACACTGCCCCATCAGAAGTCCTGCTCAGGAACATCATTGTTGGGCTTTCCCCACCTTCCAGAGCTGCCCAAGCAGATACTTCACGACATCTGGCAGCCAGAACTCCTCAAACTAGTGCCAAGAAGAGATCAGAATGACTACACAGAAAAGGGAAATATATATCAACTGAAAAAATTCAAAAGCATCATATTATCTTATGTATTCCAGAGTAGTTGGGTCATCTGTCAGCCCAGGAGTAGGTACCCAGAGAGTCCACACCTCTGTACAGGAGAATGGAAGAACTTATCTTCCAAATGTCACACAAATACACATTTCTTCAACTCAAGGAAAGGACAAATCTGAAAAAAAGTCTTCTCAGTCAATGAACTCAAATACTATAGAAATTAAATCTACTTAATTTTTTCAGGACAAAGTCAATAATGATGTAACACCTCCAAATTCAAACCATGGAATATTTTATTTGACTTAAGAATTAGAATGACCTTGTTGAAACACAACTTAGCAAAAGTGAAGTCTACAGGAAATGTCCACATTTAACCTGTGTTCACTTCTCAGACTCCTGAGCTTTGAACTCTATGGAAAGACCTTGTGTGTCACCTAAGTGCACAGGATTTATTGCAACACAAAATAAATAGGGTTCTTGATGCAAATAAACACTATCAAAACCACCATCTCAGATTTCCACAAAACTTGGATTGAACTGATGATGCACCATTCTAAACAGTCTTTTCCTTACAGAAGAAAAATGCTAAATCCTGTATATCCCAATGCAACCAAGAATATGCTCAGATCTTACCACGCTGGTAAAGGTCTGATGAGACACAGATATTTGAAGACAGAGTACAATAATGCAAAAATAAACTGGTTATATCCACTTAGCATTCAGTAATTTTCAAATTAAAAAAATTAAAGGTCATATATGCTCATTTCCAATAGAAATCGCAATGAAGTGCAATGATTAACTTCTCTCAGTTCACTTAAAGATTCAAGCTCACTACTCAAGCTGGAATTAGAAAACCTAAAATATTGCCTCAAACCAAAACCTGCCCTTCTGCTCTTGTGAGTTTTCTCTCCCATGATGCAAAGTTGGTTGCAAACAGGTATCAAAGATCCTTCCTGATTATATTAGAGGACTATTATTCATCTTCCTTTATATTCACCTATTGGGCATTTCTCCTTTTTGGTGAGCTGCTAGAAAACAATAAACATTTTCTAGTCTCCAATAAAACAGCATGTGAGGTTGCCTTGAACTATTCATCAGAGGGCTCTTCATTCACATTAAGTATTTCATTTTCTCTTACATTTAGTTGAAAGCCATGAGAACACATTAAAAGGCATTCAACAAAACCACCTTTCACTATGCAGGGATGCCCATTCTTTTAATAAACCCACTGATTAAGAGATTTTTTTACTGAAGATAAGTGAAGACCTGCTGGGCGTCACAAGGGTCATTGTTGTTTTTTCTGTTACTGAATGGGGATGAATGTTACTGAATCGGTTAACAGGGTGTGACACCAGACAATGCAAACACAGAGGAAAGCACACTTAGTATATTGTGATTACAAAGACTGTTTATCTACTTGCTTGTATGAGTTTGTGCTTTCATAATTAGACTGGTGAATGCAATTCTACAACAAGAAATTGTAATTTTTGCAGCAAATTAACCCAAGTAGATGGGAAAGACTTCCAAGTATTTGTTATAAATATCACATAAATTCAGGCCAGAGACAAGGAGAGGGATGATGTACCTCCACAAGACAAAGCTTATGTGGTAGAACTAAAAAGACGAAACAGTTGTGTAAGTACTTCAAGAAAAGCAGGCAGTAGTAAAGCTAAGGCAGTTAGCAGGACCATCAATCACACTTTGTTTCCTTCAGCTGCAGATGTGAGGGACCTGCTCTCACAGACCAGGGAAGACCAGTGGGTCCCAGGTGCCTGCAGAGAGCTCTGCATGGGAAGAGGGCAGAGCACTCCCCCACGGGCAGTGAGCAGAGCAGGTCACTAAGCAGATGACAGCTCTGATATTTTCTCATTATGTCATCTCTTCCCCACCCTCCCTTCTTTCAGATCAGGACTAGCTCTCATGTGTGCTTACAAAGCCTGCTTGCTCTCAGGGCCTATAGATCTCAATCAAATACAAGTGATAAACTGACACCGCTGCAGGTCTATTACACTAAAGTGAGCATCAACCACCCAAATGATTGTCAGCAAATAGGCTAAAGGAGAGACGGTATTTTGCTAAAGAACAATTGACAATTTCATTTTAAAACCGGTAAAATTCAAAATACCCCATCTTCCAAAGTTTTAACAAGAGGAAACAAAGCAGCTCTGAAGAAACTCCACAGTGAGAAAGCAAGCAATCATTGGAGACTCCTCCAGGACCTTACATGGTATTGCTCAGATACCTGGACTTCTACCAGTACACTGTCCTTGAAACCTACCTTGGAACACCATCTTTTCACAACAGCATCTGACTTGTGGATGTCTAATAAATCTGAAACTCACATCTCATTCTAACTGCTAGAAGATGAAAGCAGCTTTTGAGCAGTCACTTAATACAGGTAATTTATCATAATATGCTTGGGGGTACCTTGGAATGTTACCTTAATAAAGAGATAGTGTAGCACTCTCAGATATATTGCAGTTGTGACATAATCTGAATGTTCTTTCTTCAAACTTCTAAGCATGAGAGCATATGGAGCATTTGTCTGATGAGATTTAGAGATTTATCTCTATACCAGACACTACTTGTAAGAACAAATACTGGATGAATCAAAGAGCATGTATAGGGAGTGTTTAATCTTGGTATGCCAGCTTAAAACCATAAAGGTCAATTGAAAACAAGCATCCATGTGATGCTAAGTTCAGAGAGCCTGCAAAATGACTTCGTATACAGTCCAATTTTTCTAAAAAACTGCTGCTACGTTTTATATTGTTGATAAAGGGCAAAACAAGATTAAAAACAAAGGTACCCAAACTCTACAAGAAGGTTAAGGCAACAAAAGTACTGTAAAAGGTTATAAAGTATTATACAAGTGTGGTAACAGAAAGCTTTTGACAACAAAGATCACTAATCTGTTACAGTATTACTGTATTGTCTTGTGAAAGGTAACTCCCTATTCTACCGGTGAGTTTAATGAAAACATACATTTTCCAAGTTTGAACACATCCTGCCTCTTCTTCCAGACAACCACCTTTTTCCCTATCAGCTGAAATACATTCAGCTTTTGAAATTAAATGCTGCATTTGACGCTGCAAAAAATGGTAATTTCTCTTAATCTCTATGATCTTCACTAAAACATCAAACACGTGTGAAAGCTCATACCTGCGGCCGCATCCTCGGGTTCCATCTGACATAGTAGTTCACCCACAGTTCCAAATGGTTCAGACTGGCAACAGGATACAGGACGTGGTTTTCATAGTTTACATAGAAAGGATTTGTGAACTCCTCTAACTGGCTGTTTATGTAGGACCACAGTGATACAGTCCTTGTGCTCACCTCCTGATGGAAAAAAAAATTAAATTACACGGATTATAAAAACTTAAATGATGATGTTAATGTCTGCATATCAGTAATACTGTCTGTGAAATTTACCTTATCTGCTATGAAATTGCAGCAGTCTGAGAACACTTCCTGTAATGATCATTAAACAGCCCGAAAACTTTACCAAAACGTTTGAACACTTAGTCTGGTCCACGGCTAAAAGTGAAAGATTTATCCTTTTTTAAGAGACACTAAAGTCTGGATGGGCAAAAGGAACCTGTACTGCTCATAGTTTATAGCAATGTTTACACCTACTAAAATATTTGGATACACACTGACTAACTAAACAACAACAACAAAATTAGCTTTGACAAGAAAATCAGTGAAGAGATAAGTAGTTTAGAAGATCCAGAACAGCACCTGTGAAAAGTAATTGCTCAATTTTCCCACTCATACCATTTACTCCTATCAATTGATATTATGCTTTAAATTGCCTATTTTACCTTTATTTGCACTTCTGAAAGTTGTATTATTCCAAGTCTAATCAGCATAATAACAGTTAGATCAAAGATTGGAAATCTGAACTTGCACCAGATTCATCTTGCAATTTTACACTCCTTCAGCACTGTGAAGCACCGCTGGGTCTTAAGTTGCATTTATTTATTGAGAATTGCATCTGACTATTCACTTATGAAAAAGAGCTGCCTGGAACCCCCGCATTTGCTGAGACCATGTTATTCAGCTCCATCTTGTGGTATTTATAGGCAACTTTTCCCCTACAGAAGCAGTAGAGACAAACCAAACCAAACCAAACCAAACCAAACAAAACCATCCAAAAATAAAGCTAAATGTAGTAAGGAATTGCAACTTGCTTTAGAAAATATAAAGCATTAAAACAACAAAGTCGAGAAGGTAAAAGTGTATTTGGAATACTAACAAACCCTCAACCCCCTGAACAGACAATAACTAGGGAAATACCAGTGACATGGCATTTAATATCAGGGCATTCAGTAGATACTTCTCATATCATGAAATGTGATGTCCCCATCTTCTTTTAAGATTATGTGACAAATGTATCCAAAACCACAGCCCAGATGTTCCTGGCTCTTGTATTCTAAGCATTCTCATATAAAATCAGCAAACCAAGAATGTGTATTACACTAATTACTTACCTCTTTTAATCTCTCTTTTTCACAGTTGCATAAGAAAGTCCCAAAGAGACAACTGTAAAGGTGATCCAGAATGGTGATCAGAAATAGCTCATTGAATTCAAAGGCAGCAGGAAACTGAAATAAAAAAATTGGCAAAATTACTTTAAACTTTATTTTAAGCACAGTAGAAAGGAAGAAACTCACACATAAGAACTAACCAAAAGATTCAAGTATTTTTTTATTTTGGGAAAAACACTGCAAGATCAGTAATCTCACTGCAATAACACACTTCACCTACGTATTTCTTTATAAATACTTCTCAGAGACACTCTTTACATTTGTTATCCAAGTATACTAGAATACAAACATCAGCTAACGTGAAACTGGTGATACAAAGCACTCCATTTTAAGAAGCAATCTGTTCTACTCCACCCCAAATCCTCCTAAACATATGCTTTATATCAAGAACACATTTTTAGGAGAAATAAAAAGAAAAAATAAGATGATGGCATTTAAAAATTTTATTTCCTTTTCCAACATGTGATGAATTGGATAATAAACACTACTGCGCATACATTGTGCTTAACATACATTTAAAGTTTTTCTTTCACTTTCTACTCAACTAAGTTACTTTTCTCCATTTCAGTTCTTGAGTTTACCATCAGCCATATACAATAAATCTTTAATTCCTCTTCTTTTGTATTGGAAAATAAATCCTGTACATCTCAAATGAAAGAACCGTTATTCCCCTGAGTACCATTAGGTATTTCGTTCATAAGCAGAGGTTGTCTGATACGTTCTAAGAAAAAAGAGTTAGAAATTTGAAAACACTCAAAATGTTTCTTTTAATCTGTAGTGCTCTAAGAACCACAAAGGAAGAAAGCACTGTAACTGCCAGGACTGTTACCCATTCAGATGGAAAAAGTCCTTCGTCAATCAAATTTTGTGTTAGGACTACATGTGGTTTGATGTGTCAAAATAACTGTGTTCAGAATGACAAGGGTTGCAAACACAGATATGGAATGATAGACATTTACAAGAATAAAAAAGTTGAGAAGACTAAAGGAAAACTCAGGAAGTAGCATTTCTCTCATTAACATGAAAGAGAATAATTTTCAAGACAAATGAAACAGGCTTTGTTCATTCCCACTAAATTTTTACAGAAGTTCTAAAAGGCAAAGTTACAGATTCACGGGGCGGAATTTCCTGCTCTATAGGGAAACGCACAGGACTGGTTTCTGTCACTTGCCACTGAAGAATACTGAACACCTTGGCAAGTTGACTCAAGAGCTACTTCAAATAAAAAAAGACAAGAAGTATAACTGAGGAATAAGGCAGCAATTGGGACGGCGGGTGAGCTAGCTCATCCAGAAATTCCTCCTCAGTGTCATCTGTGATTTATGAAAGGCAAATGTTTATTCATGTTGAAAGGAAAGAGTTGAATAACACACAATGGGTGTGCTTGTATTAAAACCAGAAAGATCTAAGTTTCAAACAATGTTCTATTAAAAGACAATTTATTTAAGTCAAACTTTGTAAAAACACATTCTCTTTCCAAGGCTTCTCAAGCTAATATATACCAACTTTTGACTGCAAATTGAGTAAGGAAATTATCAACATCGTGGCTCAGAAAGTGAATGGGAACCTTCCTTCTTCTGACTGTGCTACAGATTGCACACTGCTCACCAGCACAGCTCACACTGGGGCTTCTCTCACAAATCATGGGTTCTTTTCCCCTCCTAGACATATGTTTGCATAAAACATAGAGGAACTTAAGATTATCAAATTCTCTTTTTCAGTTATGTTCAGAAGTTATTACTTACAGCACTTCCTTGTCTCCAGGAAATCATGCCAGAACTTAATTACAAAACAATGATGTTAAGAACACAGCTATGATTTTAAAGAAGTATGAACAGATCTTGACAAGCAGGTGTGCTGAACCAAGTCAAGAGAAAACTCAGTGAGTCTCAGATCTCAAACTTCTTCGTTCAGCAGAAAGCAGCAATCAGATACTGAGAGCAAAAATAATTCACAAAGCACCAAAATGATATTTGGAAGAAACTTTGTGAAGACAAAGCCTCTCCTAAAGGGACTCTCTTTAAGTGAAAGCATTTAATGAGCCTTGTCACATCAGGGTTCTGTGCTGTGACAGGTCCATACTAATCAGACGGGTGCCGACATGGCCACTATTCCAACCCAGTGAAGCATATTCACAATTCCATACATCAGTGCTTGCACTCCAACCAATCTATTAATAAGTGATAGCACTTTGTTGAAGCCCTGTCTTTGGATACAAGAGTTGTACTGTTGGAGCTGATGTATCAAGACTGTAAAGCTCCTATTACTGCTGCTGAAAAACCACTGACCTAAAAATGCCTTCTTCTGTAGTTCCAAGCCCATTAGCGTCTGTTTGAAGATTCAGGTGGAAAAATTCCCTAAACGAAAATTTACTTCTTGTCAAATGCACTAATTGTGAGAAAACACACGGATCATTAAAATCTCCCACTTGTTGCTGCTGGAGTTATTGGGGGTTTTTGTAAACGAGGTACTTAAAAAAGGAATTCTCTTGTTAAAGCCTGATGATACCAAGTGGCATTTGATTCAGAGAAAAGCAAAATAAACTTGCTTTTCCATCGATTAACTTGTTCTGTACTATTGTAACATGTAACATTTAACCACTGTGAAGAACAGTTCTTAACAATTGTGAAACGGATAATAATGGTTAACTGAACACTAGACAGCAGAATAGAGTGCACTGCTGAATCCAGTGAAAAATGCATCTCCAGCAACAGCTGACACCCAGGAACAAACAGGATGAAACTTTCTGCCAGCTTTAAACAGGCATTCCTCCTGTGAGGGTTCTGTGCATAAAAGGTAGAATGTTACAACTGATGCTGTAGGGCTACATGCAAATTTTACAGTTCTATTTCGTTTTTAACAGAGCATCAGTATTTCATCAGCTCACATGTGGCATTTCCAATTTGACATCTGCTATTCAAAATCACCAGAATTTACTAACAGAGGAGCAAAATCACTTCACCATATGTTTTTTTCATTAAAAGCTGATGTCAGTGTACTTCTCTCAAGTTCTGTGTTATTGTATTTGTGTCACGAAGACCATAAAACCAAGGGAAAATATAAGGCTTCCAAGGCTTAAATTTCATTGTCTGAAGCTGTCTGGAAATTTGTATTTTAGTGGGAAGTTAGAGATTATCTCACTGTAATAAGTTGACTGTTTTAGGAATGTAACTCTTAGAAACCAGAAGAGCATATTTGCTTGCTTTGAGCCCATGCCCAAACCCGAGCCTTTACACCCTCCTGCAGTCATTAACACTTTTTTGAGCTTTGGAACATTTCACGTATGTTTACCCTGAATTCTAAATCACAAAACTACCACTGTTTTATGACCAAGTGATCTACACTAGGATGAAAAAAGAATCCTGCTTTTGAAAAGTCCATATCAAGGTAATCACAGTCTTCACAGCTGTTCTCTAAGTGTTCAAGTCAACCAAAACCTAGAAATAAGTGGGCAAGGACTGTTCAAGAATGTTATCTATTTTTTTCCCGTGTAACATTAATGGTTTTTCAATGCCACTGCTGTTCATAAATTTCAAAACAGTTTCTGGATCCAGGTTTTGAACAGATGTGGTATTGGCAAAATGTTTAACAGATTCCCCCCCCCGCCCCCATCCCTTTCTGTTTTTTAAAGTAGAGGCAACTAAACTGTTTATAGCAAGAAATAGGAGGCAGCAAGGGAAATCACAAAAATAGAAGAGGCTGCTCTCAATTAAGGATTTCCCCAGAGGACTTTTGTTAGTACCAGGTGCTTAGAACTGCTTCTCTTCGCTATTGTTATTAGCTTTCCTCTGAAAAAGGGACAGAATTTTACATTTATTTTCTCCAGCCATACTAAACAGCACATTAATGCTGAAATTCTCTTCAGAACAGATCACATACCATACAGACTTCAGTATAATAGCATTTACCATAAGAGCACAGATCTCAGGCTTCTAGGAGGGAAAAAGAGAAAAAAAAAGAGATGGGGAAAAAAAAAAGAAAAAAGGAGTCGAGCACCAAGCACTTCTAATTCACTCAGAAATAAAGCCTTCATGTGGACAACTTATATCAGTAACTCCATTAAAGAGTGAACATGCAATGCAAATCATTAATCTCATCAATAACCCTAACTTATGTAATCAGGGAATCCTTTGAAAGCCCATTTTAAACAAAAATAATTACTACTGGTATTTTGGCTTCAAGACAATACTTCTACTATATCTCATTGAGCAGAAATTTTCCCTCTCTGTGGACAGTGCAACAACAGCACAACCAACTTCGGTAAACATGCTACTGCTCTGCAAAGGAAAGGGTCTTCCTACATAAATTATCTTTCCAAGATAAAGACTGAGACACCATAGAAATATCCTGTTAAGCATCTTACCTGCTTTGTCATTTGCCAAACACAGTCAATGAACTGAAGGAAAATGGGAGATCTGTCAGCATCTGCATGATCATCATCGCCATGTCCTACTCTCTGAAAGTCAGAACACACTTCATTTCACTCTCGTGTGTTTACAGCACCATCCCAATACCACAAAGCTCAGCAACTTTTAAAGACATTCCAGTGGTGAGCAAGACAAGCAAATCTTTTATAACACTAACCTATATTTTTCAACTACTAAAAACGAATCCCAATGTTCACTTATGGAGAAGCATTTGCTGCTGAGCAGAGCTGGAAAAACCCTTGGTCAACAAAACTCTAGCAGTTGTTTCCCCATCTTCCACTGCACAGCCATTGATTTCTCCCAGTGAATGAAACTTGTGGGCATTTACTATGACTGTATGAAACAAAGATTATTTCATATCCACCTGCCATAACTACATGTCATTTCCCCTAACCCATCTTAAGAGTCAGAGCCCACAGAATGTCATAACAATTTATTCTAATTCCCCACTAGCCCATGTGTTAAATAAACACTTCAACCTTAAATCAGAGTAATGGTTCCAGTAATTTTACCTTCTAGACACCTTAATTGTCTTCCTTGTTTCTCCATTCCTAAGCTTGCTAAAGATGAAGGAATTTGTTACAATCCCTCTTCCTCATAAAACAACCCCACCACGTGGTTTTTTTAAACTAGTACATTCAAGCCACTTCGTTTATACATTTATTATTATCCCTCGCATAGAGATTTCCCATTAAAAATGAACAGGTCACAATTCTCTGACACACTCAGACCATTAAAAGGAGGACATCAGAGATAATAACTAAAATGCAGCACAGCCCTGTGAGCAAACATGTCGTTCAAAATAAAAGTGCTGAAGGTCCCAAACAGCACATCAAATCTTCCAGCTTACCATTGCAAACCGGTGGCCAAAACTTATCCATTCTTTCTCCACAAGAACTTCAAACCCCTTGATGGTTCTGTAATAGCTGTCCAGCATCAGCATGGCCAGTGCTGTGAGCTGGGCAGTTCGATCCCAGCCGTCGCTGCAGTGAACCACTACAGAGGTTTTACCAGACTCGATTTTATCTGCTATTCTTACTGCTCCAGCAAGAAGCATCTTAAACAAACAAAATTAAAAAAAACCACATGGATATTAAATACTAGCCAAAACATGAACAAAAAAAAAAATTATACTTTTAAAGTGATTCTGGTTTAAAATTTCATATTAATTACATAATCATCCTGATGATATTGCTTTAAATTAGAGATTTCCAAATCATGCTATGCATACTCCTAGAGGTACAAAAGCCATGTGAACTTTTGTTTTGCAGGAGAGTTCTTACCAGTAGCTCTCTATTATTAGCAGCACATAACAAAGGAATCTGAGAATCCCTTATCTAAATTAATTGATATTCTGTATTATGATGAAAAGACACAAATACTGTAATCTATTCCAAAGCCTGAACGTTCAGTGTTTTCAAAGTTCATTTCACATTAATCAATCACTCTTTCTTCCTCCGTTTTCAGTTCAACTGAAACTACTGAGTTTAGAGAAAGGGACAAACCATCCAGCTAATCTAAATCAAAACACAATCCAAACAAACACAGAAACTCTTGGCTGGGAGCCTGTTCTGATTTATTGGTGCATGAAGTACACGTTGTATTCAGCCCCTAAGCAGACCAACAATAGCCTGGATTCAGAAGAATGCTGGAGAGCAAAGGACAGAGATGGCACAGGACTGAGATCACCTGTGTGAACTTGTTATTCTTCTCCCTACTCAAAAATTCACTTCTCTTGTTCTCTGACGCCACCCTCTAGTTTTTTTAAAACTTAAATTAACTCTGTACTGAGAAGATTTGTCTCTAAAATCATGGCACTGAAAAATACGTGGGAAAAAACACCAACCACTTAAAATAGAAGCACAGGAGAAATTCCTGTTCTGCGTTCCAACATCAGAAAATGGAATCTTGCAAAATACTTGCACTTTTCCCTTCCCAGGCATGCAAAATCATCTTCTGGGAAGTAAGGTCAGCATCTGCTGTAGAAACTGTGCACAAGATCAGTCTTGAAACCTATTTCAAGAGCCAAGCCTTAGCGACAATTTTCATTGATTATATCTTTCATTGAGCATATCTTTTATGCTAAAACTGAAGGATGCCAGGTGGGAAATACGTATCAAGAAAAAGTACAACAGTGCTCATGGAATAACAGTTTGTGATCTGAACTAGCTAATTGCCAATTACTTCAGTTACAAAGCTCTACTGCACTAAAAAAGTGCAAATACTAAAACAGTCTTCAACGGAAGCAGAAAAGTAATCTTTACGACATACAGGTATGCAAAATCTTGCTCTAAACTGTCCTAAAGACAACACAGATATGTCTGAACCTAGAAATAAAAGACAAAACAGATACAGGCAATAAGCAGAGGAGTCAGAAAACAGAGTTACTGTCAGTTCAGCAAGTATCTGTGGAGTAGGTGAAGCACTTTATTCTACTTTGGACAAAAGCCTTTAGAAAACATCTTCTACCACTATTATTATCCTTATAGGTGTTTCAAAACTTAGCAACCATCACAGTATTTCTGTTAGAGCTTCTAATGAGTAACAGGCTTTGGATTGGTTTAGAAAATGAGAATGGTTTAAAAATAATTAATCGTACAAGTTCTACCCTGGAAGAAACACCCTGGGTATGCAAAAAGCACCAAGAGACTCTACTCCTGCCTTCATACACAGAGACAATTCCTGGGGTTGCCCAGACACTCCCTGACCACCCTTGAAGTGCTGTGGGTGCCCAGGGACAGGCAGGTGAATTTCCAGTAATAGCATTAAACCGGGACACAATCACACTGGTCTGAGCCTGGAGAACAGCAGATGTGTTAGAGTAAAGCTGTGGATTTGTTAATGCTATTATAAGCCAAGTCAAAAGGCAAAGAAGGCAAGGAATTCTTGGATAAAGGCCCAGGGAGACACTACCAAGACTTTTAAAACAGGAAGGGCAGCTTTTAAGAAATCAGGCTGCAGTTTGTGCTGTTTGAAATATGTATGTAGTACAAATTCAAGAACTCAAAAAAATTAAACTGTTCCCAATATGTCATTAAATTTTACTAGTAATTTTGTGTTTGCTCCCTCTACTGGATCTCCTGCAGGCACTACTTAAAGCTGTAAAACTAATGAACAATCCCAAACATGTTTTGCATGAGTGACATTTGAGCCAGCTGCTAATAAAATAAATTACATTCCATCCATATTCATCATAAACAGGGGAGTGAATGTGGTAATGAAATAATCTTCTCTAAAATAATTTCAAAGGTTAGTGAAGCTGAGTGTGGTAGTGATTTATTGGAATATTATGTTAAATAATAGAGCAGATGATAACCTGATAGAGCACTGACCATAAACAGCCCATGAAAATGTAGGTGCCCATCGCAAGAACAGTAACACTGCACTGAAGGAGGGGAGGATGAGAAAGACTGGAGAAACCACAGTCAAGTCCTTTTGGCCATTGCTCAAGTATAATTTGAAGTTCCCAGGGCATTCTTCCAAAACACAGGGATAACCCTGGACTGCTCACATACATTCCTTCTCAAGAAAATAAAACATTGGCCAATAGTAAACATGATACTGTGCAATCAGGAATTAACTCACTATCTACCAACACTTAAAACTAGAAATACCAAGTTATTATGGGATGCTTAAAACACTGTGTTCTAAGTGACCATTTAAAAACTAGGTTATTTTACAAGATTATCCTAATCAAAGCAACATGCTTGAACCTCAAATATATTTTAGTAAAGTTTCCAGAAATGCCAGTTAAAAACCTGGATTAAAAAAGCAATTGATTTTTCACATCAGAAGTATTTACCCTTATATATTCCAGCCAATGTGTGGAGTCCACATTTGACAACCACCGAGTGTCATCAATGGTAGGATAAACTATTTCTTTAAGTTTACGCAGGGATTCTCTCATGACGTGTATATTGTGAATTTCCAGAAAGACCAGCTCTGCATTTGGGTAGGCACTTTCACTTTCGTATCCTCCACCTTTCGCCTGTAATTCAAAAAGTAAAAACAGATGAAGAAAAGAACATGTGCAGTACTTCAGTATAAGGTTTAGAGGGTTATTTGGTCAGATTTCAGCATTTTCTGATAGATGGAATTATTTTTGCCCTAATAAAAATGTATTCTTGGCTTTTATTTTTCTAAGAGAAACATATTTTTTCTTAGGTGAAAGAAATTCTAATTGTAATAGGTTACTAAAACATCCATATACCTTCCCCTTTTTACTCATGAAACCTTTGGTCTTCACTGAGCTTTACTGCATGATTTCTCAGCTATATCTTCGTGCCAGCCTTTCCAAAATGCTACAAGCAACTTCCTTTCCTTCCCCTGCCCTCTTTAAGGACCCTTTCTTATCTCTTTCCAGCATCATGTTCTCCACATCCTCACCTCTTACTCAACCTTCAGCGTTGCAATAAAGATAGAGCTACTAAGGCTAGTTATGCTCCCAACCAACCTTGTTTGTATCTGCAACACTGTTCTGTCTGGCATCAAAGATGATAAGTTTATGTGACTGAGCATTGGCATCCATTATTGTCTGCAAATATTTTTCATCTTCTTTGCAACGCTTATCATTTGGGCCTACTGATGGTTGACTGCATCGTGTTATTGTTGCTTGGCTCTCAGGATGAATCCAGGATAACACCTGGAATTAAAGGAAATTATTTTAGTTTACTGCACCACTATAGAAGCAGTAGCACAATTAGACATTCACACTGATTACATGGCATTATTTCCTGGTAAATCAACAAATCCAAAGTTTAAGGACAGGGTGATGCAAAACCATATTGACAGCACACTAGCACTGATTGCTCATCTCAAATCTGAGCCTGAAATAACAAAGTGATTCTAAATCTTAGTTTTCACTTCTAACAGCAACAAGCCTCCTACTGCACCTTACTGATCACAGAGAAAAAAGTAATGGAGGAAGAAAAACTGCTTCCATGTGGAAGTCTATGGGCCTGTTGCCTGGCTAAACAGAACTATGGCACCATCACTATCACACATATTTAAAGGGACTCTTATGCTACCTGCAAAACTTGTCTATTCTCAAGCAAAGCACTATGGCTGTAACACATTCTACTCCAAATCACAACACACACTAATTCGTGCCTTAGCATCAGATACCGCTGTGGCCTAGAAGTGTTAACTCCAATCCAAAAACTTACTCCATAGCACAATAATCACACAATTAAACTCACAGTAGAGCTGTTCTCTTCAGTTATAAACCCATCAAGCCTAATTCTTCCTTCTTTGCTCCTCCCTCCCCCCAGCACTTCCAGCAAGGAAGCCACCCCACTGTTACTTAAAAAATAAAGTCTAAAAGAACTCTGATAATTTCTCAAAAGTTACCAATTTCTAGAGCACGTATACCTCCCACAGAAGTTTCACTTACTGGAACTCGGCCTTTTGCTCTAAACGCTGCCACTTTTGAGAGGTCATCGTCCTTTACACTGGTTGGCACAACGAGAACAGCAGGGTATGTATCACAAAGCTCATAGGTGCTGTTAATTTTGGATATTTTCCAACTCTCATTGGGCAGTCCCTGAAAGCAGAACAATTTTGTGTTTTCAATGTCAGACCTTTACACGACTGAGTTTGGGCAATGAAAATTTTTATATGCTGTGTACCTTTTAAAAAAGGCATGCCCACATTTTTCTTCTAAACTTCGCTCTTCATAGTAAATCATAAGCCATTACACTTGAAGTCTTTCCTACTTATTATGTTTAAAACTGATATGCAAAATAACCATTTGATTAGGCTGCATACTGAGGGTAAAAAGTGATCATATCGTGAAATAAAAACACTTTTGAAATTAGGGGAATAGAGATTTACAATGAAAAACCAGAGCTACTCTTCTGTTTAATGCTGCTTATTCAAAATCAAATTTTTATATAGCTTGTATTTTGTAGAAACAGCACTTGGAAAATGAGGATTTAAGAACCATGTTAGGCTGGAACAATTTGCTCAGGTACTCAGCACCTGTTACCTCCATCAACTTCAGCAGGTGCTCAACACACTCAAAGCCAGGCCACTTGCATTTTATTATCTAAACATGAGATAGGCAGTTTCTGTACACAGCAAGAACTGAAAATGTTGAGTTTTCTGTAATACTTTCTTAATTGCTTAAATGGTTCTGGGGAAGACAGAGAAAAGAAAAAATACACCAAGTACTCGTATAACTTACCTGCCTCTTATATTCTGCCATTGGATCATACACTTTCCAGCCATTAACAGCAAACTTTTCTTTATAGCTGAATGCAAAAAGAGGCTAAAGACAACAAAGGAAAGGCATGAATTGCTGCCTGGTGGGTTGTATGCATAATAAGATCCAAAACAGTGAATATTCCAGTATTTCAAATCTAACACTTCTAGAACTCTCAAACAGCAGACACAACACCTTCAGCCAAGACTGGACAACACTGAGCTAGTAAGAAGATGAAAAACAGTTTCCTCCATCAAGTACAAGCTTAAAATTAACAAAATCAAGATAGGAAACAGAGTTGAAGTTATTTGCCTCTGATCACAGAGGCAATGCCAGGATGAGGAAATTGGTTTCCGACCTCCTGACCAGGTCCTTATCCACACCAGCAAACGAAATAGAATTCTGCACCTAACTAATAACATGACTAATTGTACCTAGTTGTTGGTTTAGACTGAACTTCTAGACTGAATTACCTACTGCAGAAAATAAGAGTTAATGCATATGTATTTTCAATCAGCACATTAGGCAAATCTAGATCTCAAGGGTTATGTATGAATTAAGTAACTTCACAAGTAGTAGAACACAGCATAATGTTTTAAGAATTAATGCAATAAGGAAACAGGGTCAGGGCAGCCCTCCCACTCTGCAGCAGATTTTATGAATCACCCTTTCAAAGTGTGCTGTACAGCCCTTGCATTTCCTCCCTTACACTTCTCAAAAAGAGGCCAGTAACAGCCTCCCCTCCATCTTAAGACTTACCAGCCCGTTAGAAACAGGAAATGCACGTGTTACAAGGTTTTCAAAGATCTCCAATCTGTTTTGCTCTTCCTGTTTACAGGCCAGCCGCAAATTTCTCATATCCTGTCAACAATAAGTTACAGTATTTTATTCTACGATAAATAAATAAAAAAAGCAGTTATAAGAAATTTGACTGAAGGAATATACAGCTTAAGTCACTGATATAATCTAACCCCACCGGAACAGAGTTCTGTAAGCATTCATATTAGATAATCAGGGCTGTCACTAGAGTTGTTAGATGTAAAAATAGCCACTCCTCTTTTGAATTCACTCTTGAGACGAAAGGCAGAAGTGTTTAAGACTGCAAGTATCATAACAGGAATTGAAATATACTATGTAAATGAAACAGGGTTCAAATACAGGGAACTGACCAGACAGAAAAATAGCACATGGGCTGGCAGATTGTTTCTACAGAAAAATGAAATGAAAATATTTTACTATTACTAAGCCTTGGCCATGCCTTCCTTACCTTGCAAACTATTTCTATACCACAGGAGTAGTCTCCGTGACTCTGTACTCCAATTTTTTCAACCCTACTTACAACTCCGAGGGGAACATCAACAACAAAAGGTGGATCCTGAAATTTGTATATAAAATGAATTAATTTCATTACATTAGGAAGAACAGAAAATTACACTATTTATGTATGTTTCATTAAAATCAACAATAATTCCTGTTTAATAGACTGCTGGCAAACATCATACTTCACTTACACTGAATTTGTCACTTTCTGAAATCTACTTCAGCAACATTCCTACCTGAAACAACAGGCAGATGGATAGAAAAGTCTTACCCTCTCAACACTTTTGATAAACATTCTGAAGTCCGTCACTGTGAGCGTACCACTGACTGCTCCCATAAATGGACAGATATACATAACATCTTTAGCTGGAAAACAGACCAATTAAAGCATTGTTTTACTATTAAAGACACTTGTTCTAAAACAATCTACGTATTTGCATTTGAAACTAGCGAGATTTTGGCAGCTCCATAAGATTTTGATGCTTGACCTCAATAGGAAAGCCTGCACTTCCTTCAGAGCCTGCCAGGACTGAAAGAGTTGTCTTTATCTCAACAATCAAAGCAACCAAATCCCTCAGCGCTGCTCAGCAACTACTGAGCTCCTGGGGCTGGGCTCTGTGTGAGGGCAGGCAGGTACCAAGCACCCTGCAGGTATCCTCAGCTCTGGTTCCTGCCCAGACATGTCAAACATCCACACTAACCCCAGCGAGCACCCAAAGGGGCACATCCTGACCCACACACAACCGACCTCCAAATAATTCAGTTCTATGCCCGTATCTTCATTTTCACTGTTATTTGCTAGTATTGTTTTCTAGCCAAGTCCTGAACTGCATGTGCAGAGCTTACTGTCACAGGCCAAAACGAAATTAAGAAATGGAAACTAAGCTTTCCACAACTTCATCTTCTTAGCTACCACAGTTTTGAATCTATGAAGTATCCTTGGCATCACCAAGCAGAAATACAAGCCATACACCTCTATGGAACAGACTATCCATGAAAAAGAAAAATTGAAAAGCTATATGGAGGAAGTCATCCTCTGGAATGGATTTCTCCTTCCTACGTTTGAACGTAAGAAACACAGAAAAGAAATACACATCTAATCAGCTAATCTAAAGTGCCATTAAATTAAATAACAAAAGTCAAAAGTATCTGTTTTTAAAGAGATAAACCAGCAATTTAAGAGTCTTCAGTGCAGCACTCAGTATTACACTCACCGATAACTTTGATTGATTCTCCAGGAAAAAGTGGAGCCTCTTCCATCTGTGCCAGTTTGTTTCCATCCCGCAGTGCCTGGCAGAAACCCAAAGTCATGAGTAAATCTCACTTTCCATCTGTACCACATCGATACATTTTGATGCAAAGTGCTTTTACTACCAGATTACTGGAACATAAGAAGTGTGTCTTTTTTTTACAAGGCACAACTGTATTAAACAGTATCACAGTTAAAAAAAAAAAGAACTAACACACAACTTGGTATCATAAATATTGCACAGACATGCACGTTAGTAACATATTAGTAACAAAGCATTTATGCAACAATTAGTGTCACATGCTAGCTACATAGAGCATACAAAAATATGAACAAGATCAACCCGAATTTGAAACTAATAATTTGTTAGTCTTTTGCTAAATTGCGGTATTATTTTGGGTATTTTATCTGATGGAGAACATTTTAAAGCTCTTATTATTAATTTTTAAATCTTAATGTTGTTTACTTTATATTTGAGTATTTTCATCTGAAAGAATTATGTGGTAGAAACATTATTTATTAAACATTTTAGCTTTGTGGGTTTGATAGCAAGAAGTCAGAAGCACTCCATGATGCTCTGTTTTAATCAATCCCCTACTGAGAATGCCACAAGTTATAGAATAGGTTCATTATAGGAATTTTGGATCCAGAAGGTCAGATTAAGAATGTAGTAATAACAAAATACAGAAGAATAATTAGCAATTTAAAAATAAGGGTTAGTTCCATAAATTTTCATTTAGGTAAATGGCTTCATTCCTGAATGATACAAGACTGATCCTTTGGGTCCTTTGTTGGCAGCTAAGATTTACAATGTTCTACAGATTTTAATTAAGAATAAAAGGGTTTGTGGGACTTATAAGGGCCATGTGAGACAGTGGACTCTCTCAGGCCAAAATTATGAGATATTCAGGTTTCTGTTTTTTACATCCTGAATGAAGAATAAATATAACGGGCCATGTTACAGCAAACAAGTAACTCTCCCCTTCTACTGAGCTCTGATCAACATAAACATAATTGGTAGGATCTGTCAGCTTCCAAACTACCCCAAGCCCTCATTTAGAAATAATTCTGAAGATACTTCAGTTGATCTCTGGCTTTAGATTTCCTTGGAAACCAAGAAAATTTTACATTCAGCGGCCAGTCATCAAAAAACGTGTAGAGAATTAGCCAGTGCTCACAAACTGAGGATGGATGTGTTCTGTCAGAGGGCAATCACTGCAGCATTACATTTTAGACTCCGTGACTTCACACGAAAACCCTGCCTAGCACAAAACCAGTTACACACTAAATGCTTTCTTGGGGTTCTCTTGCATGAGAAATATAAGATTTGTATGCACTGAACGAGTACTAATATATAGTACCTTGCTACAGTTAATGAATGAAAGATGAGTAAAACTTGCCACCTGATCAGGTTCTGCTTCAGAATGATAGCCATTGTGTCCATCCTGAATCTCCTGCTTTGCATGAGGCAGCAGTAGGGCAAGAGAGAAGTAACAGCAAAAAAAATGCAGACAACAGGTGAAAGGACAGAATCTTCTCCTTTTTTTTTTTTGTTTCCCTTTTTTCAAGTTCCTTAAAAAGACAGCATATACTTTTAATTCCAGTTTAGCTTTACAAAAGCTTTCACTCCGGGCACACAGTACTCTCCACAGCAAGGAATCCAAGCTATTTAGCACTATCCTTGAATGTTATTTGGCACAACACAAAATGAAAAATGTATTCCTTTTTTCACAAAAGAGTCAGTGGTAGGAGATAAAAACATAAAAGTATGTACTGCCTTTTTAAGACAAACAACCTTATAGTGAAGAAAATTAATTTCAAGTACGCCACATGCTTATCAATAGAAGAAGTTGAGTACAGCTTGCAATGGCAAAACTCATGCAATCTTTCACAGAAAAAATAGGTCGACATCAAATAGATCTATCTAGACACTCTAAAAATGCTTTACTGTGTAAAACATGTTTTAATTGAACTCTCAGCTTTACGGTTTTATGTATTTTTCCAGCAACTTCTATGCTGTTACTTGAAACTTGGCCAGTAACTTTACAGAAGCTAAAATTACTCCTCATAGCAAAATATGTAAACAATCCACATTTTCATGCTGATTTATTTTTTCATCAATTGGCAGCAAATCCTGAATATTAATTAAATTTCTTTAATAAATGTAAGGTCTCTATGCATGCCAGAGAGAAGCACAGATGTCATCGGGTCAGAAGAAGGAATTGTTTTAACATGTTCAGCCAAAAATTTTCTTCAGTCTTCTTTACTAACTGGAGAGAAGTTGACTTCATGAGAGTCTGTTATTCCCAGTTCACATGCACAGAACTTCTCGCTTGGTCAGACTATAAAATCAGCCTCAGTCTAAATTTACAAGTGTTTGCTAAAGTCAGTTTTTCTTTTTACAGTATTTCTACAGAACCCTCAAGAAAGAACAACTAAATGGAGCACTTCAGATATTGTCACATAATTTGAACTCCACATGAGTTTTAAAAGTTATAAGTAATTAAAAATCTCTTTAAAATTATAAAGGACTAGTAACACATAGGTATGGGTGGAATACTGTTAAACAGAAATTATACTTAATTTTCAGATCATAATTATGTTATTTCTGAAATCGTAGATATTGTGATCGGGGGGAAAAAAAGCCAGAAGGACAATAAGCAAATACACCAAAAGATTTTAAATAAATGAAGACAGAGAAGCACCACAGACCATTCAAAGATCAAAGCTTTTACAAAGGACTATGAACCACTGAACAAAAGCAATTGTTATTACTTAACTCAGACCAATTACTTGAAAAGCTATCTATTTAAAAGAAAAAAAAATACCAACTTGTGGATTTATGTGATTGGACTAAACACATCATTTTCAAATCTGTAAACAGCAGATGAGAAAAAGAAATCATTCAGACTTCATCTCTTGGTTTCAGACCGAACAAGAGGTCTTTGTTTGAATAAAAGTGCTGGACACATTTCACCAACAATGTCAGAACACTATCGAGATCATTTCTCACTCCATAAATGTTACTAAAAGAGAGGGGCAAGAAAACAAGGCATGCCCTTTTCATGTCTTCAATGAACAATAGGCAAGACCTAGTCTCAAAATTATCATTAAAAAGATGCAGGTCACTGCACTAGTGCCTAACTTCAAACCTAACTCAGTCCTATTACAACATGGTAACAACTAAGGTAAAACACATACAAAGGCAAGCGTGAATCTGGAACTTATTTACAGGACACACACAGACATAATGCTTTTACCACTGCTATTCTTTTAGCATAGACATGTTAGAGCTGCTAACACAGTACTCTGCAGTCCAAAGCATGGAAACCTCAGTTTCAAGCATCCATTTTGTCAAAATTAATGTAATAAAACTGAAGTTAGTATTGCACATTCACAACATAATTTTAAAATACTGCTCTCTTACACACTGACTTTTATTGCTCACGGAAACACTGTAATGTATATAAAGCACTTCTATGGCAAAGAAGCTGTTGCACTGCATAGCAAAATGGTCTGACTAGTTCATAAAACCCATTAATGAAGTAAAGAGGAACGCTTGACACACCAAGATCTCACACAGCACAAAAGACAAACAGGTAGGAGGCCGTTCACCGCTAGCCAAAGGTAATCTTACCCGTATAACCGGCCTCCTGTACACCTGTTAGTTAAAATATAAAATGTTATCCAATGAAACACATAAGACTTGATTTGCTAAAGATATTACATCTTATTTCATCAGATTTTCAAAAGGGCTCTACCCCCGAACCTTACAGACAGACTTTGAAAGAACAAAACAAAAGTAGCTCTCATTTGCGGAATTGTTTTGGTAAAAAACCCCCAAAAATCTCAGCTACTTCATTTCCGTGGTGCAACAAATGCCAGGCTCTTGGGAAACATTCATTCCTAATCACCCTTTTATCCAGCTACAATGTGCTATTCTGAAAAGAGAAGAAAGAGCCTGGTAATCCTTCTAGGTGGAAGACAATAAGCCTGCACTAACAGCCATGAAGTACATAACCACGTTCTGGATTCAAACAGCAAAACAGGATCTCGACAACTCTTCTCAGCTTACTTCTGAAGGTGTCTGTAGTCAGCCACTACAATCTAAGCCATTTTCCTTTACATGAGCCCTTCAATCAAAAATATTCTGTGTGCAGAGCTCAGACTCAAGAATGACATGTTGCTGAAGGATGAGCAAGAGCTTATCCAATGCTCTCCAGTTCCAATCATTACACCAGATGCTCTTTTGCCCCTCTTTGATTCCCCCTCCTCTGAATTACATTCTGATAAGGTAAGTCCCATCTGTAACGTGAGTAACATCACTAGATACAAGAATCAATATACGTATTTACTACTTTTGCAAACATAAGCATTTAAACATTTAAAAAGAGGATGAAAAAGAGTAAAGCAGGGAGTTTAAACTCCAGCAGAACACAACAGAACTTCTGGACCAGTTCCAGAAGCAAACACACATCTGGCCCAACCTGAAGGTTCTGAGTTGTAAGATAATCTCTAAATGCAGCAATTCAAGGTCACCAAAGGTAACGAAGATCCAGGAAGGTGACAAGCATGAATCAAAAGGGAAAGATGTCAGTTAAAAGGAAAACTGAGTTATATACTGGCATTGTCTTTTACATGTAATTTCCACACTAATAACAAAAACTCGATCTATTAGTGGTACTGACCAAGCAACTACTCACACCACTGAACTTCTGCAGAGGGTAAGAGCAAAGGAAACCCTCTCCTAAAGAACAGGCATTGGCTCATAAAATACTGGTTCTGACCACAACTAAAGACATTCCAGGATAAAGAACGCAACGAAGTTATATCCAAATATAGGATTTCAAACCATAGGAATGCAATGATGCCAAATACAATTTATCAACAAAAAAATTCTGAATTTAAACCATTCTTTTCTCTCATTCCTAAGAAACAGAGAATGAAGTAGTATTTTAATTAGGTCTTAAAAGGTTTATTCCTGTAAAAAAACATCCAAGATGAGTTTGGTATAGAGAGGAGGTTATTTACAATTTAAAAGTACTCTTTATTCCAGAGGAATGCATTCTAACTTAGATATAAACTGCTCACCAAGCTTACACACTTGGATTTTATTAAAATGAAGTCCTTGATCTACAGGGCAAATACAACATCAACAGCTGTAATGCAAAGTTTCCCAGAGTGTTTTATCAAAGACGTTAGCCTTGACCTGGAGCAAGCCTTTGCAATTCATCTGCCGTAGCGTGGAAGAGCTACACTCTGTGAGCTGCTGACGGTGCCCAATAGTTTGAAACTCTGTGAAACTTTCAAGTCAAAAACATTTTATGGACTTATCTTCAGGCTCAGGCTGAATCTGACCTGCTGTCACTGAATCTAAAACACTCTGCTTCTGGATAACAAACTTTGTAATCACAGAGCATATCAGAATTAAAGTCTTGTTAAAACAAACAAAAAAACCCAAAACCCAACAAAAAAAACCCCTTAACGTGGCCATTCTACATGAAGACCATAAAACTATTTCAAATCTAGAAAGAAATAGGGATCTAGAGAGCAGCAGCTTCAGCTTCTTAGAACTGAAACATGTGTGACTTTTGTCGAGAGAAGAAAAACTTCCCCTGTTGCACTCCTGCCAGTGCAGATGACTGGCTGCATGGAGGGAACGGCCAGTGAGTAGGAAAGAACAGGGCACAAAAGCACAACCAAGTGTGGGGTAAAACACCCTGTGCAGCCATTAGTGTAGTGACAACAACGCTGCTGGGAGGGAAGTGACAAGGTGACTTGTTTGTTTGATGTTAAATTCTCTGTCTCTGGTGAGATCCTATGAAAAATGATAGTCATTTATGTAAATGATTTTTGTCAATTTATTTTTTTTGATGTCTGGAGAGCTTAATTCTGTACTCTGAATGGCACATACTAGAAACCATTTCAACCTGTAACTAGCAATCTACTATACTAATTTTATTAGAGTGACCAAAAGAAAACAAAACTCACTTTTGGCATTTTAGGCAAAACATTGACTTTTAAATTTTCCTTTCACCTCTCTGTTAATTTTATTCTGTAGACTTCAATGTCACTATTCTAAATACGGAAGAAAACACAAAGCAGATCCAAAGGACTCCTACATAAAATGTTTCCAGTTCCGAAACATTCAGTGATCACTCAAGTACTTACCACCTCCTAATCAAGATAGCAAGGACTTTCCTGATCCTTCACTCTTTTATCTTAAACAAATCAATGTATTCCCCAAATCACTTACCCTGTAGTCTCTGGAGACACCTTCAGATGGGACAGACCCTGAAATCTGACTCGAAATGGTTGCAGCTATCAGCTGTTTACACCATTCCACGTGGGATCCAGTCGGGCTACAAAACCAGAATTTTAAAATTATTTAGCAGTAATTAAAAACGTGTATTTAGAATAGTACAGCAACTGAGCACATCCAGAAAGCAAACACCATAAGTGATCACTAACATCATAACAATTAGCTTGCTTTGCAACTACTACACTGACCAAATTGGGAAAAATAATTTTATTAGACTGCATCAGAGATGTAGAGGTGTCAGTAGGTTAAAAGCGAGGTTTGGATCCTAGGAACTTATAAAAACGTTATAGTATTTCTTATCCAGTGTAATTTTATTCATCATTCACACACTTTTTTCTCAAAGCCATCCATGGAATCAGTTTGGTCAAGTAACAGAACACTCCTTATACTGCCTTTATTAGTATTTCCTGATTATTCTGTAAATCCTCAGAATTATATTAGTCTATGTTAATATTAAAAAATTTAAGCTATACTAGTGTTGTATTCCATATTCATATCAAAACCTGATGTTTTCTAAAGGGTGACTTCTAGTTACCTGTATTTCTTTCCAATTCATAAAATAATCCCTGACTAACCTTCAGGGCAGGCCTTTCCATGTCACAGCAAGGAACTCTGCAGCGTAGAGTGTTTATAAGAACCCTAAAGCATCTGAACAGCAGAACTGCATTAAATCCCAGATGATGCAATTTGAGAACAGACCTGAACCACTGCTGCTCACAAGCAAAGCAGTTCAGAGAGAAGCAATGACAGCTCCAAGTGCTCTGGGTCTGCTTTAACATACGATAAATATGTAGTGTCTGATGAAAAACTGGGAATGCCAGAGGGAACTGCTCCCTGAGCGCCATCTCAGCTGATACCCGAGATGACTGCCACTTCTCTTCAAAGCATTTAGCTAGGCTCTTCTACAGATTAAATGCTTATTCAGAAGTCAAACACAGAAAGGAAACTTTTTCTAAAAAAAATTTATTCATAAAATAGGTTTGGATTCTGTAAGTATGCACAGATACTGAAGTGAATACACACACACTTACCCATCACTCAGCAGGGGCACCACACCTCAGACACTGAGGGTGGGGTATCAGCCTTAGACGAACAATTACTACATAACTGGAGGCCTTTCTTTACATGAACTCTGCCAGGCAGAGATCCATGCAACAACTTCATACCTGAAATGAAAGCTCTTTCAAAACTTTCCTGATAAATTTTAAGAGCTTTCTCCCCACCTGCACACTCTACACAGTACTAGATCTCACAATGTTTTTCTCCAAGTAAAATACATCCATGATAGTTCTGCTTGAACAATCAAGATAATTCTCAGGGTAGTGCTGAACTGGACCCCAGATTCACTCAGAGAAACTTTCCACTTAATTTTGCAAAAGAGCACGAGGGCTAAATCCGACAGTAATCCTTTTCTGAGCTCATTTATTTCTCCTCCTCTCACATTTCCTTAGGGCTTCCCTAAGTTTGTTTTCAAAAAAGCATTTACTTGTTAATTAAGAAAAGGATTTATTTTTCTAGGGCTTATCTTCACCAGGGATCACTACATCAACAGACTTAACAGCAGCAGGGAAATGCATGTGAATGCAGAACCATTCCCTAAGTGCCGGGATGTGTCTGTGCCACAGGACACCGGTCACACCGATGCCAAGTGGGGCACACACCAGTACTGTCCCTCCATTCTCTCTCACCTGCAATCACACACATCAGCGTGGCCAGGCACACATGTACCGGCAAATAAACTACACGACCGATGGGCATTACAACTTTCCCAGGACAGAAAAGGATTAGAAAGAAGATAATATTCTGTATTTATATTAGAAGGAAGGTAAGAAAATGCATTGATAAGGAATAGGTGTGTGTTTTTGTGACAGAAAACAGACATTTGATTTCCACCTCCACTAGAACTATATAGAACTTCAGGTTCTACAGATCTCTCAAGCACTGATTTCTAAATAGGTTTTTTTAAAATTTTTAATCGGGCCGAAATTTCCATTAGTTTCTACTCCTTGTTTAAGGGCTTTTAGGCTCAGTTCTTAAGTCTGCCTTCAGCTGGAAACTTCTAAATGACGGGGTGGCTCTGCCAGCAGCTGCTGGAGGACACGCGGTCCCACCTGAGCCCAGCTCCCGGCACCGGCCGGGGGAGAGCCCGCGGGACCGCGACCGGTAATAAAACACACAGGGACACGGGGGGACACACCGCACACACCGACGGACACACGGACACGGGGGGACACACCGCACACACGGACGGACACACGGACATGGGGGGACACACCGCACACCGGGGCGGTGGGAGGTCACAGCATACCGAGAAAGTGACAACACCCCGGGGGCACATCGAGCGGTGGCCGGGGACAGTCACCCTCCGCAGATCAAACACACGCACGAAGGAACTCAGCCGGGAGCAGCCTCAGAGCCCGCGGACGGTCCCAGCCCCCGTTTGCAGCGATCCTGCCCCAGCTCCGGGGCCGCCAGAGCGCTCTCCCCGCCGGAGGCGGCACCGCCGGCAACCGCAGCAGGAAACTTTGACCACGGCCGGTTNTGGGGTAAAATGGCATGGGGTGGGATGGGGAAGGATGGGATGGGGTGAGATGCGCATCCCCCCCCCGCCGCCCCTCTGGCCCCCGCACAGACACACGGCCGGCGCGGCAGTAAAAGGGCTGTTGGAGGCAGAGGGTTCAATTCAACACTGACATCTTTATTTTGCCCTCCCCGCACGTACACGGCAGACGGACGATGTTCGCTCCTCTGCCCCCGCCACACACGGCCCGGCTCCCGCGGAACCCAAGGAGTGCGGCCTGAGGAGATCCTGCTCTGTTATAAAACATGTTCTCATGCATGACAGAATTCTTGCTGCGAGACAACAGTTGAACTCAAGGCAGAGGTTAACAATACATCAGACGGAGGTAGCACACAAGTCTTGTCTTGGACACAGCCATAACAGTGATGCTGGGGGGATAAGGCATGAGGAAATAAACAAGGCATTTGACAAATTACCGAAATATATAACTGAAGCCCCGCACAAAAGAACTAGGTTACTTCCTCAGATCCATGGAAGTAAGAATACAAAAAAACTAAGCTAGCTTTCCAAGATGGGCATTTCTTACAGGATACTGGGCATTCATTGCTGGTGACCTTGACATCCCAGCTCTGCTTTTTCACCCCTCCTGGAAAAGGCACTCAGCAACTCAGTCTCTCCTTCCCCCCCTCAGCAGCTTCCCCAGGTCTGTTCCTGCTGTGTGCCCGTGCAGACACAGCCTGTGTGCTGAACCACCCCCCAGATCACCACTGATTGGGGAAGGAGAGAGATGCTCTGTTAACACTGACCAGTTTGTGTGCCTACATCCACAGGCAGTATTTTCCACAATGTGTTTGATTAAAACCACCCTTATGTTGGTCTAATGTGTAAAAACAGAATTCAAATAAGTATCTTAACTCCTGACTTGAAAACAATCCAAGCCCACACAGAGCCTTGTTAAAGAGCTCCAAAGATAAATTCGGCTGAACAGTAATATGAGAAATGGTATATATGTAATGAAGTAAGTGCAAAAAGATCCTTTCCATTATATTACACTTCCCCAAATGCAACAGGATATCATGTAGTGTTTAAACAGTAAAAACTATTAGATTTTCAGTTCTTCACACCACTCAGAGATGTCACCGATATGTTCACTCAAATACAGAAAATTTAAATATTCTAATAAAAATAGCTTTTTTTTTTAATAAACCATTAGTAAGTAGAAGGCAAATAGACCAGAGTATGCATAGCTTTCAAAACGTACATTGTGAACAGTTGAGTATCCTTCTTCATTTATCTGATGTAATGCATCTTTTTACCTTAAAAAGTCAAGGTCTTGGGACAATGTTGTTATTTCAGATACGTATATTGGAGAACATGGATGGGAGAATGAAATTTAGAGGACAAAAGTCATATAATCCTGTGTATTTAGAATACACATGGTATGCTCTGAACTTCCCTGAAAAACATAGTGCATTTCAGTGCATATACTGAATTAAATCAAGAGGCGGTACACTTTTATTCCTTTGAAAAAATATTGTTTTAAAAATATTCAACGTCCTCTAATCTTTGACTTATTTTATGGAACTATAGCTTTAAATTTAGTTTTCATATGCAAAATATTTACACTTTATAAATGTGAAGAATTTCTAATAAACTATATTTTATATATACTTACACAAAACTTAATTTATATATAATCCTATTATATCTTGCAGATCAAAACTCACCACATGTACAGTAATTTACAGTGACAGAATCCTCAAGCATCAAAATATCTCCTTTAAAACAATAATAGAGTCCTCTACAGATTCTGAATTGCAGTATTTCCTGGATTGCCTGAATATCATTAGCCTTCTGAGAATATTTTAATTAAATATCAAGAGCAAAGTTTGTGCTGTCATAAGAAATGCTTGCAGCTATTTAAACACCTGAAAGGAACAAATAAAAGGTTTACAAAAAGCCTCTGAAAGGAAGGCTTGAAATTAGAGCTCACAGGAAGGTTCAGTATAAGTGCACTCACTATATGCCAGTCTTGGATACCAAAGTCCCTTGAACAATAATATTTTTAATATATTAATATAAAATTTGCTGAACAGAAACTATAAATGTGGAGGTTTTCAGAATTATTTATAACTGAGAATTTTTGCCTACTTTGGTATAAAGGCTTCTTTAAACAGGCACATTAACAAGACAGAAGCTTTAATACAATGGGTATTGCTGAATATGTAAGTAATGTCTCTGTGGTTCTGTTTTTAATTATATAAACCTTCTTTAGAGACATTTTATTCTTCATTAATCCAAAGAACCATCCTGTCCATCCTGTCCATCGTGATAATTTGCAATATACATACTTTAGAGCTGAAGTGTTAGCCAAAACAGGACTTCTCAGAATCCAACTACCATTTGTTGGAGGGTTTTTTTTATAAAATCAATATACAATAAAAATGCTTTCCTTTTGATATCTACGCAGCTATTAAAACTTTTTCATTAGAAGCATTGCAGTGAAATGCCTTCCACATATCCATTTATTTCAAGAAAGGGAAATTTAGAGTTCTCAGGCAACGAGAAAATTTCAAGACTTCTCTCTGAAATTACACCATAGAAGTTATTTTTACCTCATGAACCCCACATACCTATTTTACACAACGTGAATATTCCTATTGCCATTAATCTATTTATTCACGACATGTAAGACTGGGCATGAATTTCCTTACAGGGACATGGCCTACCATGTAATAAATTAAAGCATTCTTATGAAAACAATAGATTAATTTAATTTCAATTGTACCAGACTTTCCACAATAACTCTTAAAAAGCCCTCCATGACTTGATTCATGTTCCCAGTCCACAGGTTCTGAAAGGCACGTAATCAAAGAGTTCATTTTGTTTTGAAGTTCCCCTCAGATGAAGACAGTCTAAAATAATTTGTGTTAGGACAGTCTAACATAAGGCATTAGAATATTCCTCTTTATGCTATAGATCTATGTTAAGCACCACTTGCTATTACAGTATACAAAGAAGCCAACGTTTTCTTTAAAAATGTGTTTGTACTTGGGACATCATTTGTGAAGGAGATGTTGATGAGGCTGATGAATTGGGTATCTTAGAATTATTTGTGATCTGTAGCTCTTCAAGTCTCCTTATATAATCATCACGTAATGCAAGGAGCTCCATGTAACGCTGCTCCACAGGATTTGGCTGCTGGAAAGAGATCCATGTTAGTCTTATCACTTCAGTACAACTACTTCTACACAGTCAGGCTGCTGGAATATTTGTGGCTTCCCTGCATGTGCAGCAAGTTGCAGCTAAGCAGAAATATTAATTTCTGTAACCCAAGAGCCTACTGCTTTCCAGCTGTCTCCCCTAAAGAAAATTGGCACAAAACAGTTTATCCTAACTCAATAAAATCAGCCACGGAGCATACGGATTTTATTTTCTAATATTATTTTATTATCTAATATTGTGTGCAAGATAGCTATTCATATATCTTGTCCACAGTTTTTTTACTTATTAAAAGGTTTTAGATTCCAGAAGCTGGATGTCTCAGTATCTGCCCTAAAAACCAGTTTATAGCCAGATTATTTTAGCTACACTGATCAGATTAAGATGAAATCTATGTCTTCAGATTAAATTACTTTCCTCACTGATGAAATTTACTTGGGTTTTTAATAGTAAATTTGCAACTTGAAGTAAACAAACAAGTGAAGTAAAGAATGTTTTTTGTGAATTCTGTATGTAAACTTGAGTGTGTTCAAAATAACTGCCCAAGCTTTCTGAGAAGGCATTTTAACTGTTTCCACATTAAGCTTAGCTCAGGCCACATGTGAACTATGGATTCAGCTGCTTAAATCAAGATAAGGCATAAACTTCATGCACAGAAAAGTTGCATTTTTATATATAAAAATGGTAAAAATTAGGAACCAATAGTAGCAGCATGGAATATTGTCATGTCATTTTGCATTCCTAATATGAAACTCCTAACAAAAACCTCTCCTGAATAATGACAAAGTGTATTTTTAAGTAGAGCTACAGCTAATTTGCATGGCTTATAATAATCCTTCACTTTCTAAAATAAATCTTTGGATTCACTTTTTGCAAAACATCCTCATCTTTCACAGCAGGCAACAAAAGCTTTAAAAGCAGAACTTCAAATTAAAATAGGCAATGTACTTGTAAAAAGCCATTGCAAACTGTCTGTCTTTCTTGCAGCCTCTAAAGTGCTGTAAATAATGCAGGTTGTGGAAAGGGAGTTTGCTTGGAAACTCTCAACTCATTCCAGGGGCTGGACTGTGGAGGCTGCTTTTGTCAAAGAACTTGTTCCTATATCATCACAGTATCACAGTGTTGATAAGGTTGGAAAAGACCTTGAAGATCATCAAGTCCAACCTATAATCCAACTAAAACCTATCATCTACTCAAACCTCCACAACTTTTCAAGCAGGACAGATAAGGCTCTGTACACTATCTTTACATGTTGCATTCCTGAGACTTCTAGCAAGACTGTAACAAACATGGAGTGTTTGTTATACACTAAACATTACAAGCACAGAACTGAACTATGTGTGATTTGATAAAAGCTTTTCTGGGTTTCCAAACTGATCCACTTGTATAATCTTCAATAACAGCTTTCATCTACAGTGTAAACAATGTAGGGTCTTCAAAGTTACATAAAAATTAAATCTTGCCATCAATACAGATAGTTTTGAAAGAGAAAGGTTTGAATAGTTAATTTGTAAAGGATACCCTCTCAGAAAAAGGAGAAAGACCAAGTAAGTGCAACTAAGTGTGTTTGTGATGCTAATGCCCCAACTCACAAGGATCAGCAAGCTCGATTTCTAAGCACTGTCATTCAGCACTTAGTAGCATCAAATGTCCTTAAAAATGTTCCACCAGCTTTGTTTCCAAGAAAAGGGCCTAGAAAGAGTTCAAGAATGACTTGCTACTAAACGGTGTTCTGAGAAGAGCTGAGTGAGTTAGAGATACCTGAATACTTACTTTCACCTTTTTGCTCTATCTTTACAAACATAATATTAAAACCCTGAGCAGATACAAGGTACTATCCTACAAGTCAGTTATGACACAAAATCCTTCATATTTCCAAAGTCTAAAAGCATTCTTTGTACGTTATAGAGAATTTACTTACTTGTTGCCGAATTCTTGGGTTCCACCTGATGTAGTAACTGACCCAGAGCTCTAAGTGACGCATGCTGGCTACTGGATAGAGTGCTCGATTTAGCTCTTTACTATAAAAAGGGTTGGTGTATTTAGATTTTTCACTGTTTATCAAAGACCACAAGGATAACGTTTTCTCAGTCACTTTCTAAAATGAAATTGAAATAAGAAGAGTAAATATTCACAGAAAACCAGGAAATCCATTATAGAAGCCATGGTTACATTCTGAAGTTAACACACTTCTGGTTTACTTAGAAGCATAGTAAGTTGCTACACTAGAAAGGTTCCAAAACCAGTGCTTGACAAGTATTTCAGTGACTGCATACAACATTGCATAAGAAGAATAAAGCCAATTCAAAATCCCTGTCTACAAGAACTGCAACCCAATACAATGCAACCAAAACTTTTGTAATCACCTCGAGTCAAGACAGCAATGCAATTAAATGACCAGTGGTTTGACTCACCTCCTTTTCTCTGACAGATTCACTGTTGTACAAGAAAGTACCAAACCGGCAGCTGTACAAGTGATCCAGGATTGTAATCAGGAACTGCTCGTTGAATTCAAAGGCTGTAGGAAACTAAAACAAGAAAAGACAAACTCATTCTTTACATAGAAAAAGCAGGGAGATAGGCACATGCCCTTGTTAAAAGGCTAAAGGTAGAGTTTAGAAGCCTGGATACATCTACAAATAATTTTTAAGGTAACACTTTCATCTACTTTATAGCAGACTTTGTGTTCAAATGATATGAGGAGTTCAACTTTCTCAAACACGCCACTGAAAAAAACCCTATCTTCTCAAAATGCTGTAATTGCCTTTAATTTGTAAAAATAATACAATACAGACTGGTTACAGATCCATTTTTACATTTTGTAAGACAGCTATAGTGCACTCATAGTGAAGCACCATACTGGAAAATAAAGATTTACCTTCTTACCTCCTAAACAGACACAGTTCACTGCTTTGTCTCATTACTTATTGAACATACAATGTTTAAATCACAGCACTCAACAGCGCCCAAGCTTCCTTTCCAAGCTTTGACAAAACAGCATGTGTCCCTGCAGTTCAAGGGACAGCTTCACAAAAGGGTGAAACAAAACAACAAACCCCATTAAGCCAGTTGGAGGCAATTCCTGTAAAAGCATTCTGCTGGGTAAGAAACATCCCACAGTATGTTTGTGCCCAGGACACACCAGCTGTGCCACGTCAAGCAATGTAACCACAGCCTGTATGTCACTTGCAGAAACAGGATAGAGACATGGCACAGTTTAAAAGGAAATACACTCTTTTGGACTACAGGTCAGAGCAGAGGGGTATGCTGTCCCTTTCAAATACTTTTTTTAAAAAATAAAGATCCAGAATACTTGAGTGAGTAATCTCTTCACACTTTTACTTTCTGAAGAACAACACGACATACCTGTTTAGACATCTGCCACACACAATCAATGAACTGGAGAAAGATGGGTGATCTGTCTGCATCAGCATGATTTTTATCACCGTGGCCTATTCTCTGAAATGAAGCAATACAGCCTCCTGTTAATTAAAACAGGCTCTTTTATGGCAACAGGAATTGTTTCTTATTCTGTACTAGAACATTCTTTTGTAACAGAGCAACCTCGTCTTATAATTTAAACACAAGTTACTGCACCAAGGAGGAAAGATCCACATCTAGAAAAATACTGCAAAGCTGTTCCAAATATGTCCGAGGAAAAATCCAAAGTGATAATTGGTCCTGTTACAAAAACCCGCTAGTTATTGGACAAGCAGAACTGTTGAAACATTCATTACTTAGCAAATAATCAAAATGTATTTTGAACCATATTTACTATGTCCAAAGCCAAGTAACATACTTTGTCTTCTTTTATATTTCAAGCCACTGGAGAGCCTACATCCACAAAAAATCTCCTCTTCCCCCTCCCCATCTGAACCTTAAGATTCACCCTGAGGTAGTAAGAAAACATGAGCAAGTTCAAAGAAGCATTCATGTTCTTGACACAAAAATAACACAGATTTTTAAGGTCTGGATGAGCCACTTATTCTTAGGTGAGGAGCCTAAAGTAACAACCAAAGGAATTCGCCCCACAGACAGAAAGTAGATTTGGTAAAAGCTGTTTACTTCCTTTTAGCATTTGATAGCTGAGAACAGGTAAGATTCAGGGAAAAGAGACTCTATTAACTCCATAACACTGTTTGATGTATTTGCCTGGAGGAGACAAATGAAGAGCATGTATGTTGAGCTAAGATGTTGCCTGACTGTAAGATAGCAAGCCTAATGTCTTAAGGACATGAAAAATCATAAAACCAGTACAGCACTCTGTACAACAGCTTGCAAGATAGTTTAAAATAATAGAATTGAATGGCAGGAAAAAGAGGGAGATGAGAGATTGCATCTGAGCTCAGTCAACAGTAGCAAATGACTAGAAAAGCACTACAGAGAAACAAATTGGCCTCCTTAGTCTTCAGTTTTCATGGTTTAAAATACTGTTATCCACTAGCAGTCATATGTGTGTTCAGTAAGGAATCAAAGTCTGGCTACTTTCACTGCCATTAGCAGTTTTAGGATGTCTGAATATTTGTCATTTATAATTATGTCTCATTTGTCAAATTAGAATGAAATTTCACATAAGAAATTTTATCCTCTGCATAGTGCACTAAGTTCACCATACATAGGAAAGTTAGGGTAGGGAATTCCTTTTCAACAGGGAAGCTGATTGCACACATCATTAGAGAGAAAATGGAGAGGAACTTAACTAGTCTACTACTTGGTTGTTTGATATTAAATAATCCAAATTGCAACCCTGGTTCCATGAAAACATCAAGCTTGCTCTAACTCAATACCAGTAACACCCTACTCTTCAACACCTCACTTGAGGGAAAATGTAACAATAGTTTCAGAGTGAGGCTCAGGAAATGCTCTAACTGCACTGAGTGTCTAATCCTCACTATTCAAATTTATAGTTCCATCAAATAATTACCAAACTGAAACAGGGTATGTATCATCAAACATTTTCTGCTTGCCTTATCAGTTTTTTGTCATAGAATCATTCCCAGCACTGCCAAATCCACCATTAATCTACGTCCCCAAGCACCACATCACACATCTTTTAAATCCCTCCAGGGATTGTGACTTCACCACTTCTACAGGTCACTCCAGAAAATACCTAACTTCACTCTAAACTGAACAACCCATCAAATCAAAATTTACAGTACTGTAGGATTACAGCACATGGCTAAAGAAGAGCGTCTTCAACCACTTCCAAAGATTCTACTTGAGTGAGCAAGTTTGCAAAAAAGCAGTTTAACCAAAAGCAGCTACTTAAATCATTCTTATTGCTGTCACATTGTTAGACATGAACCAATGGACTGAGTGACTCATCTGGAAAGGGACTGAAAGTCCTACTTCAGTACTACGAGAAAAAGATTATCTGTTAGGAGAACAAAATCCTTTGATTGCCCAACTAAAATGAATGGGTCAACAAAAAGAATCACAGGTTATTTGAACTTATTTATAATGGTGAAGGACAGGCATCTTTTTTAAGCTTTGTGTTAAACCATAACACATGTTAGGTTACAAGTCTCCCAGTTATACTATCTAATTTTATCTGCATCCTGACTTACCCTTTCTTAAAATATAAAATAAAATGTGAGAATAAAAAGGCAAGCCAGTGGCTTCACATTTTCCTGTGGCTGTACCAAGACAGAATACTCAAAGGTTTAAAAAACATATCCCTACTAGAAGACCACAAGTAAGTACACAAAAAAAAAAAATCAGACTATGTACATCAGATATCACTTCAAACATCTAAAATGCAAATCCCCTAAGCCTCAAAGCACCTTTAGAATGTCAGATCAAAAACTGCCACAGCTCCAAGCACATATAAATGAAGCGATTCAATATGAGTATCTATACACGAATTTCCAAACGACTAAGGCACTCTTGCAAATGTAAAATGGGCATGAGACACAAATAGGTATAATTTTTCATTTCTTGATTTTTTCCAGATTGCCTATTTTCCCAATTTTAGTAATATTAAGTAATACCTTTCGAATATCCCATTAAGGACAAAATATCCATGCAAGTAACTTCTACTGAAGGTGTGGAAACTTCTTACTGTAAATTACCAGGCTCAGCATCAACAAGTAACACTGTTGTAATGTTCCCCATAAGTAACAGTGCATTGTCCCTGGCTACCTATTCTGCTCCTCCAGGTTCCTCAGATTTCCTGGGTAAATGGTTGGCTGCCAAATCTAGTAGAAGTTCCACTAAGACTTGGAAAAGTTTTCTAACATGAACAGTATAAACAGCTGGATATTAAAGACTTGTTAGGGCCAATTTCTACTTAACCTTCTAAGCATCCAGAAGACAACTGAACAGACTAGAGCCAGCATTACCAGTCACATCTTCTTGAGAGCCATTACGGCAAGTTTAAAACATTTTTGGGAAGCAGCATCCAAAATATCACTTAAAATGCATTGGCCAGACTCATTCATCTGCTTCTTGTGACATTCAAAACTGTCCAAAGGGAGAGTGACTGGGAACCTCATATCACAGTTTCAAAGAACATTTTTCCACCATTTTATTTTCTTTACTCAATAACCACAGTAACCCAAGCAACTCTGAGCTTTTAAAAGGATGTAATTTAGAAGGATGTAAAGGACAAAATGTGAGTTCTCAGAGAAGGAACAGCAAGAAAAATATTGACCCAACTGGCCCAAACAGAGCCCAAAAGCTCTGCTCAGTTTACCTGGAAAAGTTTCAAATCCAAATTCCAAAATACGTAACAAAATCAATTATCAAACCCTGACATGAAACAAGTAGTTTAACACTGAAAGCTTTTTAGAAAGTCAACACTGCATGGTCCTTGCAATTAGCTTTTAATCCTTACCGATGCAAACTTGTGTCCAAAGCTTATCCACTCTTTTTGCACCAGAACTTCAAAGCCTTCAATGGTTCTGTAGTAGCTGTCCAGCATCAGCATGGCCAGCGAGGTGAGCTGTGCTGTCCGGTCCCAGCCGTCACTGCAGTGAACCAGCACAGAGCTCCGGCCCGAGGACACCTTGTCTGCCACCTGGATAGCCCCTGTCAAGACAAGCTGGCCGGGAGGAACAGACACCAAACAACACACGTTATTTCTGCTCAAACGGTAAGGTTAAACTGGTTTATTTGTATCTACACGGTGTCTAAATTAATACTGTTTCCATTAAAAGACCTAAAAAGCTCGATGTAGTTAATTGGAACGGAATTTTCTAGGAGATTGAGAAAATTTATGGTAGAAAAATAGAGAAACAGATTGGTTTTCTAATTCCTTGGTATGATCAAATTCATGTCACAGCAAATTCTTACAAAACAGGGCAGGAAACAGTAACCTTGATAAACCAAAGAACATAAGCTTCTTTTTTAAAGAAAGAGAGGATTTACTACAGGATATATTCTCTAAAAATTCTGTATTATTTCACTTGGCTCCTTTCGTTGAACTAGATTACTGAATTATCTCAGTTGTTGGAAAAGGGAACTTGTACACTTCTAATATGCTTAATTTCCAAATATTAAATTAAAATGAAAATTAAATAGGATTCATTACATAATATTCTAATTACTTTTGCACAGCTGTACTTGAGGCTAAAGATTCAAAGGTCAACTAGGAAGAGCATTGGTGAATTACCAGTTTAAGTATTTTATTTGTACTACAAGATGAAAATTACAAAATTTACAAATAAATGTTCAAGATTTATTTACAAAACCTTAATTTGTAAAATCAAGTAAATACGTAATGACAACTAAGGTATTTACTGGTATTTCATAGTAACAGTCATCTGTAGTCCTGTATCGTTAGAAAGCAAAATAAATCAGCACTCACACAGGTAAAGATAGACTAAGAATGCATTCCTCTATTAAAGACATTTAACTTGAGGCACACAAACAGTGAATTCCACCAACTGTTGCTTTCTAATGCTATCTCATAACACACTCTATGGTTAGTTTGCAAAAAAAAAGCCAACACAGTGACACTGGTTTTGCATTCCGAGTAGCTCCATGTGGCCTACACCAGGACTATCCCAAAGCTTAGTAAAGAAAGCAAGTCTGATGTGATAGACCTGGACAAACAGTTTTCAAACCACCAAGAACAATCAAGGAAAAGTTACCTTTATATGTTCCAACCAATGGGTAGATTCCAGACTTGACAACCAGTGTGATTCTTCTACATTAGGATAAACAATGTCTTTCAGCTTCTTCAAAGATTCCCTCATGACATGAATATTATGAATGTCCAAGAAGAAAAGTTCTGCATTGGGATATGCATCTTCACCTTCATATCCTCCCCCAGTTGCCTAGAAACAAGAGATATAAAATTAACTTCAGTCACACATTGCTGTAGCAGCTTTTCAAGAGAGCAAGAAGGGAATGACTTTTTTACACTTTAGCTGGGCATTATACAACTTCAGTTGCTTGGTTAAAACAGCAGCTCTGGATACAAGCTTTGGAGGGGCAAATGCTAGAAAAGGGTACTTGGGGGCTCTCCTTGGTGCAAAAGGAACACGTATAGCACACGGACAGAAAGACATGCAAGGTGCTCCAGCCAGCCTAGTTCCTTCTGAAACCTCAAGGAAGCAATGCTAAAAGGGAAAATTAATTATTTTGGATTAGCCCTGAAAGGTTTTGTACTGTTGGGCCTTTGAAGAGAACTGAACTAGCCCAGTAAGGGGCAGTGGGTCAGCATCATATCAGTCAGGATGTGGATGGCTTTAGGAATGAAAAGACATTTGTACCTGCCTCATAACTTTTGGGACTCATGGTGGAAACAGCTTTTCCTTAACACACTGACATTACAATGTCAACATCTTTGTTTCTGTTTCTCTTTCACACCAAGGATTAAACAAACTCATGTTTCTGAATACAAAAGAAATCAATGTACTTCTCAGACATACTATTAAGGTTAAATTAAAACAGATCATGCAAACAGCAATTACTCATAGCACACGAGATCACCACTTTCAGGGAATAAAATTGCTCATTTCTTTGTTTCCTTATCAACCAAAGAAGCCATGTATGTTTCTTTCCACTACTAATTCAAAACAGAGAAAACCTCAAGTTTACCAGTGCAGACTTTCCACAAAAAAGCCTGAAGCAAGACACCAACCAACAACAAATGTTAACATTTATATAAAAGTTCATGTTGGGGGTTTTTAAGTTCACTTTAACTTTTCTACAACTAAATTTTATAGCTGAAGACTAAACATATATTTAGGCTGTGGAGAAATTAAAGAGCCACATAAGTAAAAAGTCTGTTCTACGGCTGCTCTCTCAAAACATTTTGCCACCACCACAGCAGAGAATGTGCCTGGTCACAAAAGGAAGCAGAAAAAGCCACACATTTTAGGACACAATGCCACTGATGAGGCTTTCCACAGACTCATGAAATCATTTAAGTTGGAAAAGACCTTTAAGATCATTGAGTCCAAACATTAACCCAGCACTGCCAAGTCCACCACTAAATCATGTCCCCAAGTGCCATAGATTTTAAATACCTACAGGGATGGTGATTCACGCACTTCTCTGGACACCCTGTTCCAACCTTTCTGTGAATATATTTTTCCTAATATCCAATTTAAACTTCCCCTGGCACAAATTTAGGCCATTTCCTCTTGCCCTGTCACTTGTTACTTGGGAGAAGCCACCAATGCTCACCTGGGTACAACCTCCCGTCAGAGTAGAGAGCAATAACATCCCCTCTGAGCCTCCTTTTCTCCAGGCTAAACAGCCCCAGCTCACTTAGCCTGAGAGAGCTGCAAAATTGCAGGATTTCCTGCAGACAGCTAAAACATGTCATGAATTGGGATAAATAAATTTTGCCTCTATAAGCCATTCCAGCCACCAACTATGCATCAGACAACAGCCTGAAGCACGATATAACCTTTCCCCATGAGTACCACCTCCACTGCTGGACAGCAGCACAGTATCTCTGTTCTATCCTCCGTCTCCTTTCTCGGGTGTGGGGTTATTCTCAGAGCTGCCAGGCCCTGCACTAAAAGAAGCAGTGACTGTATTTTTCTCTTTCCTTGGAGTATTCCAGAGTTCCAGTGAGGAATGATTATAATTTTAGCATTAGGGCTGCTCCCACTGACGATGTATGAGGAACACACGAATGCATGAGTACCACACTCTTAAGATTTTGCTCACACCAACCTTCACAGCTGCTCACAATTTTTTTCAGCGTTGATCAGCACAGACTTGCATTTTTTTGGGTCATTGTCCCTCAGAACCAGAAATGCACTCTATTCCTTCTGCTGCTCTGACTGCACATTTCATATTTAGATATATCAGGCCTTGATTAAAACACAGAGGTGAAATATACAGAACATTTTAAAAAGCTGGAAACTGTGCTTCATGCTTCAATACACATCTGTGTATCAAGGATTCTTTTCCTCAGTTCTCAAAGTGCAGAATGGAGTCATGCTTGATTTCAGTCCCATGCTAAGATGTCTGCTCAACTGGTAACAGATGTGGTAAAGCATTTCTGTCCACATATGGTCCTGAAACCCTACTTAGGGACCTACTTAAGGCATTCATGTCCTTTCATAGCCTTCAGCGTCAGTATTGGACTATGTAAACATGTATTTGACTATATAAACTTATCTACATGAAGATTATGCTACTACCCAAAACCTTCTCACAGAAAACTTCAAACAAAGTCTCCTCCCCACTCTCTTCAAAAGTAAGTTTTCAAAGTATTTGTTTACCTTGTTTGCAACTGCATTGACATTGGGCCTCGCGTCATAGATGGTCAGTTTGGAGATTTGCCCATTGGCCTCCCTGATGACATCAAGGTATCTTTCATCATCTTTATTCCGCTTGCCACTCATTCCAACGAGGGGCTGACTGCAGCGCATAATGACAGCCTGAGTCTCTGGATGAATCCATGAGAGAACCTAGTCACGTGTCACACACACATCAGAAGAAACCTACTTTATTAAAAAATCATAACTTAAAATTTAAACGGATCTTTAAAACAGATAAAGATTGACACCTTTTATTTTATTTCTTCAAAATACAATTCCTGGACATCTCAACTGCTTTTAGTCTGATAAAATTCCACAGTGAGCATTAAAAGAGTTCATTCTCTTACATATTGAAGGCTTACTGAAATCACACTTACCTATATAATCCTGTGTATTTTAATATTTTCCTACAAGTCTTAGGTTACACAAATAATTCTGAAAAGCCTACTAGAAACAAACATAACACTATCTCCAGCACTAAAACAATTCAGAACAATGAATTTATTGTAGAAACAGTGACTAAGATGTTCCAATTCTACAAGAACAGCCTTTCCCTTTTTTTTGGATAAGGAAGGGAAGTTGAACCCTTCTGCAGTCAGTATCTTGAATGTTTTCTCTTCTCTTTACAGCACATTCTGTTCCTCAGCCCTCTTTACAAAGCAGAGGCACTGGAGCGAAGGACATGCTGCCTTTGTTTTTGTTCTGAGACAGAAAGGACTTGCCACAAATGAGACAGAGAACTGCCCAATGAACAGATGCAGTGCCAGAGATTAAAGATAAGCAAAAAACACAAGAAGCAGCCAAAAAAAAAAAAAGCAAATTCACTGAAAAATATTAACAAACAGTATTCTCCCAGTCTGAAAGTTGTGGGTTACAGAGTAAAAGAAAATCAGAGTTCAAAAAAACCCCCAAAACAATCCTCAGAAAGCATTCAGTCCTGAAATATGCTCCGAGCTGTACATCAGAAACAAAACCTGCCAGTGTGTGTGGGTGATGATGATTGGCTATTTCCTGACAAGAATAAAATTGCTATTTAAATTTACTATTTAAGATTCCTATTTTAATAAAATTACTGTTCCCAAGTACTGTCACTGTACAGGCATACCAAAAGCCCTGTCAGGAATTTTGACATGACAGTGATGGTACAGCTACGTTATAAGAACTATATGCACAACCTATATATTAAAGATACATATTCTATACATGTTATGTATTACACAGATCTCTCTGTGTGTATATATAGTAAATTTATAATTATAGGCCTAGTCTGTCAGTAAGTACTGTATCTAATAAATATTTATCATATTGGGCTTTGCATCTGTTTGAAACTGAGATTCAAGGCAGCTTTCCAATATACTGGCTAAGAATATGGAACGTCTTCCAAGTTTTCCAAATGGAAATATTAGTTAGAACAAGTATTAGGACAGAAATTACTATTTTCTACAGTGCTTTAAAGAGATGATACATAAAAATTCTCATACCTCAAAGAATTTTCATTACAGAAATACACTTCAGTAGTCCAATGAGGTTTTCTTAAATTGCAGACTCAAAAGCCCAAGAATTGGGCTTATTTTAGGTCTTATTTCAGGACTGTCCATTGGAACCATGATTAAATGCCATGTGGTACAGGACAACATTTGTGATCACTTTTTATAGGCATCCAGCAACAGTCAACCAACTACTGCAGATGGCTCATCCTTCATTAAGGAAAGGGAAACTGCACTGCTGGCTGTTGTTACTATTAAAGTCAAGTGAAAACCAACAAAGCTGGAATGGCTGATTGTTGTGGGGGACAAACGGAAATGTGGCTTGGCCAAGGCACCAGTTTCAAGCAGTGAAAACCACCAGCCAATCAAAACTATTTTCCTGTAACAATTTCCAAAAAAAAGCATCCTCTGTGTCATGCTCAGCAAAAATGGCTGCACACTTAAAACTAGTTACACCATAAGGTAAGTTCCATCACACAATACTCACCGGGATTCTGTTTCGGGACCTAAAGGCAGCAACTTTCTTGAGATCATCATCTGTTGCATTATATGGCACAACTAAGAGCGATGGGTAGGTGTCACACAGCCCGTAATGCTCGTTAATAAAAGTAACTCGCCATCGTTCATTAGGCAGCCCCTAAAATGTAACACGGAGTTTTTCAGTGTATTTTTGGCTGCACAAATAATAATCCTGCTCCTGAATTTTACATGACACTATGGCCACATGGTGGCAACAACCTACCAATTTAATCTATCTAAAGGACTGCTTCAAAACAACAAAAGGAGGAAAAAAAAGATGACAGGTCCACTCACAAACCAGCTCATTGCAGATGGATTCACAGCCTTAAAGAGCTGCACTGCCATCTCATACCCTTATGTACACAGTACTAGCCTTACAGTAAATTTCAAAACAGTGACTGAAACTAGGAGATGTACTTCTTGAACTGTGGGAATAAGAAAATTACCTTCATTCCTTCCTAAAAGCTCTGCCTTTCCACCTTCCTTTCTATGGTCCTAAGCAGTTGTGGGAGGAAGTCTGATCATAACCTTTCTTCCCTGTAGCCTAATACTGACTTCAGGTTAAAAATAAGGTTTAGGGCAACTTTCTTATTGAGAAAGAGCAACTCCTAATTCTAGTCTGCCCAGTAAGGCATTTGCAGGAAACAGAAAAACTGATACACTGTCCACACACCCACCATGGGGTTTGTGTGGGTGTTTGTATTTTGCCTTTTTTGGATCTTAGGCTTGAACCATGAACCAAAAAAAAAACCAAACTACAGAGGCATAAAAAATAACTTAATGAAGTTCTTATTGTCTGCTATTTAATTTTTTTACTGTCATATTTAAAGCAAAAAATAAATTATCTAAAAGACATTTTAAAATTGAATGCATCATCTTTCATTGACATTTTTCCAAAATCACTTAAAGAGCAAGGTAGAATACTGACAGACAAACAAATTCTGTAAAGTAATGCTGTTTCTAAAACAAGCTGCTTTTTTTTTCACACTTCACTTCAAGAAGGAGACCAAATCAAATCTATGTTTAAAACACTGTAGTTACATATTTGGCACATTCTTCCCACCCTCTGCTCACTTAGCAGTGGCACATTGTAAGAGGCGCCAATAACTTCCTTCAAAGAGCAAAGACAACCTTCCTGAAACATCCTTGTTTTTTTAAAAGTTCCAGTGGTTTATTTCTTTTCCTTACTTTTTCTGAAGTTGCATTTCCATCCTCTCCAATTCTCAGCTGTCCCCCACCCCCAAAAAAGCTGGTAAGAGAAATGTACAAACAGTAATTCTTCTATGCAAGTTGTCAGATGTGAAAGCACCAGGCAACGGCAGCTTTTATAACTCACTTGTCTTCTGTATTCAGACATGGGGTTGTACACCATCCACCCATTTTCAGAAAACTTTTCTTCATTTACAAAGGCAAAAAAAAGCTGCAAGATGCAAAAGAAACTTATTACACCAAACTCTGACTGAAAGTGGCAAATATGATGGTTATACCCTAATGACCACCACAAGATAGGACTGACTGCTCTGTGCCAGGCCCACTCTCTCCATTTAAACCTGGTATGTGCAAGACTCTGAAACAAAGAGCAAGAAGTAACAAAAAATGCAGATCTGCTAATGAAACAATGAAAATATGACAATTGTTTCAGAGGTGACAAAAATAATAAAAGTTACACAGCTTAAATGGTTGGATCTATTTTTTTTTTTACTGTCAGGAGGTTGAAATGTTTTAGAATGGTTTGTATCACCTAACTAACCTCTTTTCCCACCCCCCCTTGGTTTGTTTTTACGTATATGACAGAAGCAAAAGCTATGTTTATTTTAAGAATCTCCTTTGTTGAGAAAATTGATTTTGGTGGCCTACAAATTTTTCAGATGCCAAAAGGAGCACGAAACAAAGTGGGGGGGGGGTTTAAAAAAAAGAGGGAGAGGAAAAAGAAGGACAACACAGAAGAGAATTTGTTGTCCTGAGCTAATTGAGCAACAGCAGCCCGAGCAGAAAGCACCCTAGAGCCCATTATTGCTCATCTGTAAAAAAGAGATGAAAGTCTCCTAGCCACTCAAACATTCAACAAGACATTGAATGCTGAACTGAACATTCCATTCCATTCCGCATTATTTTCACAGGTGCGGACTGGAACTGAGCAGAAATGCAGAAAATCCAGCAAGCAAAGAAAAAACGTGTGGTCTAAGGTGCCCTGATTACAGGTACAGAGGTGAAGCAACGCTTCAAACCCCCAGATGGAGGTTTTAGATCTTACGAAAGAGACCACGAATGGCCCCAGGCAAACCTGATCAGGCCAGTAGGTTACACTGGTTTTTAACACCTCTAATCAAAACACAAAACCGAATGCCTCCAAAATGAGGAGTATTTTTCTTCATGTATTTCAAATAAATAAGTATTTTAATAGGAAGTTACTGCTCATGTGAATTACTTTCACTGGTTTTAGAAACTGGAATTTTAAATTAAATCACAATTTTAGAGCACATGCACTCACTGGCAAATTTGCAGAAGTAAATAATGCATTCCCAGGTTTTGTTTTCTAAATGTCTTCACCATTTTTAAAGGGGTAGGCCTTCAGTGCAAGTAAACATTACATTCTTTTGACCAAGTAAACTGCTGTCAGGTGGTACAAAGGGAGAGAAAAGGAAATTGGTGGACACCAAGCATAAGGATCAGAAGTAAAGCAGAGAAACTAAAAGAGGTCAGCTGTTTGAATTGCAAACTAGGAACAGAGCAAAGCAGGAATATCACTATCTGAAGCAGTAGATCAACTGATTTGCTGAACTATTAATAAACAGCTACACAAGAACCATCTCCTCCTCCCAAAGGAATTTGCTATATCCCAACGAGAATGCTAAGAATTCACCAAGGAACCAGAGACAAAGGAGCATCTTGTAACAGTAGGAAACAGAAACATTGGAAACCTAACAGATGACTTAAAAGATGTCTCAAATAAATCATTTATTTAAGTTCCTACTCATTTCAAGTTTCCTCATAAGAACTTAAAAATTACCCAGCTTAAGCCCTGATAAGTAAAACACGAGTTTATTCGGTGCACCGTGACAGCTGTTATGTAGAACAGTTTTTTACTGACAAAACCAAAAAAAGAAAAGTGACTCCAAACTAAAACCAAATGGCAGCTACACTGCTGGTCACTCACAAAAATACCCACAAAACACCAAATGGAAAATTGTATTTTGTTTTCACCTTTTAAAAATCAGGCTTAAATTTACTATGCATGAGGAGGGGATGGACTGAATCTTTTCTAGAAGAACAGTGTCCTACTGTGTACAGCATGATTCATTTCAAATGCTTGGCTAGGGCAGCTTTACCACATCTACTACAAAACCTTTCAGTCACAAGCCACAACTATTTAGGTGTGTCAGTTCTGACACTGCATGTCATCAGTTCTGTTCACATTCCAGGCTGTGCAAATTCTTCCTATATTGTTACATATATTTTCAATTAAAAAATTCACTAGTTGAATGGCTCAACCAGCAAAAATATGAAGTCTAACAATGCACAGAACACTACACAATGTGAAGATGTAGGGAACAAAATTTCTTTATGTGAGCAATTCAGAGAAAACCACTGAATCATACTATACTCTTTAAAAATGAACTGTCTAAAATCCTGAAGACTAAAAATTATTTTTGATCTGCAAGTATTGACTAAATTATAAAAAAAAATTACACACAGACTTGGATGTGCACCATTGTGTACAGACCACGCAGTTAACCTGCTTACTACTGAAAGTCTTACTCACTGTACAACAGATTAAAGACCTAAATCCTGTCCCCACCACTCCCAATGGCCTTTCACTTCAGACTTAATATTTCAATTCTTTAAATACTCTGTGAAGATGGCCTGAGCTTTAGTCCAGGCTACTAGAGCCTGAAATACAGCAACACTCACAGTAGGAGAATGCGAATTTAATACTCTGCATACATTTATACTCAATTCATATAGTTCTATTTAATTTCAAACTACAGTTTAACTTCTCGTTAACAAGCAGCCCACATTTGCAGCCATTTTAATACCAATAATCATATATTTAAGCAAACATAAGACACACTTGGACACAATTTTATGTTTTGAGTTGTGCCAGTACAAGCCATGTTTAGCACATTTAGACATTTACTTTGATTTGTTAGAACCAAAATGAGCAATATGAAGTGATTTCTATTCAACATTTTTTGTTGATTCAGTTATTTCATTATTCGGATGCACCAAACTGACAAACCCTGTTAGAGTGAACAAGTCAGGGTGATCAATACATATTTAGATCCCAGAAGGGTTTGTTATAGCTCACCTAAGTTTCACACCTGCACTAATGACCCACATACTTCCACTTCTGTCCTAAACAGCCCAATGTAATATGGATAAAATGCAGTATATTTGTACATGTATGTCTTAATTTAATGCTGCCGAAGCTTTCACCTCACAGTGCACATAATCTGACTGCAATTCTGCAGTGCAGCAGGCAAATGGGACAGAAAGAAATCACCAGAAGAAAAAATTATGCCATTTACAATATAAGCTGCATAGGTTCTCTTATCATTTGGCATTAGATTTGAGAGGTGCTACTTTAACAGAATTACACAGCTTAGCTTTTTGTGGATACAGGTTCCTCCATATTAGAGCCCCTCATACACACATACCTGCCATGCAGCGATGGAAGCAGGGAAGTCACTTCCCTGCCCACAGGCATTCAGTACAGACCAGCTGGGGGTGTATTTATATCCTTCACAGCGCGGAGGGCACAGGAAGGTCGGAGATCTACACAACCACTTACTGGAATCACATGTCCCCACAGAGCAGAAAAGCCCTGCCAGCCTCTTTCAGTGCATCATTATTCACACAGGCAAGCTTTTCAAATACCAGAAGAATAGTTGGGCACTTCTACACCACCTTCACTTATCTTTCCTTCCCTTTGCATCTATGGTACATCCCTGTTAAACCCTCTCTCTCCCCAGACAATAATATTTAGGTACTCTGAGTATCCACCTGGACTTCCACTCATTTCTTTATTCCATCCACACACAAAAATCCATTTCTGTCTCACATTGTTAATCCTGCCCCTCCAAGAAAAAGATGTTCTTCACAGTTCCTACCGCACCTAGTCTATTTTCCCAGGACTTAAATCAACTGCAGCTCCACCAGAAGTGCCCAGATTTGAGAAAAATGATTGGAAATTTAAAAAAATAAAACCTACACACAAGAGATATTCAGGTTCAGAACAATACTTGAGCCAACTCTACATTACTTTATCTCACAGCTCATAAGTTCAAACTAGGATAGTTTGCAGTCAATTCCAATGTACTCATCACATCTGTTCTAAGTTTGATGGAGACTAATATCACACGTCTGATGGAAGCCCATCAATTCCACTTAGTCTATCAACTAATTAAAAATCAGTTTCCAATTCTTTTCAGCTGTCCTAAGAAACAAAGAATAAATCGAGGAAAACATTAGAGGTAAGAAATAAGTAGAATAGCAAGTCAGCACTCAGAACATTTACAGGGTGCAAGGCTTGTGACTTCTCAATACCTGCAGTTGGCAAAACCAAGCAAGAATCATCACACATCAGTTAAGATTTTTGCAAAAGCAAATTAAAACCTCTGTACAGAATGCAAGTAGGGGTTTCACTGCAGATCCACAGTCTAAAAGCAGACAACTACTGCTTCACTGAAGCAGAAGGCTACTACTTCACTTCAGAAAAAAGCTTTTAAATCTTATAACATTTTTGGTAATCTGCTTTTTATGCTTCACTGTGCAAATCATTGTTTACTTTCTTGCAGGTGTTAACCCACAATTTCAACACACACAGTCTCTTTTTCAGGCCTCCTTCAGACAAAGTGCTTGTCTTCAACATTCAATTTATCCTTATCATTTTGTACAGAAAAATAATACTGCTCACAATACAATGTAGTTCTCTGAGACAGAGGAGAGAGCAGCTGCAGACTGACAATATATTTTGGCAAGTAGTCTATTTACCAGTATAAATATTATATAAATACCAGTATAAATACAGCAGCTACATATTTACTCTTTATGGAATCACAGTTCATAAATACATGTTATACTTGTACATGAATACGTATAACACATATACACAATTTAGTAAATATCTGACCACTCTTTGTGTGTATTTAAAAATAAAGATATTATTATCCTTGCCCTTAATGTGCCATTACTACAACTCACCCAGATACACCTTACCTGTTCATCTAAAAACTATGATCAGACATGGCAGTGTTCATGTAACTTAAATTCAGATCATTTGTGAATAAAGCACCTCACACCAGTGCTGCAGAGTCTGACATGTCACTGAGAATGAAGCCTCAAGTCAAGAGGTTCTTTTGCAAATCAAGTGCTCCATCAGACAGGCACCTACACCAGGCCTCACTGCCACCTAAAGTCACATTTGCAGATGCAACAGAAACACTGGCATGATCTGACTCTGACATTTTAAATTACCAGAATATCAAGAGACACCAGGAGAGGTACAAGTCAGAGAGATTGACTACCAGCCTCACCAAAACTGGCACTCCTACAGAGCTGTCATGGTTAGAAATAAACACATATCATGCAGATATTATGGTGGGGAATAATCTTATAAAAATGATGACATGCAGTTTCAAGATAAGATCAGGAAGTGAAGCAGCTGCTATGCAGAAACTAAACTACAGCGACTAAATATATCTCATCTTTTGTGGTGTACTAAAACATCTCATCTGAGGGGTTTGGCTGTTTGGGAGGCTGGGGGGGTGGGGTGTCAAACTTTTAACACAATAGTTTCAGCAACAGTTTTCTTTCCATTAGTCCAAGTTTGCAAATGCAACAGAGGATAAGGAGCAGCAGCTGTTTGTTCCCTACCAATGAGTATGTCAGTCAGAGGAGCTATCAGATTTTACTGGGCTGTATTAATCTTCCATTTATCTGAGAATGGTACAGCATGAGGAAAACGGAAGCAAGGCATCTCTGCAAGTTCCTGTTTAGGATCAACTCCAGGGATATGGTTTCACTACAGCTAAAAATCTGTCACATAAAAATCTGTCATAAAACATAAAAATACAGATAAAATCAGTACAGTAAAGCTTTCAACATTTATTGGCCTGATGCTGCGTTCTTTCCACTGCAGAGCTGCACAAGCATCAGTGCCGCTGAACCAGCTAAAGATCAAGAATGCAGTTCCACAAGATGGTCTGAGAAAACTAAAACTTTAACACTGTTAAAACCAGGATATCCCTCTCTTTTCTCTCACACTTGCTCCCTGTTCCACTCACACGCCCTCTCTTGCACTGTTTCTGATGCACACAGATTACAAATCAGGTCTCCTCAAATTATTAGAAGTGGCACAAGACTAATCAGAACACAGAGTATTTTGAGCTGGATAAGTGAGCTACATTGTCTCACTTAGTGATTACACAAATATCAGTTTGGTATTGGAGGAATAATCAACCACAGGGCTGGAAAGTAGAGAGAAAGAGACCAGAGAAGAGCTCAGCATTTGAGTAGCTGAGGGCCATCATCCTCACCCAGCTGTCATGTAGAGCTGCAGCCTGTTCTTTACAGAACACCTCCCTGGCTGGTTACATGGCCAGAGTGTTAAGAGTGCACTCAAAGGGGAAGGCAGGCATGCACAGACACACTGCCACATTCACACAGTGAAACCTTGCTCTAAACCAACCCCTGGAAGGAGCAGTACCATCATCCCTCTTTATTCTCATCCACCCATAGATGCCTTGACCCCACTCTTATACAGGGCTAACAAGACAGGAAATTACTCAGGGTAAAGCTTTTATTTTTATCTCCTTCTTTAACTTTAGTTCCTTTCAGTTCTCTATCTGCTTCATCATGCAGCCTCAAACTCATTCAGGGAAAACTAGGGCAGGAATGAAACAAACAGGCAGAAATGCCCACCTTTGGCAGGATCAATTTAAACAGCTTGCTGAAATACAGTGAAAGTACAAAAAACCCCCAACCCAAACCACACACTTGCTTAGCTCATGTTAAAGTTAAGGGCTCATCCACAGTGCGACATTACAAAATAAGGACAGCTGCAACTTCAGATATAACACAGAATCACTTTATTTCACTCCAAAGCAATCATAACTCCTAGTGGGTATACCCTGCTTCAGACATAGCTAAAGTACAGCCACTCTCCACACTGTCACTATCTTCCAAATTTTTGTGTTTTACTGAATCCAAGGGCAAAATTATTACTGTCTTGACCAAGACTTTTATTATTGAGCCGAACCTCTATTAGCAAGTTCCTTCATGCAGGCCCTATAACCATTAGCTTTACTAGGTTCAACAGGTGCAGCAAACAAAGCAAGAAGTGGACGACTCCACACATTACTCACTGCCATCACTAGACAGGATCATCATGTCTTTTTGGATGACAAAACCTAATACAAGTCCACATCTCATCACTGTGTTACTCAAACCTTGTAGTTGGACTGGATACGACTCAAAAAAAACCCCACAAACCCACCACAAGGGATTCTCCTAAGCCAGTTACTGTATGATTTGTCCACATTCACTACATGGAAACCTACAAATACTCAATGCAAGGGGAAAAAAAAAGTTATTCGCCCTGAGAATGTTAGATGAGATTGACAGAACCTACCTTGCAGGAAATATTCAAGAATAGGCTTGACTGTGCTCTGGATAACCTAAACTAATCTATGTAATCTACAGTCCTACTTGCTACAGAAGCCAGGCCCAAGCACCGCTACCGGCTGGGGGAGGAATGGCTCGAGACTAGTGAAGTGGAGAGAGACTTAGGTGTACTGATTGATAGGAAACTCAATATGAGCCAGCAGTGTGCCCAGGTGGCTAAGAAGGCCAATGGCATCCTGGCCTGCATCAAGAACAGTGTGGTCAGTCGGTCCAGGGAGGCTGTCCTCCCCCTGTACACGGCGCTGGTCAGACCCCATCTTGAATACTGCGTGCAGTTCTGGGCTCCCCNGTCCAGAAGCCACTTTTGATTTGAAGTTCTCTATAACTTTGTATTTCCACATACAGCTTCTTCTTTGCCAACATACTTTCAATGTATATATATCCCGTCATGCTTCCAATCATTACCACAAAATGCCAGTAGTACAGTTAAGAGGTCAAACAGTTAAAGTTAATCGGAAAAAACTCCGCATTAAGAGACAATTCAGTAGTATAAATGATGTAACTTACCAAGTTATGAGACTGGGGAAAAGCATATTTTGTGAGGACTTCAAATATATCTCTTCTACTGTGCCCTTCTTGTTTTAATGCGAACCGTAAATTCCTCATATCCTAAAACAAAGCCATGATCTGTCAGATGAACCAAAGCAGTGAGATGCTTCTCTCTGTAAAAAGGCTATATTATACAATAAATGTGATTTAGAATCTGCTTGCAACACCTCAAACCCTTGTGCATGTTTTATCTCTTACCTCATAGAATAGAGCAGAAGAATAGTACAAATAAAGCAGTACCACACTCTGTGTGGTGCAAACAGCACTTCAGCATGAAGCCATCAGAAGTGGCTCAATATGATTCACTAAAAAGTCTCGCAAGCAATTGAATATTTGCAGGATGGGAATTACTCTTTTTTCAAAACGAAAATTTGTCAATAATCTGTGTTGGACACATTTTGAGCTATTTTCTCATCACTGGCATAAAAAATAAGCTATCTGTGCATCAACTGCTAAGAATCCCATGTGCAAACACAAATGAGTCCAATAAAGGACCCTGAATTAACCACTGGGAACTCCCCTATGACCATATCTTTTTCATAATAATTTTTCGTGAAACTAAAAAAAAGAAAGGGATGTTGCATAAGCTTTTCACTGACTTAACAGTTTACAAACCCCCATTTGAGGTGTTCTTCAAAGAAAATAGAGTTAAGAAAATTCCTGTTAGAACAAAAGAAATAATAAAGCAATGCAGGAATAGTGCCTTAAAACAAGACTACTGTGCGAAACCTTTTCAATCAGTGATTTGGAAAGCAAGATCAATCCCTCTTCCTGCACTCAGAGAGAACAGTTAAATAGCCCTTTACACAAAAGGTACTTCACTACCCAGTTCCAAAAATGCTATTTTTAAATTCAGCTGTAAGGAAAATGTACTTTTCCCTTCCTATAAATAGGTAATCAGTGAGAAAAGGAACCTCTAGATTTCATTTCCTATTGAATTACTGGCAAGTCTTACTTTACAGGTTATATCTAATCCATAAGAGTTCTCTCCTCTGCTTGAAGCTCCTCCCATTTTTTCAATCCTTGAAATCACGCCCAATGGAACATCCAATACCACAACTGGATCCTGAAAGGGAAGTTTAAATAAGGAAAAGATTGATCTGACAAGAAGACTCAAACAAAATGCTCTTATGCATTCCAGAATAGAAAGCAGATATGAAAAAGATACTGGGAGCCAAAGCATGTTTCTTTCTTTGAGTCTCCCCTCCCAATATGTTCTGAAGTCTGTACAGTCACTTCTACAGGCTTAAACATCATCCAATTTAACATGCAACAAAAACAAACACTTCATGACTAATACAGTATGCAGGAAAAAAGGTGGCAGCACCCTAAAAGATGCCTTCTGCTTTATAATATTGATTGCCTCTGCTTGCTAATACTGCTGTATTGATACACAGCACAAAGTGGAAAACTAAATTAAAAGACATTACTAGTAGAGTTAGCTACAACCAGAAAGATGTCAGTTAAATACTCCCAAGCCCTTATTTTATTTAAAAGCCCCCCAAACATATGAAACAGATGACACCTACATTTTAGTCTCTTCCATGTTGCTACCTAAACACACACTTCCCCAATCCACATGAGGCTCTATTGATCAAAGTATTTTTCTTTTCCTTTTCAAGGGCAATCAAAATCTTGGTTTACTGATAGACATCTTAAGAGCTATTGCACATCATTAGCTGCTGCCCCTGATCTATCACAGAGTAAGTGTAAAGGGAACAGCTAGCAAAAAAGCTCCAACACACAAAAGATAAATGTGCCAGTTCAGTGTGATTAAACTGTAATTTTACCAGGCAAAGATCATGCTTTTACAACAAACTTTTAATTTTAAAGAATTCAAATTTGTGATTCCTCAGTGACACAAAGGCAATTACTATTTAGCCATTACACAATTAAGATATAGTTACTGCAAACACTACAGAACATTTCAAGCAAAAAGTCTCCCATGCAACTCCACAAGCCAAAACTAAAACAAATAAACTGGCCACAAAATAAGTCAAAGGCAGTGAGGGTGAACGGAAGGGAGTTTAAGGCCAACTCATCCCATGGAAGTAATTGTGGCATATTACTCACATTTTCCACACTTCTTAGGTACAGCCTGTAGTTCGTGATGTACACTCTTCCTTTAACGGGGCCATTAAATGGACACATATAAATAACATCCTTGTCTGCAAGAAATGCATCATTTCTTAAAGATTGTGGAAAGACAACATGAGAGCTAAAAACAGCATCAGTTAAGTAGGAGTGAAATAAAGAGAGCTGTACTCCTAAGAGCCACCCAGAAATGAATGAATTTAAAAGTAAACAATCTGAGTTATATCCACTTTAATTCTTAAGAAAATATGAAAGACTCCTATACTAAACTTGTTGAAATTAAGTGCACAGATTTCAGTAGCCTTCCCTAGTTACAGTTGTGTTCTCTCTCAGCACTACAGGGGAGGGCAGGACACCCAACAGTGAGTATTGTAATTACTGTAACCCAGAACAAATACATTGTTGATACTGTTACATCTATCGGTAACCAATCCTGCACTGAAGTAGTAGTTCGAGTTGTGAAGCATTTAGGGAACTCAGCATGCTGAAGAGAAACATAACATTTCAATGTGAGGCAATCAAATACAAAGGGCCATCAGGATGGTTCAGCAAGGACAGTAACAAAACAAATACCAACATATAACCACTCAAATAGAAGATTTAAGTGAAGCAATGCAATCAGAATCATAGAATTGCTAAGGCTGGAAAAGACCTCTAAGTTCCAGTTCAACCACAATATGAAAGACTTCCGCCTATTCCTTCCTGTCCATCCATTTCTTTAGCCCAGTCTATCTGCCTTCCACACAAGCACTGTCCTTCCAGAGTGGTGCCCGGAGGCACAGACAATTTTCCCAATGATCATATCATAAATCCATCTTAGTCCCACACCCTCATGCCTTCCTCATTAAAAACAAAACTACTTCCTCTGAATCACCACTTTGCTTTCACCTCAGCCAATCTTGTTTAAAACCCACCTAACAAATACTCAGGCAGGGTGGAGGAGAAGCTCCACAAATAAAAGACAGACCTCAAGAAAATTTCCACTTCAGGAAGACCCTCCATTAAGTACGAAAACTGTACAAAATACCTTAGTCTCCCTTATGCTACAACCTCGCTGTATGTAAAAGCCAACAAGAGCACAGTAGCTCTGTGCCCTGTTGTGTCAAGGAAGCCCAAGGTGGTACCTAGGGTAGTCACACTCAGGTTCCACACTACTACATGAGCTATAAGCACATGTAGAATTCTCTTGACTTCAGAAAGCTTGGACATGTGCTACTTAGTCTGTCAACACAATTATGACACAACTTGGCCTGTAGCTGCTTATAGGTTGGACATGATGATCTCTATGGTCTTTTCCAACCTTACTGATTCTGTGATTCTTTCCATCAGAGCATCTGCCCTGTGTGGAAATCAAGGTTTTAAAGGTTTAAAATGTAATTAGTGATAAAAAGTCCCTACCACAATTACTTTGAAAAATTCATGACATTTCAGCATGACTTCTACCTTCATGCCCAGCCCCCACCAGTTCAAATTAAAAAACAATCCAGTAAGACACACGTATCTGCCAGACTGCTGAACAGGCAGCTCTGGAGCTTCATACCTGTAACTCTGGTCTCTCCTGGCAGACGAGGTATTTCTTCATTTTGTTCCCAGTTAGTTCCATCTTTTAGAGTCTAGAGAAGAGAAGCACAACAGCGCATCATGTTTTATTTACAATTTCTTCAAGTTCCAGATTAAAAGGAATTCTTAATGGCAATTCCTGAATGGGAAAGAACAGGTTTTGCCACAGCAGGGACTGACAGACTGAATCAAAACAGGAACACACACCTTTATCTTAAAACTTCAACTACCGAGCGTTTAAAGGTAGAACACATCTGAAACATAAGTATGTTTTAGTCTTTCTCCTTCTAAAGGGGATAGTCAATTATATTTGCATTAGATTGGAATTAAATGTCTATACTGTAAGTTCTCTGCAAGTTTTGTGAAATTCATTTTCCAAGTATGCTGGACTCGGAGGAACAAATCAACTGAAATTACTTAAGCAACGTACTCACAACTATCACACAATCTACTCATGTTCAGTAGTTTCTGTTTTCTTGCACCCAGGTTACATTTTCTTCAGTAGCACAGCATCAAAAAGCAGAAGGGGATGACATTTAGATTGTTCTAATGTATTTTTCACTGCAGATGTACATTTTAAAACTGAGCCAAACAAACATAAGAAGGTGTAACTTAGCAATTCCAATACAGAATCTTTCAAGGGCAACAAAGTGCCAAAAACTTTCAAGAATGACAGAATATTTCAGGGTAGAAAGCAAGGATAAGAGTAAGTACATTAGAAGTGATTTGAAGGAGGCTCTCATTAGCTGTGATAGAGAATATTTCACTCATCCACTACAAAATCAACTCAGTTAACTGCATTAGAATTTTAGCAATAAAAATAAATATATACATTCAAGAAGTCATTTAAATACTCATTTTTCTAACAAAATAGGCAAGACAATGATCTCTGGGAACTCTGATATAAAAAAAAATAAAAACATGAAAAAACTTACACTCACCCTTTTACCTGAGGAACTCTCCAAGGAGTTTGAATTATATTTAGGTGTTGATGATGAGGCCATACCACGTATCTGACAAGTAAGCACAAATGGGAGACTTAAGCTTGCTCCTGGACTACATACTATTTACAGGAGAAATGTTTAGACTTTGGAGATCCACAGGCAGACACCAAAAACTTACAAGAATGTTTTGCAAGTTACTAGTAATTAAAAAAATTACACGCCTCATAATTGAAGGTCATTATTTAAAAGCATCTAAATTTAACAAGAAATTCACTAGTAGCTTTGCAATTTGTTCTTATTATAAAGGAATATTCTGACTCAAGCTCTGTACTGGAATTCAGTTGTTGGAATACATACTACTATTAGATCAGTCAAAAGACAGGGTACTTGTTTTAAGTGACTGGATACACATATTATGAAATGCGACCTACTTGGAGTATTATTGCAAGCTCGTGAAGTCACAAGCATGTCAAGACACTCAAGTGTTTCAAATTTAAAAACAAAAGCAGGAGTTCCACAGTACTTCTCCATTTAAAAACAATCCCCCATTTCCTAACTGGAGCTTCAGGCAGCACACCAGAAGAGGGAGTGACCAGCCTTCTGGTCTGAACAATCTCCATGTATTGAAAGGAAAAGGATTTTGTTTGTTTTTTAAATGGCATCAATCAAAGACAGAATTGTAAGACACAGTACTCATCATGTTAATTTCTTAACAGTGCACAAGGGGTCTCTAGAAGTAACACTGGGAAAACATTTATGCTTCTCTTTCCCTGGCAACACACCCTTCACCAACTGACCTGACATGCCACAGCAATCTTGAGATTCTGTTTGTCTGGGGGAAAAAAGCATTACAGACTACACAATCTTGGTTTCTATTCTATAGATGTAACACTGAAGTCTTAAATAAGCACTTTCTCTCTCCTCTCAACACTGGAAAGTTTGCCCAGATCTCTCTGCACCTTGACAAATCAGCCCGTGCTCCTGTGTAACAGTGGGCTGACAGTGACACTGCAACAGTCCTACACAAGCGACAGCGACAGATTAAACTGCAAGAGGCAAAATGCTTTGATGTCACTAAAACAGTACAGGAACCTATCTGTGCAGGAATAAAGTGGAAAACCACAACCTTAAGTTCTACAGGTTTGTTACCCAAGTCTTCCCTATCTCATAAAGAACACAGGAAACCTGACATTTTGTTTAGAACTGTAATATTCAGTGACACTGCTTATCAGGAAAAAAATCACATCCCTCCAGAAAAAAAATATTTAACAAAGAAAGACACATTAAGGTGAAAAAATGAAGAAAAACACTTGAACATCACAGAGCCTGTGCCCCTCTTCTGGGTCTCCAGCTATCTCAGCTTTCTCCAAACACTGAAACATGGGTCCTGAACTAGTTTAGTGCAATATCAATGATTTAAATGAAAAGCTAGTAGCAATCAAAATTAAATCATTGTCCTTTCAATCTGCTCTTCACAGAAATACTACTGCAACACTGGAATCTAATCTTTTGGCCATAACATTTATAGAGAAGATATTTTCAGTTTCCCTTTCCTTGCATTATCTTAAATACCATAAAACTTAAGGTGGATTTAACTTTTGCTATTCATTACTATATTAACTTCTGAACATTCAGTATTTCTTCAGATAAACTTCTATAAATTAAGGAAAGTTAAGTTTTTATAAAGGTAAGACTCAGAAGCTTGTTTTAAAAAAGTTTCCACATGAATTGGCTTTTATTCTAAGTGAGAAGTGCCAGGTGAGACAAAGGCACAGCAGACCCAGTTTTTCTCTGTCAGCAGAGACTAAATGGTTTCAGCTGGAGCTCAAGTAAATTTAAATTACGGCTGCACCAACCACGAGAGACAAGAGACAAAAGTCCTAGAAAAGTGACTTTTAAAAGATGTGACAACACTGAATAGACCTGCACTGCAAAATGGAAATTCTGACTGCAGCAGGTACCAGCACACCCAAGGCAGCTGCTGATCTCGCACCTCAGCAGCCCTCAGCAGAGGTCACAGGAGCCCCCCCAGGATCCTGGGCACTCACCTCGGAGCCAGCCCACCCTACCTCAGGAGAACAAAAGCTCGTTTGGATGTTCCTTGTGCCTTCCAATCCCAGCGCACTCCTGCTGCTCACACAGCGAACAGCACCAAGTGTTTCAAAAGCCTTTCGTTTCCTCCTTTGCTTTCTGTATTATTTCCTCCCCTTACTGCACATTAACTATGTTTTGGCTGAACTGTAGCATTACAGAATCACAAAATATTATGAGTTGAGACCATGAAATAATCCAGAACTCTGACTTAAATTTACACTGCGATGTTGGAAAGTTAAAAGAACTAGGTAAAGATTCGTTTAGGTTCTCAGAAAATTTCTGCTTGAGTAATCCGACAATGCAGAGATCCTCTGCCCCCCCCCACCAGGTCACTTCAAGCAAGCAGGATATGTACGGATCTCGCAGTAGGCACTTTTGTGTGTGTTTCTATGTAAACAAGTTTATTTTGTGTAAAATGTCCCCAATTCTCCATAAGATCCATTTCTTTAAACATGGATTACAGGGAAAGCAAATTAACTGACTTCAATTTTTATAGAATATGTACTTCACTATAGAATTACAACCAACTACTCTGTTTCATTTCCAACACTTTAATGATGCAAATTAAGTTATTCAGAGCTAATCAAGTTGAATAAACATGTAATGAAGATAAGGTGCTATCTATTTTTTAAATCGACTAAACACTTTCACTAATACTAATTCAAGTTATTTCATCAGAACGTAAGTTCCAAAATTCTTCTAATGCTAGAAAAATTTTGCTTTGAATTACTCCACACTTCTGCGACCTTCAGACAGCAGCCAAGATCAAGTTCTCATTAAAAATACCCATCAGACAAGGACACACCCTTAAGGAAGTGACCTCCTCTATATGAAGAGAAAACAAGTTTTCAAAAACATTTAAAATAAACATGAAATATTTCCATTTATAATACTATTTCTTTTTCTGTCAAATTGTGGAAGCAGCTTCTGGCAGCTTCCCAAAGTAATATTGCCATGAACAATTCAAAAAACATACTCCACCAGTCTTAAAATAGCTACAACTTTCTCATTATCGCAGAGCAGCAGTAGTCCTTCCACACAGGGAAAAAATCTTGCAAGTAGTTTTCCACTGCAAACATATTTTTGTTCCCCAGCATCACTCATATGTACTTCTACACTTCCTCAAAAATTGAGGACTATACAAAGCACACACTTGTCAGCAGCTGAACAGAAGTACAATTACTCTGCAAATTTAAAACAAATCAGACAACTTTGTTTATGATATTCTGCAGTTACAAACAGCTGAACATTCTTCCCTGAATCTAGAATAGCAAGGAGACAAAGCAATTTTACTGGATTTAACGTGAACTAATAAACAAAGCTTTGTTAGAGTTACCAGAACTTAATATAGTAACACTATCAAGAAATGTAGGCTCCAAAGATCTTACAATAACAAACTCCTTGGGATCTGTATTTTCATTAAAGATGGTATTTATACTCGTGCTTCCTAGGATTCATGGGAATGGAGGCACTGAGGGCCAAATTTTAAGCAGTCAGTTCAAGGATCCTATCTCCTTTTTGCAAATAAATTCTGACAGACAAGTATTTGTCCACACAAAAACTCTAAATATGCTTTAAAACACATAAATAAGCTTCTGAGGATTAAGTAGTTTGAAACAACCACCTAGTTTTCCCTTAAGGTTCTTCACTGCCAACAAGGTAGAGATATGTGCAGTGCAACGTGGAAAGGCCACCAAGACTCTTACAAGCCATGTTAAGACTGACAACAGCCTGGTGAAACTAGTTCTCATTGTTTGTGACCCAGGAACAAATGAAAGCTGATTTTACTGATATTGTTAAGGCTTCACCTTCACACCATAGCCACACTGAGAAAATTCTAACTATTGCATAACTGAGAAATGCTCCTATCAACTTAAAATCTTTAAATGTATGAAGTAGTTTGCACCAAAACACTTCATACTTTGCACCTGCCAAAGGATTACTACCACAAATATTTGTGCTCAAGTAAACTGCATTAAGTAAATTGTTTGCACCACTTCCAGATATTTAATATTTTACCTTCCATCACTGGATTAAAACTTAGAAAAAATTAAATTTGTACCTATGTCAATCATTTGGCACAATTTTGACATCACTTAATGGAAAATGGAAGTTTTTCACTTTGTATAGTCTATAACATTCAGTATGTTAATGCAGAAAGATAAGGAAATTACCGTACACAGAAGACACTTACAGAACATACTGAGAAGTAAATATGATGAAGAAACGTTACTCATTCATATTATTATAGTTGAAAGGTAGTTTGTATATTTACCTATGTACATAAAATATAAGGGCAACTGGAAAAGCATGAGAATTACTTTCTTTTAGCAGAATCAGATTTATGTAAAAATGAAAACCAAAAAGGTCAACAGAACACTTTCAAGAATCTTTTAAATTTCTGTCACACATTCATAACCATGGCACACAATAACACCAAAGTTCTCATAATCCTGCTCCAGTTAATGGTTTGTGCAAGAATGAACAAAGTTTGTGCATCAGTCACAGGGTCTAAAATTCTTCCTCTTAGTGCTGGAACTGCAGCACTTACCTTCCCTCACAATTCTACTGACCTGAGACAGGACTGTGCCACTAGTGGGTCATCTCCCTTAATGTGCAAATGACATTCCCTATTCATGTGTATTTACTAAATCCACATCTTTCAGGGAAACCATATGATCTTTCAGGTCTCACTGAAAGCCTTCTCAATCCAAGTCATATCTAGAATACACAGCATGCCAGCAGTACAAGCCTCAGTGGGATGCTGTGCATGTAGAATGTATACTGGTATCTGCCCTTCTGCACCAAAGTTTCTAAGTCAGTTAAATCAAATTTATCAGTAACGAATGACCAAAAAAATTTTTGTAAATGGTATTTTTTGTAGGACACAGAAACTCACAATTTGAAGCTACCTGTTTGATCAATACCAATTCCCCACTAGGCTTCCTGTCCCTAGGAAAGATACACTCCAGAACCCCTCATGTTGTCAATTCTCTGCTGGACTGAACAGTAGCTGTACAACTCAACACGGGCTGCTGACTTTGTTTGTGAAGAGCCAGAAATGCTCCATCTCACAGAAAAAGCATTCTTTTCTGCTAATGTGCCCTACACTTGACAGGGCAAGTCATTGTCCCCACAGGATTCAACATGAACAAATGCAAACAAACAACAGTTCACAACAGTCAAGTGACTGTTAATTCACAAAACAAATTGTAAGTGCATCTGTTGCCTGCCCACTCCTGTTTTACAGGCTCACTGTACCAAGGAGTTTTGAAGATATTTGAAGACTTCACACTAACACAAAGTAACATCCTGACAATAGAATCCCATAAATGGCACCAAATAGCAACAGTTTGGCAAAAAATCTCAGTGCCACCAAATCCCTGTGCACCTCTGTGTACATGTTACATAAAAAAGTTCTTGTATCTTGTACACTAGAGCCAGGTATTGAATAAATAATAGCTGGAGGGAGTAAAAAGAATCACCAGTTCTGTTTTGATTTATATTTCTCCCGTCTCCATTTGAAAGTTTTTATTTTACTGTCTTAACTGCTCATGGAGTTTGACTCCCACCCTATTTTCAAAGTAAATCAACTTCGAACAAAACCTCACATAAAGGTTTGTACCATTACGTTTTTCTAATTAGCAACTCAATTGCTTCCTCCTTTCAAATTACACTGGAAATACAGTTTAGGTTGATATCCCTAGCTTTTATCCTGGCAAGCTTTTTTGTAAGAGAATTACAAGTTCTCTCACAAAAGAGATGATACAGTAGGACACATGCCATCATGGACTCTAATTAATTTATCTGCTGACAGACTCCAATCTATTAAATAGATGGTTTTTGTGATTATATTGCCATTACAAAGAAAAGCAGCACATTCTTCAATGTTAATATGTATATATAATTATTTGCCAAGGCCTGTTTTCCAGCAGCTGTTGGAGGTCTACTTCTTGCAATTTATGCTAACACTTATTTCTGTTCATTTGTACTCACTGCTCATCTTGTATTTGTTCTATGTGCATTACCTTCCTCTTGCCACGGTAATCTTTTTTCCTGGACTGCTTCTTAATATTCAGTCTGGCAGCTGAGTTCTAAAGTGGAAGTTCAGTCTTGTAAGTGGATCAAAGAATGCACTGGTTTTCCCTCTAACTACCTAGATTAGGTGGCCTGACAGAAGTGAGGGTTTTTTAAGGAACCTGTTTGTCAGATTACCTCTAGAATCAACATTACACCTGTAGGAAACCCACACCTGGAGGTTGATCAGTGGCTTTCTAAACCCACCCAGTTTATTTTCATTACTCTGCATCCCCTGCAGGGAATGCATACCTCCCACATTGTCAAAAGCTGATGCAGTTGACAGGAAAGCCTATGGGACAGCAAATACAGCTTCCAAGTTTTCTATTAAGAAAGCCTTCAGTTCTTCTCTGCTCATTCTTCTTGAAAGATATCCCCTTAGGCCACTGTAGTCTATTGCTAAAGATTAACTGATAATTCCACAAGAGAAATGGAAACTGTATCTGTTAGACAATCATATACTGTATTAAAAAAATGTCACTGTAACCATTAAAATTACATCCCCCACTCAGACTTTCCTTCAACTATCCTTTGAGACCATGTACAACCAATGCATCAGGCTCATCCTCCGTCATCTGCTGTTTGATTTCTTCTCACCAACACGAATACACATAATGCTACAGAGAAAGCATTCTGAGCTGGTCTCTGCTTAAAAAATAGACTAAGTAGACTATGACTGCACAGACCGATGAACTCATTCGCAAACCAGTGTTTGCTTCTATGCCTAAGAAAGGAAGGATTAGGACTACCTGCCTAAGTCACACATGGGGCAGGACCACATTTTTGGGTGAGCGCTCTTTCGAGTAACAGGCACAGAAAGTTTGACGCTTCCCACATCTGTCTGTGTATGACACACACTGATGGGCCCAGTCACATCCCAGGCTCTGGCATACAGCCTTTCCACTCACTACAAGCAGCACAGCAAAGACGTTGCACATCAATTACCTGGATTTTGTCGAAAACCACACACCCCATCTTACATAAAAGCGCAAAGCAGTCTACTTAAAGACACTTACTTCTGTTTTCTCTTGCTCAGCAGCCTCCAGATTTAACAAATCATTTCAGTGGTATAAAACATAGATACGCCAGTTTCAGTGAGATGAGAGGACAACAGTGAGTTCATTCCTTTAGCTTTCCAAAAACATTTGCCTTTCGTGCTGTAGCTGGCCCCTGACAGGAATGGAACAGGTAGGAAGACATTATTAGCACTGCCAGAAACATTTCAACTGACATTACTTTTAAAAAACTTCAGAAAGGAAACAAAACCCCAGAATAGTTCTATTAAAACATGCTGGAGAAAGGAAACAAACAGTACGAGCTCTTTTTATGTTTTACCTTGTGTCAGGAGGTTTGGCACCGAGTAGTTGGAATTGAGAATTTTCTCTTCTAAAATTATAAGATCCAGTTTTTAAAAGTTTTAAAGTCAGCCTTATGAAGATGCTTATGCTCCCCATACTTATTTTGGCAGCAGAGTTAAGCATTTGCTCTCTCAAGCCTTCCCAAAGAACACTGCCATTTGTTTCTTTTCCCAAATATATTCAGGAATGATTTTCATACAAAAGCCTCTATGCAACTTGGCAAAGTCAGAAGGAGTAGATTGTGAAACAAAACCTATTTCCACCTGATACAAATTCTAAGAGAAACTAGTACATTGTCTCCTCTAAAAGAACACACAGGGTATTTACAGTTTCACAGATTTACAGTTATATCTCATTAAATGTCTTTTGCTCTCGAAGTTAACTCCTGCTAGTTAACGCTGTAACAGTACCTACAGGAATTCATTAGCACCAGAGTGTGCTCGGCCTCGATGATGCGTCTTTTGCAAGTTTCCTTCTGAGCAATCACAGAACGCCAAACAAAAGTGCACGAAGGGAAAATATTGCATTTTATTGATAACAGCTCTAAAGCTCATCTCCCGTGACTTCAGCCACAAATGAAGTCGCATGCAGGGCCAGAGGTTCCTTGGGTTGAGCTTTGTTAATAACAGTACTGCATAACTTTTTTAACCACCTAAACTGCAAATTAACATTAAACAGAAAACTACTGCAGGGAAGAGTTTCTGGCTTTCCATCGTGCTGTTCCTGTGCCGTGACATACCTGGCCCTCCAAATCCGGTTAATGTTAAACAAACACATTCCCACTAACCAGCACAGAGCACAGAACAGCTGCTGGGCCAGAGGGCCAAGGCATTTTTTAAACAACCACACTTCTGGTTGGTGACTATTGTGACAAGTTAATTTACAGGCCCACAACAAAACCCTTAACTTCTACATATTTTTAATACTGAATTTGCCTATGTTGCTTTTTATAGTACCAAGAAAAATGGAGGTTTCTGTGCAAGGACCTCGGGCTCTTACCAAACGCACACCTGAAAGAGTCCCACAGAAAACAGAAAACAGGCGTCTGGGCTGCCCAGCACAACAGCCTGACACCTCCAGGAGTCAGTTCTTGCTGCAAACCAACCAACAAGTTCGCTCTGAAGTGGAAGGTTTCAGCTTTTGACCCACGAGCTCTGCAGGAATTCCCACCCCTCAGACATTCACCAGCAACGAGCGCGGCTGCAGCCTGGAAGCGAACCCAGAGCACCGGGGATGTCCCCGCTCCACGGGAGGGGATTGCTTTTGGCAGGAAAGGTAAAAATTCTTCGGCACGGGGGTCGCTGATGGCACACCGACACTCACCGGGGCTCACACCGACACTCACCGGGGCTCACACCGACACTCACCGGGGCTCACACCGACACTCACCGGGGCTCACACCGACACTCACCGGGGCTCACACCGACACTCACCGGGGCTCACACCGACACTCACCGGGGCTCACACCGACACTCACCGGGGCTCACACCGACACTCACCGGGGCTCACACCGACACTCACCGGGGCTCACACCGACACTCACCGGGGCTCACACCGACACTCACCGGGGCTCACACCGACACTCACCGGGGCTCACACCGACACTCACCGGGGCTCACACCGACACTCACCGGGGCTCACACCGACACTCACCGGGGCTCACACCGACACTCACCGGGGCTCACACCGACACTCACCGGGGCTCACACCGACACTCACCGGGGCTCACACCGACACTCACCGGGGCTCACACCGACACTCACCGGGGCTCACACCGACACTCACCGGGGCTCACACCGACACTCACCGGGGCNGGGCTGGGCTGAGGGGGCGGGCGGGGCTGGGCTGAGGGGGAGGGCGGGTCGCCGCTCCCTGAGGGACTCGCGGGTGTTACCGGCGCGGTCTGTGCTCCCCAGAGCGTTCCTACAGGAAAAACAGCCCGGGAGAACGTAGGGAAGGAAAGGGACATTCGGCCAGTGAGACGCAGCTCAAGCTGATCAAGTGATGAGAGACACCACCTGGGTTCCCCCTGACCACCAGGAAATAAAAACAGTAAACTGCAAGAATACACACTGTAATAAAAGGAGTAAAACAATTGGTGATGCAGATGGCAGGGGGAACATTCATGTAAAATTTTTTTAAATGGAGTCCTCTGATGATTCACGTGCTGTTTGGACCTGCTGAAGCACATACAGCATTAATGTGTGTGTGAGCAGGGTTCGGGGATGCTCAGGCTGTCTCTATTTCTGAGCCTAGTTCTCATCCTGTTGTATTGCAGGGTATGGTGTCTGGGTTATAATCAGCCCAGACGGCACACAAATACTCCAGTCTCCAATCCCTGGACCATCTGGATAAAAATTGGTTAATTGACAATGCTAATGTCATTTTCAGCTCAGTACAGTTAAAACAGTGTCAAGCCTTCTCCCACAAGTACTCTCTACTTTATCCATTATGCTATTATCTGCCCGTATGTAATCATCTTTGACTCAGACCTTTCCCTAGCCCTTTATGGTCAGACTATGTCTAAATCTACCCATATTGCTAAACCCCATCTTCTCAAATCTCAATTACTGCAACATCCTTTCCTTTGGCCTTGAAAAATATAACCTTGTCTTACCCATAGTTACTGAGAATGCCGCTACAGTGATCATTTTTCTTAGTCTGTCGTTTTTCACTGTGTTATCCCACTCGTTCCATCCCTGTGTTGGCTCAGCCTACTGTGTCATGTGGATCCTTACCTGCCTGTCTTTACTTTGGAGGGTCTCTGTAGCCTGTCTACTCTCCATTTCCATTCCCTGCCGACATCTCACTGCAGCTCCACTCAGCTCACGATGCCAGTTTTCACAGCCTACTTGTAATACGTTTGAACGGGTTCTTTTGTGCATTCTTTTGGCTGCCTTTTATTTCCAAGGGTCCTGTAAACAGCCCAAAAGTTGCTGGTAATTTTTTCTGCAAGCCTCTCTTTAAAACTTTTCCTTCCTGTAATGTCTACACTAAAGAGTCACAGCTCATTATGTTGCCTCTCCTGCCTGTATTCGTCTGCTCTCTCATTTCCTACTTTGTAAAGCTCTCAGTGTTGACCCCAATCCATACCAGGCTCTTGTAGCACTATGGAAATGCAGATAATAAATACACATGTAGAACTGAGATGCCAGGGAGAACCAAGCTATTATGAGATTGATGATATCTGAGTGCTATTTGGGGGCATAATCATACCTGATAATAACATCAGCTTGTTTTCCTACTCTTCTGGAGAGTAGTGGGGCAAAACTAAGTGGATGTGGGCAGTCTGCATCTTTAAATCAAGCTCACGGGTCAAGTTAAAGATGATTTATATCCATTTAATGCACAATAATTTTCTCTTGGTTATACATAGTTGCTGTGACAGAGAAAATGGAGAAGACAATGCAGTGTTAAACATCCGTAAGTATGCCAGTATGTTCACATGTGTCCATTTGTTTTCTTTTTATGAATTAGATATTAGAAAAGATACGGCATATCAGTGATTCTTTTGCTTTTCTAGCACAGTGCCACTGGCACCCTTTGTTTCCTGTCATTGTCCTTTGTTTGCTAACCTGACGTTTATTTTTGTCTCTGCTAAATAAAGACCGTCAGATTTAATTCTTTTAAGCTGTACTTTAAGACCTCTTTAACCTATTTCTGTCTAGCTTTTCCCTCAATTAGCCTAATCGTTTCTTTATCAAGTAACATGTTACCAAATAAAACACTGATAGGACCCTAAAAAAAAATAAATCTGCCCCTTGCTGCTTGACTCACAATCGCAATAAGGTGAGTTATATAAGGAGCTTGTTGTATTTCTGGATCCTGCGACTCCCACGGGCTGGAAATAGCAATTTTATTTTGGGAAGCATTTTCAGAAACACTGACTGACTGCATGTACATGCTTGTTATTGTGATACCAGGCAGATACCAGCTTATTCTCAGGTACCTGTGTTTGCACTGATGTCGCCACATATATGTCACCATATATGCATATGGCAGTGCTCTGGTGGCACTGACATGTGCATATACCTATATATGTGTGTATCTACATAAATATACACATCTGCTGGGACTAGTAGACAGACCCCTTCTATTAGAGCTGATTCTTTGTCTTCAAAGACAGAGAAAATTAATATCAAGTACTTGCTGATTTGATATTTAGGTATCCATGCAAATATTAGAAGCAGTTAGTGTGTTTTCTTTGAGAAATACGTAGCTGCATTTCACAGGAAGGCAAACTCATTTTCACATGTATTGTATGTAATTTGCATAGTAAGTAAAGATTTTAAGAGAACTGGAATGAATTTGGATTAGAAGAATCAAAGAAGTGGAAGCTAGTAATGTACACTGAATTACCCAAACTGTTAGTTGAATTAATTTTAGTACAATGATGCCTTTAAGAGAAATAGAAGAAAATCCTCTTAAACTAAATAACACACAAAGGCATAAGCTTCCACTAAATTTAAATGTAAATTGCAATAGAAAGGTAACTGTTAAATGTGTAACTACAGCTCATAAAACAGAAGGACCTTTTAGACTAATACCTGTTAAGTGCTTGGCTTTTGCTCTGTGCTCTGAAGTTCTCTGAAGGGCTGAGGTTTCATTCAAATCCTGAAAGAACTCTAGTGACACAGGGCAGCTGAGACTGAGGACTGAAGTGGTTAAAGTTAAAATACCTCGTAAAAGCAAAAGCACATTGGCATCAAACGGTTTCATCAACATAAAAAATGTGCAAGATGAACCCCCCCAACACCCTCCTCCTACTGTCAAGGTCCACACATGTGCAGCTTACACTACAGTAGTGTCTGAATCACTTAAAATTCAGCATGTAAGAGTTATTTTAAGCATCATTTTAAGTATGTAAATGAGCATGACAGAGATGGGCTGTCACAACTGAGTTAATACACGCTCTATTCAGAAGAAAACTTTCTGGTTTATAGTTCAAGAGCTGAGGAAGTTAATATGATGGGAAACCAGCATTTCCCACTTGAAGTGGAATCTGCATTTTGAAAACACAGCACAGCCCCCTCCCAGCTGTCATCCCACAACAAAGAGAAGGTAGCTTTAAAATTCTGACAAGCTCCAGGCAGAAGACTGCAGCTGTGAAGAGCCAAGAGTCCCGAGGTCACAGGACCAGCCAGAGCCTGCAGAAAGATTAACACTTTGAAAGCCTTTCCTCTTTAGAAAAGTACATCTATTTAGATCAGAACGTATTTTTGCTTGATTTCCATGATAGTATGTATTTACTGTCATGTTGTCAACAGAACTGACTGCTTATGCAGGATAGACAACCAAGGAGTTGGCAAGCTGTTCCAGGCACTACTCCTTACCAGACCTTCTCTGATTTCTCGCTCTAAAACCCAGATGATCCATTAATTTGGAAGAAATTCTGCACTCTCAGATGCTGGTGATGAACTTCAGATTGGATTCAAGCCTGTGTCAGCAGATGCTGCCAGTACAGAGCTCGAGGAACTGAGAGCAACTTTGGGCTCTCCAATGTTTATGCTTTATTGATTTTGGTTTAATTCAAATTTCCCCTGACCATATTTTGTAGGTGAAAATGGATCTAGTCTTGTTATTCTGAGCTGTTATTCTTTATATTAAAAATGGAAACACACTGCCATAGTCAGTTTGCCTAAATATGTCATGGTGGGGAGGAGAGAAAATGGGTTTCAAATGCAATTTTCTTTCCCATTGTTAGAGAAAATTGCCATTTATGGGCAGGATTAAAACCAACTGGCATTTGTGGTGTTAGCAGGAACTTCCATCACAGCAATAAATTAAGATCTTTCTCTTAACTCCTGTGGGACTAAGAATCATTCCCTTGGGACTGAAAGAGCAATGCTGCCATGGATCATCTAGCCGGGCTCATCTTTGCACTCTGGTGAAGAGGAGAAAATAATTTTATTATGAAGTGGAATTTCTTTAGTTGCGCTATTGAGTGAAACAAACCCTCCCTGAGCTCTGCACTGAGGTCTTCAGCAGCCCTGAATATCACATCAGGTGCTGATACAGGTTCTTCAGACAATTAGCAAAGCTTCAAGCAGCCACCTGAAAGAAATAATGTCTTTTATTGCAGCTAATTCAGTAATTTCTTCCATGAAGCTTCTTGTGAATAATTCTTGATGGAAAAATTGTACATGATTTCTTTTCATTTATATTTTAATGCAATTTATTATACAACAGCGACCCTCATTCAGGGTTCAGAAGATCAGAGTACTTACAGTAATCTTCACAGCACTTTTTATCTCCAGCTACAGCTTACATTCACAGCATGAAAAGAATAAGAAGTTAATGCACCAAATCAGAAGGTCTCTGTGTGGCAGTGTTAATCTCAGTGTTGAGTTATTATTTATTAGTAGTAGTATTATGGTAGCATCTAGAGACCAGGGCCTCATTGTGTTGGGCACTGCATAAAATACACAAAGAATATATTTGCTCTCTAGAATAGCTCAGAGTTTAAGTTTGAGGACGATTTGAGGACGTGGAACTAGAGGTACTACAGTTATCATTACTGCCATAGCCAGAGGTGAAACTGTTTTCATGCTTATTGTGGATGCTGACACCAGGAATAAAATTACCTACTGACAGATAATTAAAATGAAAACATTATTGTGGGATCAGAACTCAAGGTGTGAGAAGATGAAAAGGACCTCAGTCTGATTTCATGCCAGGCCAAGCATGGTTGCAGATGGTGTCTTTCTACACTCCTGGGTACCTTAGCCATCCATGAGAAGCTCAAGAGGTGTCAGGTTTGAGTTTCTAAACCAGTTGATCATGGAGATGTCTGCAAGATGAAGTAGTGGGTAAAATGGTGAAGCAGTTTAATACCACTGTGAATTACAGAGTGCTGGGAAAGTATATGCCTGTGATGGTAGATTTACATAAGGCTTAGATCTACTCAAGGCTTTTGGCATAGCAGCTGGAACTGTGGACACCCTCTTGGAGTACTTGTGTAGCTGAACAGCATGAACTCAGTCTCTGACTGGCTGCAAATTACTACAAACGCATTGTTGCCCCCATGAACTGTGAAACAACACCACCACACTAATTTTTCAGGTAGGTCCAGAATGTGGCTTGAAATTCATTGGTGTAAAACCCCGTTTCCCTTTTAAAGAAGTGATGGACTTCTCAGTCACTCAGCAGCAAAACTCAGCTTGCTGCAGCCAAGCATTTACAAGTACATATTTAGTTTGCATTTTTCTTTGGGTACTCAGTCCCCCAGCACAGGCAGTGTGGCCTGAAAAGGCCAGCTGTAGGCTAATCTGCTTTGCACGGCCTGTGCTGTATGGGGAGCAGGTGCTGCAGGAGGCTGCTACAGTACCGGGAGGCTCCTTGATCTAGTTGATGCGGAAAGCAAGGACACGGAACTAATAATAATACATAGTTGGCACTTTTACAGTCCTAGCTACTCAAAGCACTTTATCAGTGTTAAAGTTACCCTCAAACTATCGGTGGATGAGGGACTGTATTTCGATTGTATGGGTAGGTAAACTGAGGCACAGACACCAGCAACCTCTTATTTACAGTGACGAGCTCAACTCTAGGCTAGAAAGCCTCCCTGAAAGAAAGAAATGGCTCCGAAGAGCAGCAAAGGAGTATTCCACAGCAATCACCCGTGCAAACCCACCCTCTCATCACCACTGGAATGGTGACGCTGTGCCCTGCTATACAGAGCAGCAGCAGTCCCCCAGCGCATGCAGGAGGAGCTGTGCTACAGAGAGATTAAAGCCAGGCTGCTCCTCATGCCCATCCTCCTCACTGTGAACAGCAACCTCCTGGTCCCCCTGGAGGTGGATCAAAACTCAAATTTGCTCCTTTTCTCCTGCTTCTTTTCTCCCCACAGGTCTTCTCACTCCTGCTAGCTGTCTGGGTACTTGCTACATTAGTATTAGTAGTGTACCACATGTCATAAGCCAAAAATCTTAGTTGAGTCAGTATCTGGTGGCTTGAAGCAGGTCTAGGACTCCACATGCTTTTCAAATTGCACAGGTGGCACTTTTGAAGAGTTTGTTGGCAGGAATATTGGCCAAGAAGAGTGATCCGCTCACGTTTTCCATGTGAGCACAAGCCCTCTGGCAGGGCAAGGTGTGCCATGTCCCAGAGGTTGGGACAAGGCATTGAGTAACGCAAAGTGCTTACACAGGAGAGGTGAAATCCATGGCTCATCCTCCACTGCCTACCTGCTGGGATGCATGTTCTCTCTGGCCGAAATGAGCCAGCTGGCTCTTGAGGTTGGAAAATTAAGGCACCACAGGGCTTGACTCACAATCGCATTTTGCCCACAACAGGCCATACAGAAACAACCAGCTTATTCTCCTGGATCTGTCAAACAAAGCCCAAAGCTGTGCACAGCCACCAATGGTAACACAAAACCCACTGCCCGTGAGACGTGGCTGCTGGCCCTGCTTAACCACACTTGAAAAATCCTACTGGTGTCTGCCTGCCTCATTAGGCACTTAAATATCTTTGGGATTTGAGTCCTGGGCCTTTTGTGCCTCATGGTCCCCCGCTGCTAATGGACATCATCAACTATCCTGAAAGAGCACAGGAAAACATATATATTTATTAAGGATTTCGAGGCTCAAACAGGGGGTTAATGGGAACCGCTTAGGCAAATAGTGCAGCCAATAATAGTTGAGAGAGAATAATAATTTATGGGCTGAGAAGAGGAAAGAAACAAGGGTCTCGGTCTGCCAGGTAATTCTGTTTCCCTGGCTGCCATACAAAGTCGGCAGGGCTGACAAGAAGCAGTCTGTAAAGTTGAAACAAAGCGTGTTTCTGCAGCTGGAGAGAGTCAAGCACAGTTCTATATTAGCAAAGAAAAAAAGAGATTTCACAGCTTTATATCTTTGGGCTGGTTTTCCTTCAGGGAGCAAAAATAGACCAATTTCACCACCCTTACCACTGCCCTGGGTCTTGTCTGTCCCAACCATCCATCAAACACAGCACAGCTCCAGGAGGTAGAACCCAGCAGGGTCAGCACACAGGTCCTTTCACTCCTTGAAAAGGGATTAAGGCAACATCAGAACCATTAAAATGTCCTTTTTAAAATAAAAATCCAACTTTGGGCTTAAAATAGCTTATTTTTTTTTCTCCAACCGAGTTGTTTAAATCTCAGACATTAAATTACAGCATCAAAGGCCTTGATAAGGACAAAACCAATGTGATACACAAACCTCAGGAGCTTCTTACTGGTTTCTGGCTTTGACACATGTTGAGACTGGCAGCAGGGTTCATCCATGTAGCAAAGGGCCCTTTGGGCCGTGGGGACAAATCACTGCTGTAGCTGTGGGTTGTTGTAATTGACATACAGCTGTGATGCAACCCAGCCCACTGTCATGCCAGCCTTAAGAAAATGAAAAAAATAATCCAAATGTTTCTACTTCCTGAGCTCTGGGAAGCAAAGAAATCGGCCTCCATGGCCTCGCCACATGCATGGTCATGTGCACTTGGCTACACAGGGGGCACACAGCCCAATACCAGCACACACAGCCCAGCACCAACACACAAAGCTCAAATCACACAGCCCAACACAGACAGCACAAGCCCTTCTCAGGCCAATGGCTGCCTCGGGCAGAGCGAGGATGAGAGACAAGTCCCAGACCTGCTGCGTAATGGGAGATGGACCAAGACATCTACAAAACAGTGTATTTGTTCTGCACAGAGCTACAAACCCATTGAGTGAGACGAGAGGGAGCAACAAAAATGGCTGTGATTAACTACAGCTCCAGTGGTTGTGGCCCGACTGCTTTAATAAGGCGCCTGTCCCTGGTTTCATGCAGGATTGTGCTCAGGAGGCCTCTTGACCAGCCAGAGTCTTATGTTCTCACTAACTCCTGCAGCTGCCGACCAGTACTTCTGTTTTAGCTTGCCCAGGAGAGACCCTTGTTGGTATTTAAAACACCTCACTCTCTTCCAGACTCTTTTATGGTTTTTTTTTAAATATGCTATATATACATCAGGGAATAGAAGGTGAACCAGGCATTAATTTGGCATTAAGCACCAAAACCTGAGCTCAGCCTGAAGAGATGACTGGGCAGATGTGCCAGGGCCAAGTGTTCACCTAGGAGCCTGTGCCACCTGCCCATCAGAGCAGAGGACATCAGGACAGGAGGCAGCTGGTGCCAGGTGCTGGGCTGTTGCCCTGATGCATCCCCTCATCCTTGCCTGCCCTGTGACCAGGTGCCAGCACGGAGTAGCTTGACCCCAGCTTGGTTAGCCTGGGGCCACCCTGCCCATCTGCAGCACCTCTCCCACCATGCGGGGCCATCCAGGCAGGACCATGAGACAAGTGCCAGCTTCTTGCCAGGTGCTCACTCTGCTCCCAGTGTGGTGTAAATCAGGGGTTACCCTGCAGCAGGCAGTGGAATAGCTCCTGATTTACAACATCCTACACAAGAGGAGAGCTTGACCTTACACTTCAACATCAGCGCAGCTTCCTTTGTTGAAAGCTTCTTAAGACAGACATGTAATCAATCCTGGAGAGCCACTGAGCAGAAGGGCTCAGGTTCTGCTTAAGTCAGGGCTATGCTTCCCAGGGAAATTGTATGATCCAGGCTCCCATGACATCTATTCCTTGGCGCTCCCTGCAATGCTGTCTGCTAGGACTGTGTCTCTGTTTTGCCCTTGTCTTAACAGGCTGCTTCAGATTAATACAATCCACCCAAAAAATTTTTCTACAAGAAGTCTGGCTTACCTGTGCTACTAACCTTCCTGTGAGACAGGCTTTTAGTGAGCTCAGGCCTTTAGAAATTCTGGCCTTTATAGGCATTTGATGTTATTTTAGAATTCAAGAGGAAAAGCTTACTGCCTTGCCTCTGTTTTCATGGCCATAATTATGAGGGTAGTCTGGTGACGTAACTTGTACAGAAAATAAATGATGGCTTTCAACAGTGAGTGCTGTCAGACACTTAATTCCTTGTAACAATTTTAGAAATCCAAATTCAGTCTGCACTGCCACAGCACCAGATGCTGCTCTTATTAATGTTTGTGTAAATTCTGTGCTATACCACTGCCTTCAGATCATCTATTCTGTGTTCACACTGTGCAAGGCAGCAGAATTTGGCTTGTGGTGTAAGTCTGTGTACGTCCTGTGGGGTGATCTGCTGGTCCAGTAAACAAGCAGGAGAACCATACAGACATATTTAGTCCTACCCCCTCACTAGCCCTCACTAGATGTAAGTATTCAGCTTAGTAACATATACGTACCATGAGAGCGAAGTTTGGGCATTTCCACACTTTAAAAACAGGGAAGAAAAGGGAAGGCAAAGTACAGACAAAGGTATTATTTTGCAGAACAAACCAGACAATTTATTGTGATCATTAACGTTACAGCCTGGTTTCAACCAGGATTGCAATGCTGGCGCTCCAGTGGCTGGAATGTGGTTATCATGCCTTTACCCCACACACCCCTGTGCTCCAGCCTGAGCTGCCAGATGACCCAGGCAGAGGCAGCAGCCCCACTCAAGGGCTGCAACCCAAACAGGGCACTGGCCATTGCAGTTATGTGCCAACTCCTCAAAAGACATGTTTACTAATCAGCAGTTACAAGCAGAGCCAGAGACAGCAAGATAATTATACTTAGTCCTCTTCTTCTTTGAAGCTTGATATAGTCCTGACTCTTCACAACACCTCTGTGGCAAGGAAGGATCCTCATTCCCTCTTGAAGCATGAGGAGTGAGGAGCTCGGATACACAGGGGTGAAAAGCTCTTTCAGCTCGAAAGCTAGACAAAACCTCCCTCCCAAAACCAAAAAAGAACCAAACAAAAAACCCCAAAGCACTAACTAAAAAACAAAACCCCAGAGTGAAAACAAGTGGGTGCACGATACATGTACAAGATAAATTGTTTTCCATAAATTTGTTGGGGAACAGTTGGCTTTTGAGGACATTCTCCCCACAGCGTTTGTTACCCAAATCCTGCAGAACTGAAAAGCTGAAGTGTGCATTGACACAAACAAAATGAAGAACGAAAAGAGGATCTTTTTGCTATTTTTATTAACAGCCCAAAGAGGAGTGTGCAGGCAGAAGCCTTCTTTGCCATCAGTGCCTGCTGTGCTGCTGGTCTGGAGGGCTCAGGCGCCTCTGGATCCAGACCTGTGGTCAGACATGCCACTCCCTGAAGATCCCTGTGCCCTGGCAGGACACAGCTCATGACAGAAATGCTGCTGAAATGGTGCCAGTTTTCATAGCCAAACAAACTCACCTTTGTCCTCACCACAGACGCACTCACAGGCATTTCTCCCCCCTCTGCTGTCTGGAGGCAAGTCGGCATTTCTGCCTCATTCCGACACTTACCGAGTTCTACAGTTTTGGGCAATTGTTTGGTTTCCTTTGCTGGAAAAACTGGCTTCTTTCTTCCTTGCCCTTGTTTCATGCAAGTACATGTCAGACTTGAGCCAAAGCTGATTGGGGTCATTCCCTTCAGATCTGCTCCATCAGGAAGCCAGAAGGACCTGACAAGCCTGGGGAGCAGCAGCAGCAAAGTGTGTGCCTGGCTGCTTTAAACCCTGACCATCCCCTCTCATTTTTTACTTTGGGAACTGTTTTCTGCCATCCAGCTCTGGAGAAGAGTCTTCCAGAAGGACTCACTCAGTGATAGGAAAGATCTTGCTAAACCCCTCCCTCCAGCATGGAATCCCCACCAGGAGATTTCCTTGGGCTCGCAGTGTGCCTGGGACAAAGGGCAGCACCAGCCTTAGAAAGCCGGGGTTGCACCTGGCTCAGTTAAATGGAGGCACTTTTAGCTCCATATTCTATTTGTGCATTTATTTAACTGTGCTAAAATTTTCCTATTCCTTCCTACCTCTCCTCCCAGCCTCCCCGCCTCCCCAGGAGAGGCATCAGGTCTACCATCAGACAATTTCTGTGTCAAAGGAATGACATTCCATCCCTGCCACTGCACTGCCTTCACAGGCATCACGGTCTGAGCAAGGTCCCCTCCCCACCACCTCACATTTGGTGCTTCTACACAAACCCTGTCACTTAAATAAACACGGTGCTATGTAAAAGGAAAAAAGAAAAACAACAGAGATTAAGTTCATCTTCATCTATAATTACACTGGAAAAGGACAGTGGGCCTAAGCAATCTCGTATTAAAATAAAATTACAGCCTCCTTCAACTCTCTGTGTAGCCTGCTCCTTCTACTAACAACACATACATTTGTACGTGTTATTAGATTGACGTTGTAGCATCCTGGACAAATCAAATTAATTCAAATATCTGCAGGTACGAAATGTTGTAGCTGAGAAATGAGCACATAAAGGATATGCAATTTTCCCCTGGCAGTTTATTATGGTATGAAGAAAAAAACATTCTGTTCTTGAAGCTGACGTTATATTACAAATGTATTATGAAGTATGATGTGACTATTAAAATATGATTACACAAAGTATGAACATTTTAAGAAGTTTACAGTACAGTGAATCTTTTATAAACAGACTCTTAAATATACATAGGACAATAGTAGCTGACAGAAAAACATCCAAAATTAACTATTAATGTTTATAGACTTTTCCCCTGAAAAAAGTCTCACATTAAAACAGAAACTATGAAAAGCCTTAAAACCAGGAACAAATCACCTGTACACTACAAATATACATGGCAGAGGTGCACAAACCAGAGCTACCTATTCACTGAAGGGTTCAGTGGCTGGAGGACAGGGAGTGCCTGCCTGGTGCCTCCTCTCTAGTGTGACCCACCACGGGCCACACCACACTGAGTCTCCAGTCCTGCAACCCCCAGGCACGCACTGGTCAGCAGCTGGAACGTCACAACCACACACTCACTGCAGGACAGCGACGGCGCATTGTCAGTGTTGATCGACCTACCGGAGTGTATCAAGCTGAGAACACGGCCAGGATCTCGCAAATGCATCCCTGCAGACAGATCCCTGAATGCATGGATGGGTCCTACATACCAGGATTAGGCTGCAAGACTGAGCTACGAGGGAATCAGCAGCTCCTTTTATGGATTTTATTTTTTTTAATGCAACTTTTCAATCTTTCCTCTTGATATGGGAGAACAGATGCCACATTTGATTTCTGCTTAGTCTGGTTGCAATGACACCCCTAGATCATGTGTTAAGTTATGTCAAAAACATAAGTATTTTATGCTGTAATACACAGTATTACCGAAACTAACAATATTACGTATTTGCATATTTATAACAAGGTATAATGAAATCCCTATAATAAAACCAAAAGTTATGCTATAGATTTATTTACAAAGAGTCCAGCAAAGAAGTATAAATACTTCTACATTTAAGGTTTAGGAAAACATAATTTACAAAATATTCAAATATATACAGTCATCTGAAAAACTGCCAATATTAAACTTTGATGCAGGCAAAGAATTGGCTGAGTCTATTCACTCCGTATTGAACAAGGTGGCGGCTTTCACGGGTTGTCTGTTCTGTTCAAAGCCGTACGTTTGTTATTTACAATGAGGCTGCTTCTCTCTGAGCTAAACGTGTCCAGAGCTTTGAGCATGCTGTCCCAAAATGTCATCTATCATTGTCAGATTGTTCAACCACTCTTCGTCGTTGGTGCTGCTGTTCTTCATGAGGGAGTCAAGGAAGTCAGTGTCGCTGCAGTTCGCAGGCATGATGGAATTGCTGTGCTGGGACACAAAGTCGTACTGCGGCAGCTCGGCAGCAGCGCTCATCCTGCTGAAGGCGTCGGGCGGCTGACCAGTGGAAGGGTAGCTCGGTGGGCCAAGGCCCGGGGCAGGATTGAGGTGGTTAAAACTGGACACTCCTTGTGGCACCGATTTCATAACATTCATAGCTGGCAACGGTCCCCTGGTTAAATTGTGTCTCAAGTTCTGATTACTCATTGAACTCAAGGCCTGGCCAGACTGACCCATGCTCAGTTTCTGCATCTGCCTGACCTGGACGCCGGGAGCGATCTGATTTGGTGGCACTACAGCCTGCTGGGAGAATGCCTGACTCGGTGTGCTCGGTCTCGTGTTCTGTTTGGAGAAGAGCGTGTTCCCGGAGAACTGCTGCATGCTGGTATCCATTTGGCTTTGATTTGGCATTCTTGGCACAGTAGTCGGTGTCCACATCTGGGCAGATGAGTTGGGGTAGACACTGGGGATTCTTGGCATACTTGGCTGCCTCAAGTGTTGCTGTGTTGCAGAGTGATTTGCTAAGGAACCAGAACTGAAGCCTCCCACTGGCATTCCTGGACGCACGGTGGAGTGGCTGTGTACTGTTTGGCACCCCGAGTTCATGCCCAGTGAGTTCTGGCTCGGCCGCAGTGGGATGGTAAAGTCAGAATTAGATGGAAAAATCCCCTGCTGCTTGCCAGGGTTGTGTGGAATCATCACCATTGTCCCACTGCTCTGGCTGGCAGTGGCTGGGGCCATGCCAGAGCCCAAGGTGCTCTGGAGCATGGCTGGGTTAGATGGCAGCATGCGGTGGTTGGGCGGAGGGGCTGGCATCACCTGGTTGCAGTCAGTGGGAATGGGCTGCTGCATGGCTGTGGGAAAAGAGACATGTTAGCTGGTGAGGATGTGTTCACCCTGGAAACATGGCAGAACCTTTAAAAACTGATATTCTGTCTTTCTCCTTCATATCATGGGCCTCTCCACTGTGTTCTTTGTAACAGAGTTATACTGAAGACATAAGGAAATTGTGGAATCTCACAATATGCAATAACATGGGAAATGCTTTAAATTCAGGGCAGAAAATCATTAAGCGCCTGTATTTAACCAGGCCCTGGCTTCTTAAGGATTTTCATAGCATGGTGTTTCCTTCCTTACCTTGAAACTGGTTTATCTGCTGAGCTGCAAACAAACTCCTCTGCTCAGATGTTACTCCGAGCATGTTTTGTCTCTGCTTTTCCTGGAAAACAAGGGGCATAATAGTCAGGTTGCACTCTCTTGACAAACAAGAAGAGCAGCAGACGCTTGAAGTATAGCCACTATCATCATTAACAACCTCTCCCATACAACCAGCTCTGGCCTCCTCTGATGAGACTCAGCCCAGACAGTTCATTTCAGACTGTAATTGCTCACATGCCCCTTCTTGCAAAGGTGTCTTGATGACAGCCCAGCATGAGGAACTGTAGCCTTCAGGAGACACTGTGCAGGCAGCCAAAGGGGAGCTGGATGTGCTCATCAGTCAACGAGTAAAGTGCAGCACAGCTGGAGGCTGCAGGAATCCTGGCATCTCCCCAGTGCCTCTTGTGCTGACTATTTGGATATGTTCTCTGAAGTACCAGATCCGGGGACAAAAGGTGCCCAAAAGTCCAGTGACCAGACTTTGTGGAAGCATTGCAGGGACACACTGACAAGCAGGGGTGTACTGGTGGCCAGAGGATGGCTCTGCCCATTGTACCATCCCCCTGTGTGCTGGCTGTCACTTCTACCCAGAACACAGGGAGCCGGGGATCCACAGCAGGTGCTCCCTGGATGCTCTGTGGATGGTGGACGTTGAGGACTGGCTCCTGCTGTGTTAGAGCAGCCCAGAAAAACTTTAAACCAACTGACATCAGGGAGGCAGAGTTGGTTTTTGAAAGGGAGTTTGCTCAATGAGCAGGACAGAACTTAATTAAGGGTTTTACTGAGCTACTTCGCATCTCATATCCCGTCCACAGAAATGAGCCTCCTTGACCCAAATTGAACAGCACGCTCAGGTCAGAGGCACATAGTCAGAGCTTCCTCACCCAACTCATCTGTGGGATACCCCCAACCTGGGCTTCCTCACACAGCCTATTACAAACCTTCTCCAGGGGCTTCTGTTGTTAGAGACAACAAGTCCTGGACAAATTGGAGTCTAACATCTGCTCTGATAATACCCAGGGAACCAGAGAGAAAGGCAAGCATGGAGAACATCTCTCCTGGGGCTGACTCACTCTCCAAGCCTCCCTTCTCTGCATCTTCCCTCCCAACTCTGTGGCTGACCAAGGATGACAGCAGGGATATGAAGATGACCAAATCCTTCCCTTGCATACAAGAGGGAAGATCTGCACTCAGGCTTGCTGAGCAGCACTTGGCCTTGGCTTCTCTTGGCCTCACTCTAGACTCATCACAGCCTTAATCTGACTCAGCCCAGCAATTCCAGGGTCACTCCTTAGTATTTGCTGACTGATGATTTCCTCATTCCAGTTAGTCCTGTCCTTCCCAGTGACGTGGACAGCACAGCAACCCACAGAGGCACTCAGCATCGTACCTGCATCAGATGTCGTTTCATTATTTGCTGCTTCAGTAATTGGCTCCTCACCGTGTGGCCATTGACCGTGGCTGGTGCCGGCACAGAACTGCCACTTGGGATGGAGCTCGGCTCCTGAAGTCTGGCAACAATTCCAGGATTTTGATCCTGCAAAAAAAGGTGAAAAAAGAAAATTAATCTCATCAGGGAGGTAACAACAGAAGCCCTTATCCTCTCTGCCAGTGCGCTCTCTCTCTGGACCTTGGTTGTCCCAGACCAAAACACGTTATGGATTCACACGGACCTGCATGTTACAGTGAGTGGCTGGGGATTGCTCTGATTTCTGAGGATCAGCACAAAAAGAAGTGAGACAAGCAACAGGCTAATCCAAAATTCTTCATGAGGAGCCCAAGGCTATGGGACTGATTCACGATCACTGCTGCAGTCACGGGGCTGCCTGGCTGGCAGAAGGGATGTGAGTAAAGCATCATGTTTCCTACCAGTTCTCCAACTGTTACACTGAAAGCCAGAAGGAAAGAAAAGTTGCATCAAGGTAGGTTTTGGCACGTGAATATAAAGGAGAAGCCTACATGAAAAGAACAAACTAAAGACAGAAGAGGGGAAAAGGTGCCATCAGACCAGGGATCCAGAGAGATGAGGAAAATGTGGGCCTGGAACTGCAGTGGTTCCTGTGGGTTCCATGACTGGATGAATGAGGTGAGGTCGTTGTGAAAGGACAGGAGAACATGCAGGGCCAGGTCATGACTGGGCACAAATTAGTAATGAATACAGTGGGCCAAATTCCTGCCTGGTGCAAACCAGCCTCACTGTAAATCCTCAGAGAAAGATCTGAGGATCTTTCAGCAGAGGACTTACTTCCAAAAAAAAAAGCATGGTGGGGAGAAAATGAAAAATAATTCAGAAGAACACGATTAAGACACAACCCAAAATGTAAAAAAGAATTAAAAAAACACTGAAGTTTAAATATCTTAGGAACTGGCAAGTACTGAGGTAAATATAAAAGAAAAATGAGGGAAGAAGTCAAGGCCTCACTGAGGACAAGGTTCTGTGAGTGCTGTACCCAGGAACAGCAGTACCAGCATATTCCCTGTTCTCCATTTTCACATCCAGCTCCTACATTATTTATGATGTTTTGTTATTATTGGCAGGGAGAAGTATGTATATTACATCCAGCATCCTTCGCTGGGCCATGCTTCCTTTGTTTTCAGAATGGAAGCCCACATCCTTTGTTTGCGAATCAATGTTATCAGGAGATAAGCAAGAAGAAAATGGTTGTTGCCTTTTGACATCTGACAATTAGAAGCATGCTCAAATGGAGAAAACAGGATACAAGCCATGTTTCAGAGTGGCCAGAAGAAAGCCCTGGAAGGCATTTGTCACCAGGAAAGCTTCTCAGGCCTGAGGCGCCTTTCCACAAAGGCTTCACCATGAGGAATCACCCAACTCCTTCCAAGATATTCTTCGTAAGAGGGATTACCAAGAAGGTCACTGAAATTACTCATTTTTATGGTACCTCCTTTTGTTGTAGCCCTTAGCTCTATTATGCAAAAGCACAATTGATGTAATGTAAATGCCTGCTAGATAATTTACTAAAAGACACAAACCTGCAGCTCATCACTGTTCTCATTATTATTCCTATTCATGGGCAGTCTCGTAAGACTAAATTTTATTACTGGTATTTTGCTTACAATTCTGCTGGACATCTCTCCTCCTCCTCCTTCCCTCCTACCTATTTTACTCCTTCTCTCCCACAGAAAAAGAAGAGGGGAGGAAAAAAGTAAATATGATTTACTACAGACGTAAATATGAAAGTTCATGTAAAGCTGGCACTCTGCTTTCATGTCAGACAGGATTCTGCAGCCACAGTTAAGCTTTGAATAATGCAGATTGCCTCTGGGGGAATATTTGAAAGTGGAGGGATTCAGTTTGTGTACTCTGCACATGAAAGACACTGAAATGTTCATACCACCAAAATCCCTGCTATCTATCCAATTTCCTCCAAACTTGTCTTGTTGCGTGCAGAAGGTCTGTGCTTACTGAAGCAAATGAGTTTAGTGCAAGGACAATCATTCTGATGTCTTGCTCTGGGCTATTGCATTAACAAGTCATAACATTAAAGTCTCTTTCCCTAATCATGTCCACCTCATTCTAATTTCTCCTAAACATCATCAAGAAAATAATGTTGATTTTTCCAAATTATTAATGGTAAAGAAGTGTAAATCACATTAGTAATTGCGGCTTTTGTGCTGTGGCTGTACAACAGCTTAATTATATGGGATTTTCTGAAGGGACCCTATAGCAATAATGGCAATCAGCAAAGTTCATTTGCAAATACACAGAATGGGTTGCTGAGTTTTTCAGAGCAGAGTTGTGTAACACTTAATTAGCCAGTAAAGAAACAATCTATAGATACACAGTTTGCTTTTGGGGAAATTAGCACAAAATAGCATAGATGGGAAGACAAGGAATAAATTCAAAATCTTGCCTTCTACAAGTTCACATTTAGGTTGAGCCAAAAAAGAAAAACAAAAAGGAAAAAGTTCTTTCTTTTCACCACTAGTGGGAACTGCTGTATTCCTGTATAATAAAAAATAACCACTTGCACGTCATGACTAAGAATAGCTCTGGTGTTGTCTAAAGGACACTGCTATCTGTACCAAAGGTTAATGAACTTTAAACATTTTTCCTTTTCATCGCTCCCCAAGAAAAATCACTTTCCTTCCCATAGTAAGGCCAAGCCAAACCAGACACAACCTAAACACATTTGTAGTTTGGACTATCCCGTTACAAAAGCCAGGAAGACAGCAAGGGCAGGAGGATTCTGGTGCTGAAGCTGGGAACGATGGAAGTGGGTGTTCCCACCCGAGAGGCTGTGTGGCTGAGCTGTGCAGCTGAGCTGTGCAGCTGCATGTTACATTGGAGGTTACAGATGGCTACAGGGGCTTCTGATTATTTGACTTAGGAAAAAAAAAAAAACATTTCCATTTAGGTATGGGGTTTTTTTGCCAATCTCCCCTCCCAAAACTCAGAATCCCTAACCAACTGGCGTACCACACAGAATTGGAGAGTGTGTTTGAGAACACATGTTCCTGTTGGCAGGCAAAGTTGTCACACAGCAGCTCCTGAAGCACTTCCGGGACTCCCCAGCAGGCCAATTTCTGTTCAAAAAGGCACTGGGACTAGCTACACAGCTTTGACTTAGTATCTTATGCACTAGTTGCGAGAGCAAGGAAAAAAAGTCAGGCTTGCAGGAATGATACTGTTTGTGTCAGTGTTCCACCACTGACTGCACTTGTAAAAGCCATTGCAGAGCCCAGTGAAACCAGTGCCCCGCAGCTGCCCAGCTGGTGCACGATGAGCAACCACATCTGCTGATCGCTGCGCCCAGTTGCGAGCGTGGGCCTGGTCCAACAAACCAATCAGGCTTTGATGGAAAGCATGACCAGTCCCACTGAGAGCTACCATGTACATTTATGAATCTCCATCCTTCCAAAAATCCACTGATGAGCTCGACCTGCCCAGCCCCATCATCTGACTATGTGCAAGATGCACAATGCAGCAAATAAGTGCAGAGATGAATTGTTCTGTGTGAACATGGTTGATAAACTTCAGTCCTCAGCACTGAGTTGTATATCCAGTAATCGCCTTGTGGCTTCACTTAAGCAAGAATGAGGAAATTTATGGCCCCTAATTCCTCTGAATCCTCATTAACAAACAGTCCAAAAAGAATTTAAAAGCAAGACTTTCTGAGGATCTGAACCAGAGCTTTAATCACTCTTTGGCAAGTATGTAAAAATCCCTTTAATCTTTAATAAAGAGCATTCATTGTTTTTTAGTACTATGTGAAAACACTAAACTCATTTATCATTATTAAACTTTTCCATCTGCTCTTACGGTGTAACTCCAAAGAATATAACAAAGAAATTGTACATGTTAAATTGTATTGACTTAAGCCCAGAGCTATTCGAGATGTACAATTTATTTCAGTGAGGGCAGGAAGGGGACTGCAGGCTGCTAGACAGAGTCATTTGTCCAATGCTGAAAAGACAGTTATCTGCACCAAAATGGCTCTTGGAAAGGCACATTTGCTTTATAAGAAATAAGCTGCCAGGTGAGAGCATTCAGCATTATGTTAAAGACTCAGACAATAAAACTAAGTCATGAATTTCAATAGTTAACAGATGGACTAATTAGAGACTGAATTCTTTGTGGTTCTAACAGATAACCAGGTCACAGCAAGGTTACTGAGAAAAAGGCAGGCAGCACTTCAAATATCTACCGAAATTTGCAGTTGGGGAAGAGCTGCACTTCCTAACTGAAAGCATTAGCAGCAGTGGCTAATTAAAAATACTTCTAGAACCTGGATTTTAAAAGTTTATTCCATTTCAAGAGACACTGCTAATTTGCAAAATACTCCATCCACTTCCAAGGGGGCATCCAGCTGAATCCAGGGATTACAGAGCTTAAACCAGAAGGGTTGTTGAGATGAGCTGCAGCATAAAAGCAAAGACGAAAGGCAATGGTCACCCAGGGTGGATGTTTGTTCTAAGTACGAGAATGGGACTCCTTTTTACACCAATTTTTTTTCTTGGTAACCAAAGATAACTTAGTTTGAAGTATTTACTAAGACATCACACAGTAAACAAGAAACAAAACCAGAAAACCATGGCTACAGGATTTCAGCAGAGATGCTACTGACCTGCTCCCAGGCCCTGGCTGCTGGGCTGGGACTCCAGGGGGACCTGTGCTCACGGCGGGGACAGCTGTTCTCTAGGGGTGGGGTGAAGTTTCATGAACTGAGTTTTGTTCTGTATTTTAAGAACATCTGTTACATACACGGAGTTCTGTAATCTGCTGAAGAAATGCAAATGCTGGTTTCAAACTACATAATGACCCTGAACTTTCCTGCACTCCCACCTGCGTGCCCGTGCATCCTCACCTATCCAGGGGCTGCACTGCATCTCCGTGGTGGGGACGCTATGCTTGGGCAGCACTTTGCCCTGAAGCCCAGGACTGAAATTCCTGGGCAAAACACTCTACAAATACTACCAACCAAGAAGTTAAAATCCCGGTTGCATTAAAGCTGCCTCACCTAATTTTATGGTTTTAAGAGTTTCACGTTTTAGAACTACAGAGAAGCCACACATAGGCTCCTGGTGTGTAGTAACCTTGTCAGCCCCATAGGAAACCTTGATGCCACCTTTACAAAGAAGGATCACAGCCTCCACAGCTGTTAATCCACTTAGATACTAAGATGGTGAATCTGTTTGTCCAATGCATAAAGTAAACAAAATCCAGAGTCACGATTTGGCAGCAGGATCATGTCACCCCACTCAAGAGTGTGATGTCTATGAGATGCTACTGTCATTTCCTTCACACAGTTGGCAGGGGTTACCTATGCTTCTTGCCTTTAACAAAACTCTCCATTTGCTCTTTGGAAATCTTCTGTCTTTCTTCCTTCTTCTATTCTGCTCACAATTCAGAGATGCTCTTCAAGATAAAACAGCCTTTCAGTTCAGAAATGCTCCAAAGCTTTCTGTTTGTTTGCGTGTTTGCTTTAGCACAATGTATGAGCATTGATAAAACAAACTGTGCAGTTCAGTGGATCTGTTTTGGGGGTTTTTTTTACCCATCAAATACTGCCAGACTCAAGTTTCTAAGCTTATCTTGGGGGCTGTCAGTCAGGAAAAGGCTTTCTTTGAAGACTGTAAGTGATCTGTGGATATACAATTTTGTTTTTAAAAAAGAAGTTTCTTTTAAGTTTTTCTTTTTTTTTTTTTTCATATGGCATGAGCATGCACAGCTTCCTTGAAAGGTAGTCCTCCTTTGCTAGGAGCAGTGACAAGATCACCCCACCTGGCTAGCAATTGTATCAGGATCTCCTTTCTTCCCTCAAGCAAATTAGATGAAATTCATTTCCCTATAGCTGTTCTTATACTGCATGCTGTTCAGAACAACAACAACAAAAAAATCCCACTAAAACATACAAAATGCTTTTAAAAATGCACCCACAATTCTAGTAAGATGGAAACTGACTCCCCTTCCTTTCTTAAAAATAATAAAAAATAAATCAAATTAGTTAAAGTTTTTGTGCAAAGACTCTACCAATATTTTCAGAGCTGGTTTCATCCATCAAAACATGTCATTGAAGAGCAACAGCAATCCAGGGTGAATCATTGCAATAGTGATTTTTCTCTTAGATGAAAACGCATCCTTTAGCAGGCATGTAGATTTTAAGCTGTGATACTGTTACGAGCATCATGTTGGTAGAAGGAACATGGGAAACACCTTTGGAAGCAGCCAAGAGCCTGGGTGACAATTCAGATGAGAGAGGCAGTGTATCACAGACACACAGCCTTCCAGGGACTATGGTGCTTGTAAAGAGACATGACCAAGTCTCCAGCAACAGCAGGCTCCTCTGGCCCATGGGTGAAGGTACCCTGGAGAACAGCTTTGATCCACCATCCTGAGTGCAGGCAAACTATTTCAGAAAGACTGGAGACCCACAGAAGCTCTGCAGATCCCTGATGATAGTGGGACCCAGGTGCCTGCAGTGTTAACACACTTCTCTTCCACCTGCGAGCAGCACTCCAGGGCAGGACTCATCCATCCCCACCATTCTTTAACATAAACCCCATCTGTTACTGTTTTTCTGTGTGTACACCTAAAGATGCAGAGATGGGTGTTTTGTACCTGTCTGTGTAACATATAGTCAAGATACAAAATTGAATTCTCTGCACAGAACAAAATATTTATATTTGGCTTGTACAGTTGTCATGATTCTCCAACCCTTGACACCACACTCATTCCCATGGAGGGCAGCTTGCCTATAAATTCAATGAGATAATTTAAAACTGTATTTATCTCACCCAATTTCAGCTGGTAGTCCTTCTGCCTGTCTCTACAAGGTTGTGTTAGCTGTGATGACAAACTACAACATCCCATATCTATAAAGTGGTTTGACTCAAGTAATCCTTGTGTTATGTCAAGGCATGCTCTCAGAGGTGTCGATGAGATTCCAAAGGAGCCAAGTTAGTAGCTCAACACCTGCTAGAAGCTGCCACAGACAAATGCAATGACTGGCTGGTGAATTTATGTATTTGGGAGAGGAGAAAAGAACTGATTAAAAAAAATTTCTTGAAGATTTCACACTAATGAAGTGAAAGTGAAGATCATGAGCAAATGAGATAAATCTCTACCTGCCCATTTCTGAAAAGCTCTGTGAACTGCAGTGAAGTGGTCTGGATTGCTGAGCTTTTGTGAATTCCTTGATTTTTTCCAACATAACATTTCTATTACTTTGTTTGTCAGGGATCAATCTGCCGAGGCAAATGCCCAAGTCTTGTTGACTTTCAATAGCAGTTGGCTGCCTAAATGCTTCTGAGAAGTTCTTTGCATGAAAACCTGCCCACATGCAAAACTCAACAGATTTCTCATATAAGTGCACAAACAAAGCATGCTCTGGCACAAAGTATCACAACACTTTTTCAGTGTTAAACCTCCCAAAACATTACTCTTTTGTAACAGATGAAACTAGTCAAACACGTAAAAAAGGTTGTATCAGATCGCCTGCCCAATCAGGTGTCAAAAATCACCACCATGACTTATAAAACAAAATGCAGTGATCAATAACATGCTAAAATAATTGATACAAAGTAGGCTGTGACTTGGTAGTTCTCATGAGCAAATTTTTTAAACCAAGATATTGACATGTTAAGAAAGAAAAATGTATTAAGGTGACCTTGAGTATGGGGAACAAGGAGCAATTCTATTATATTTTTAAATGGAAATTATTATTAAAACACCCGAAGCGAACTGTTGTAACCAAGTCAACTCAATCTCCCCTTAAAAAAATCCCTTTTCTCCCCTTCCATTCAGATTGTATTTACAAACTGTAGATGTCTCATTTTTTTCTTGTGTCATTTCATTATTACAGAGTTGAGATCACTAGCCATCTGCAGCTTCATTTCATCAAGCTCTGATTTGTCCTTGGAACAAGGTCATCCGGGACAAGAACATAAAACGCTGCTTTCCTCAACTGACAGTTCTCTATGCCTTCCTGTAAATACTCCCCACTAATTTTAAATAATTTTACCACTGCATACTCCCCCTCATACACACTGAAAAGGCTGATATACACACATGCTAATAAGGATCTTGTCATTTAACCACTGTGTGTCATCTTAGAAGCAATTAATGGTGTTTATTTGCTGATAACATAGGCATTTCGAACTCCAGCTCAAGAATCTATGGTAGCTTCATGCGACTTGCAGGATATTAGCTATGGGTCAGAAGCTGGGATTCCCCCATTCAGCATTAGCATATGCTTGGAGCAACTCTGTTTTCCATCAAGCAGAAAAAAAATGCAGTCAATGCACAAAAATTACCAGCTGCTATATACCCTATGGTGGGTGAGTGATAATAAAACATCACTGGGTGTATGTGGGTTCATTCATCGAAATCAATAGACCGGTAAAGGAAGATTTTCAGGCGTATCGCACAACGTTCCAAGCTAAAAACAAAGAAAATGGAACATGGAATTTCTACTCGGATCAGATTTGACTTGCTATAAATTCTGCAGCATCTTCTCTTAAGCAAAGACTGCTGTTCTGGATTACAGCAAAACTCAAACCACAAAAAAAAAAAAAAGCAGGATAAATTAAATTGAGAGTCTTTAACACCACACCCATAAAGAACCTGAGTGACTGAGAATAATCAGCACTAGCTATGGGGCTCAGTCTCACCCTCAATCTGTTGCTGCAGATGCTGGCAACAGCAGACTGAAGGTCCTGGCTGTAATCTCCAACACAAGGTGCCTATCTTTTGGCACCTGGAAAATTCATTACTGGGCAGATGTGCTGGATTCTGATATGCTCTGCTGTATGCAGCCATCTGGCTCACAAATAACCATGTGAGATTTTACCTAGGTGCCTTTAATAGCCTCAACAGTCCTGGTCATGAAGGCATGCAGATCATGGAGGTCTGTTTGCAAACCCCCCTGACTGTGCTGTGCATTCAAGACTTTGAGGAGTTCTGCTGACAAGAACTGTGGGGTCAGCTTATGAGACTCTGCACATGCAATTTGTCATAGGAGACGTGGAAAATGGGATCATTACAAGTGAACTCCCAAGCCTCTAAAGGAGATGATCTTGAATGGTAAGTTTGTTTCATGACTGAGTCACAGGCCAAAGTTGTCCTTATGGACTTGGGCTCACATGATCAGGCCCAGTTCCACCATACACAGATTCTTCATGTGACTATGGGCAAGCCACTTCATTGCTTCCCCTGCCTCAGTTTCCCTCCAGAGAGAATTAAAGTAACTACCTAACCAAAAAGGGGGATGAGGGTAATTTCCTGGGGCACCATGTGGGTCACATCTTCAGGCTCCTGAAATGGTGCCCTTCCCATGCCCCCGGGTTATGACTCCACAGACCTGCAGCACAGCTGTGCTTCTTGCTGCTCATCAGTGAGAGGCGGGAGGGCTTTCCTGCTTCACTCCACATACAAGCTGTTGTCACATTCTCCTCCCTGCACCTCTCCTCCCGGCCTGGCCACAGCTGGTTGCATTTCAGAACAGTACTAAACTACACCTAGTCGTAATGGTCCCCTAGGGCCTCTAACCTGACTGCACAGCCCAGTGGAGCGCAGCATGTCCCAGCCACATGCCCCACGATCCCGTGACTCAACACTTACATGCCTCAAAAGATGCTGCTCCAACAGCTACAGACATTGCCGCACCTGTAGAATCCCTCAGTGCCCAGCTGGGAGCTGTGTAGGGAGGGTTGGGTGCCAGGCCACGTCAGCCCTATGTTTTGGCAGGCTGTGGAGTTATGGGTGACAATCCTAGGATCTTCCTGCAAGTTCTGTGTGGTATTTTATTGTAACAACTTTTAACTGCAGTAAGAACCATCCAATTTCACTCCACACCCTCCCCTACATCCCTAGCTTTGCCTCCTTCCATTCCCATTATATGTCCTCTATCATTTACAGAGCAGGAGTTATTTTTCATTTGAAATTTATCCACGATGAAGAAAACCTTCCATGTGCCTCCAAATACCATCCTCTCATGTCAACCAACATTTCTCTGAAATTCTGGGGGATTTTGATTTTTCTGTCCCTTAAGATAATAGGAGTCTAAGAAACACGTGGCTTTGAACATTTGGCCAGCCACGCTTTTGCTGTAAGGAAAGAGGGAAGGACACAAAAGAAGCTCGGAGGCTGGAGCTCAGCCACGTTCCCTGTGAGGCAGAGATGTTGCAGAGCACTCACAAGTGTTTCTTCAGCAGAGACACTGCATGTCAACAGTTAACTTCCCTTTGTTCCCATCCAAATGATTAAGGTTAGAAGCTTGCCTGGTGACATCACCAGAGTTTAAATATGTTGGATATGGTCCAGGGAGCCAAAGTTATTGCTGACCCCACGGTTACTGATCCGCTCCGCAAGTAGCTGATGTCTGCTCTCACTTTATGAATTATTTAATGGGTTAAAGATTGGTCAGATCTTCTTTATGCAATGTACAGCTATACAGTGGGTAGGAGGACATAAACATGCATTAACAAGGTTAAAGTCATACACTGTAACTACACTGTTTTCAGCTTGCAGCTTTATTGACTTAATCATGCCAGCACCACAGCCAACAAATCATTAAATCCATTCCATTCTTCTGCTGGTTACCAACCACAAAAACAGAGGCAGACAAACACGGAGCAAATCTCAGAGGGGGTGGGGAGCAGCGGTGGGGTGCGGGGCTGAGAACAGTGGGATCTCTATGGAACGACGCTGGCCTGTCACTGCCAGCACAAAGACGCCAAATCTGTCTTTACGGACTAAGTGGTTTCATGGTTTAAAGTGACACACTCATTTGTTCCTGTTTTGCAATGATTATAGAAAAGAAGAAGGGGGGGAAGGGAATAAAAAGCAAACTGAGCTTCTTCATACAGCAACGGGGGAGAGTGTGTGTGTGTGTGTGCATCCTCACAGAACCACAGACCTCGGCTGCAAACACACACCAGGGCCAAGGCAGAGGAGATCCTGGCACTCGCAGCACCCCAGGAGTCTCAGACTGCACCGCACTCACTGCTAAGCTGCAGCCAAACGCAGGCATTAAGAGTTCAGTATAAAAGGAAAGAGACATGAAGCATTAAATCAGTCCTTCCATTGCCCTCCAGGAGCAGCTCTGACCACACAAGCCATGGGAGAAGTCTCCGCTTACAGACTGAAGTAACAAGTTCACTTTCAGACAAAGGCTTTAATTTTTGGCCTGGCACTTAACTGTAACTTTTCAGATCCATGCCCAGGCCCCCCCGAAACTCCCTAATTCTCAGTAGTGTGAAGAAAGCAGGTGCACACTGCAGTCAGCAGACAGCCAAATATTGTTTCTAGGTGGTTAGTTGAAGATATTCAGGTTTGGAAATGGAGCTGTCAGCTTACCGGGTTTGAACCCATGAGATCTTTATTTGCCACTGCTGTGACCCCCATTCTTTTCTTGATGAATCACTATCATGGCTTGTCCTGTGCCATGGGAGCATCCTGTCAGGACACAGCTCCTCTGTACGGCAAGCAGGCTGCAGAAGAAGAGTTCAGCATGAACTCTAGGAAACCTTCAGATATCAGGATGTTTCGCTTCTTTCTCCGATACCTATTTGCAAGCTTTCCTCCACTGAGAAAACATGAAATAAGCTCTATCATTCTGAGAAAGACTCAGCTGTACCCGGAGAGATTTCTGGCCAATTTCTATTTGTGAAAAGAAGAAATGGCCAACAAGCTCCCTTTGCTTCACCTTCTGGGTACAAGCTGCTTGAGAGAATAACATAGATTTTGGGGTCCTACCAGTGAAGGGCATGGCAGATACATTTGCACCTTGTTCTGAGATACAGCACTCCAGACCTTTTTGAACACCATCATTATTTTGTTTTATGATTGTTTTCTTTAGACTCAAACAAGCCCTCTTACAATTTGAGTTCTAACCTTGCCTTCTTCTGTTTATTAGTCTCCAGATCCCTATCACCCAGAGACAGCTACTGGCTCCATACATTGCAAATAAATGTATCATTACTTGGTGCAGGAGCCAGCCAGAATTCCTCTTGGAAATGGCTGCCAAAGAAGAGACTGTGCCCCAACCACTCGCCCACAGCATGGAAGCAGTGGAACACACATCAAAGTGCTTCTTTCCAGCCACCACACTAGAAACAAGACAAACAAAAATGATTTCTGAGAGTCAGAAAGTCAAAAGTCAGCTGTTTAAGGTACCTGTGTGACTTTCAACTTCACAGACTTTTGTATATTGGATCACCACAGCTGCTGATGCTTCCACAGACAGGGAATAAAGGCACCTCCAGCAGACAAAGAGCCAAGCCTAGATGTGTTGTCCAGGCTTCCCTCACCACATCCCATCCATCACATCTCAGAGGTGCACATTAGGGTGAGCTGAAATTACTCTCTAAACATCTTTTCCTCTCCTGGCCACAGAAGTAGCCTAAATGATGGAAGCAGAAAGATGAATCCCAACCAGTCACAGAGGAAGGCTAACAATGGAGAACACTAAATCCAAACCAGCGCTTAACCAGGTAACTATTTTGCCTTTTGTCTAGGGTTCAGCAGCCCCAGTTTCACTGTACCCTGCCAGTGCTGCCTCCCTTCACTGAATCCCAGCTCCGCAGCGCCTGCCAGCCTGCACGCGCCTTCCATTTGTGAGTGCTCACTGGTCCAAGTCGGCAATTTGAGGGCTGGTTGTGATGGACTTGTCAGCCTGGAGAGCACCTTATCATTGCTCTGTGCTTATCTGGAGAACATGGGAATGCAGAGGAGGCTCCCCAGCCGCAGTCATTAGCAGACAAGCTTCTTCAAAGAGAAGTGACAGTTGTGATGTTTAAGGACCGACACACCCAGCCAGGAGTAACACACCAGCTGGGCTATTTATAACCCATGATTCTAGAGTCTTAAAATAGCACTGCTTTTATTTTTATATTTTTAGGCATGCTTGTGTATTTAAGCAACTCTATTCTCAGGCTCCACATCAAACACATCACAGGCAGTCTCGGAAATTACAGGCAGTGCTCCGTGCCTGCCCATGGAAAGCAGAGGTGAATTTCCCTCTCCCCATGGCTCCTATCTCCTTGGACAACACGATTAAAATCCCCAGCCTATTTCCATAAATTTTTACATACTGAATGGCTTTTCCAAAAGCACAAAGCAAGGGCCATGCATCACCTGCCTGCAAACAGCCAACTAAAGCAGAACAGCAGAGGTGTTTAAATCTCCGGTACATGGCCACACGTGTGCTGCTCTCAACCAACAGGCACCAGAAAGCCACTGGAAGAGTTAATGGGTCCTACAAGAAAGCAATACTGATTGTATTTTTCTTAAGAAAGAAAGGTCAATATACAGAACTAGTCAAACAAATCAGGGCTGCAGGTCCAAAAAGAGCGTTCCCTCCAGCCACAGCACAGACGTAGCTACGTATTTGTTCTCTGCTCCCTGGTGCCACAATGTACCTTGGTTCACATTCCTTAATGACTGGAGCATCCATGTACTCTTTGTAAAACAAATATAAAATATTCAGGGCAGCACAAGAGCTCTGACAGACTCCATAGGTGTCAAGTGGTAGACTGTTGTTTTGTTTAAATTGCAGTTATTTATACCCTGGAACTTGTTATTAACATAGGAAAAACCAGAACCTATTGTTACCCATAATTAAATGGACTATTATGGGACTGAAAAAGTATGGATGGCCCCAGCCAGACCACCCCTCCTCTGGCAGTGTTGACTGTCATGGGGAGGAACATGAAATAGAGGCCCCATCTTAAAGTACTTCAGCCAAGAGGTTCAGAGGGGCAGTCCCCACATGTGAACCCCAATTTCTGCATTCGGTCTCACCCCTTGCACCTTTCTCCTGCCTTTGGCCACTGGCCTAGTCTAAAGCAGGGGAGCTTTGAGGAGAGGGTACTGCAGGGTTGCAATCTCACCCTTCCCCATCAGCAAACCCTTTCTGACCAAGGGGCACATGGATAAGATACATCCTGGATTTGGCCTGGAGTTGCATAACCATCCTGTTAAAATTCAGGATTAACAGGTTATATTTTCATTTGTGAGATCGTTATCTGCCCCAAGAAAGGTTTTCAATTTCACCAGCACTAATCAGGAGCCAAAATGGATTTCCGGTCTCAGCAATGAGGCTCGAGAGCCTTTGTACCTTGTGGAGCCGGTTTTAATTCAAATCTAACTGGCAGAGCTATTGCAGCTGCATGTTGAACAGATTAGGAAAAGAAAAAAAGAAAAAGTCACTTCCTTGCTACTGTAACTTATTTCTAAATCCATTTCTTATAGACACAAATCCCTCTGACCACCAAAGCATCTGGTAGCTACGCTCCCTTTCCAGGAATGACGCCCTCAATCTCTCCAGTGGCCCTGAGCAGTGATCCCCATTATAGTTCTGTGCCTTAAAAGAAATACTTATGCCAAAAACCTGCACGAGTCCTCTCCTCAAGTTCTGGTTTATGCTCTTAAGAGCATCATAAAAAATAAGCAGCCAACAGGTCCAGAATAAAGAGATTAGCGTGCCATGACAGCCTGTGCTCCTGAACAACATGGGGCTGTGTGCCCTGCGCTGCACTGTCAGCTCAGCAACATTTCACACTGGAATGCTGTCACCCGGACACGACATCCTGGCAGAGGAGGTGCATTGGCCTAGGACACTCAAGTATGAAACTACGGATGCCATAATGGGAACTGGGAGGCCAGACAGACTCCAGCGAGAGACTACCTTTGCGGTCAGAGAGGGCTCACTGACAGCTGGCTTTACCAGATGAGTAAAGTAGACCTTCGTGTCTCCCCCTGCCTCTGCTCCCAAGGACTGCGTGAGTCAGTGGAACTGGAGGGAAAATACAGTCGGGTCTCCTTTATCATGGACCCACAGTCTTAATCAGGTGCCACGAAGCTCTACTTCGGCCTTGAATGGCAGCTCATTAATATGTGCACATACGCAGTTGCAAACAGGGGCCTTCATCGCTAAAAAATCATGCCGCTAAGATGTGAGGCCGCAATAAGGGGGGGCACAAAGTGCAGGAGGGCCAACTGTATACACAAAATTCTACAAGTGCAGGAATTAAAGAGACATCTCCAAAGCTTGCCTCTGGCACTTGATACCAGCTGCAAAACTGGGTTAGCTTGACATTGCTGCTGGAGGTGAACAGAGCCTGGCTGAGCTGAGTAGCAGGCAAGCTGATCCCCTCTCTGCAAAGCAGGTGAACACAACACTGCCCGCAGTCTCATCGCTCCAGCACAGAAACACGTTTTTAAATTTTTAAATCCGGGAGTCAGAGCAATTAAGAACACAAACTTTGTTTCCTGAACAAACATGCAGTTCAGACAGTTTGGGATTATGAGAGACATGCAAATCTGCAAGTCTGGCCTGAGCCAGTTTTTGAGAATGGAGAACTCTGCAAATTCTCCAAGGTTCAAAAGAACTATGCCTTGAATACTCATGACAATGGTGTCGAGGCTCTTTTACCGTGAGAGCACCAGCAAACCAGCCCCAGCTGACAGTCACACCGCTCTGTGAAAGGCTGGGAGAGCTCCATAAACCGTGTGGCAGCTCCAGAGAGGAAATCTCAAATGTCTTGTAAATCCTGCTGCAGGGAGTGCCACATCACAGGGGGCTCGTTCGAAAGCTCTCCCGGTTTGTCTGCTCGGAGTGCCAGGAGCTGCCAGTGATGACACCCTGCAGCCTCTCCTGACAGGATGCCACCTGAGCCACCCACCTGGCACTGCCCTGTCCCGTCCGAGCAGCATCCAGAAACCAGTGTACAAACTAACCCAGGAAAAAAGTGACAAATCACCAAGTTACAGCAATTTTCTCCTTAATACTTTCCTTGCTGTTTCCATTTGCTGCTGGGCGTGAGGGAAGGGTGTAAAGGCTGATAAAAATGAGTTCACCAACCTCTGATACTTTGACCCCGAGTTGGGGAGGTTTCCATGGGGCTGGAGCAGGGGTTGCTGCTGGAGTCAGATGGGAGGAGGGAGCAGAGGCAGGGGAGGGAGAAAGGGGAAAAATGAACAGCTGCAAAGCAATTAAGCCTGCCTCCCTGCCGTACTGTCCAAAGCAGGAGGCAATCTAATTCAGCCTGGTGCCTCTCTTCCTTCAGCCGTCTGGTGCCTGCCTGGGATTCAGGAAGGGGCTGTCTGACTGCCCACTTTGTCTGCCGAGCCAAAGGGGCCCTTCCCAGCCACAATTTCCAAAGGAAAGAGATCTTGGCTGGCGGTGTCTCTTCTTTTCTGAGAAAAACATGCAGTGAATGTAGTGGCAGCAGCTTTATAACCCTCTCCTGCCCTTCCTCAGCAAACAACCAAAGTGGAGCAGGAGCAAGAAAATGACCCGGCTGGCTCCTCGGCTCAGCACTTGTCGCCCAGCACAATGAATCAATTAGCATCCCATCATTATTGTGGTAACTGTATCTTTCACAAGCAAGATTTTTATAGAGATAGAATAGGATGTTTTCTGCTCATTTCCTTCCTGTCATTCCAATCACGAACTACTGTTAAAAATACAATTAATTTAAAGTCTGCAACATTTGCAACCATGAGTTCCAGTTTCAAAGCTGAATGGCTTGTCTTTGTTTTCTGCCCAGTAAAGGTGTGGAGGAACAGCAATAATGGGAAGACTGTGGTGCAACTACGTTAGAAACCCACATATATAGGAGGTCATCTCATTTTCATGTTCCTAATGTCAGGGATTACTTTAATTCCTTATTCTGGCCAACTGTTTTGTTTTATAATCCACACTCCTTTCAGTGTGTCTAAGGTGGTACTTGTTCTGCTATTTCTTGAGAAACCAACAAAAATGTTTTATTTGGAAAATGTTACTGCAGCAAGGCAGTAAAAGCCTTTTAGTACCCAGTCATCGGAGCAAATAGGCTCTTTTAGGAGAACAGAGTACAATTCAACTCTACTTTCAGTTAAATTTGACAGCAATCTCGGCAGCAGGTACATACCCTCCCCCTGGCTTAATCAAGACAGAAATATGCAAAATGTGTACTTTAAATGCAGCTAGACAGCACTTCATCTTATGAAATGCCTCAACACTGTTATCATAAGCACAAAAAAAAAAAAAAAAGAAATCATAGAGAACAGGATTTTAGCCCTCCACTCTGATATGTAAATGCTTTTTAAAGAATGAAATTTGAGGAAGCCTCTGTAAGATAAAGTACAATAATTTTATATATTGTGTCAACATAGAATGGAGGACACCCAGGACGGGAGTCCCTTACTAATCTTGTTCCACATAAGGTACTTCATGAAGGCCACAGTCCTTTTTAAAAAAAATGTATAGATATACATATAGATATATGCCACCTATGTGGCTCACACCGGGCGCAAAATGGATTTCTCCACATCCCCCTTCAATACCAATTAATGAAACAGTTCTTATTAGTGAGTAATTTTAAATTTCCTTTAAAAAATAAAATAGAACATAAATAAATGATGGTGGTTTTGTTCAAAGTCCTAAACCGTGGGAAAACACCAGTATGTCCAGTAAAACTTTTTTCAGTTAAAGATTTACTCACATTTCAGGACCATCACAGAGCCTTGATGTTATCAGCATTTCTCTGTTCTTACTGACCTTAAGCACTCTTAAACCATTAAATACATAATATTCTCTGATAATAGAATGCCATTCACATTTCAGTAACAATAATTCACCTTAATGAGATAAGAACTTACACATCAAATGGCTCTACCTCTATTTGAGATATATTAACACACTTCGGGGAACTGCAGAATCACAAATGACATCAAGTGTCCAACACTATTCCTGGAGAACTTGTAACTCCCAGTTAAATTAATAGGAATTTGAGATGTGTAAGAGTTGCAAAATCAGATGTTAATCTGCAGCGAACAACACAGGTCCGGGCAGTCTGCATTTTTGCCTTAAACAAACAAGAACCAACAAGACTATTAACGAAAGAAAACTGCACCAGTTTCTAACTGCATGTATAAATAGGCACTGAAACCAACGATATTCCTCAAGTGAGTCATTACCGTGCAGAGAAAACTTTTACAAGAAACTTCATGTTGTTTACAAATTTCCCATTTACATTTTGGTTTAATTCTTGCCTTCCCACTCATACCACGTGCCCCAACCTCAGTAAAGAGCTGCAAGAGACGGAAACCCGATGCTTAAAGACACAGAATCATCAAGATTTTCTCCGACACCTTCAGTGAACAGGTATCTCCACTTTTTCCGCAGTCAAACAACTAACGCGATCTAAGCTGAGCCAAGATGAGTCAGTGCTCTCCCGGCACAGGGGATGGAGGCTGCTCTGGCACAGGCTGCATCCGGGCTGGGGGAGTGAGTGACCGCACTGCCTTGGGCGCTCCCCGGCGCAGCACTATCGCCGAGCCAGGGACGAAAAATACAGCAGGAGCAGCTTAATTCCAGCTCTAAATGAGCTCAGCGGGGAATCTAAACAGTCAACTCAATTGCTAGAATCTGCACTTTTCAACCTCGTTCTGCTCCTTTGATCAGACTGAATTTTGAGCTACGGCGATTAATGGACTAATAGAGGAAGTCACAGGGAATCTCTTGGGAGAGGAGGGAAAGGAGAAAAAAGTACCTCATCCTCATCATGCAGCTATTCTGCCTAACGCCACAATTCCACGTAGAAAACTAAAATGTCACTGTGGAAAGTGTGCTGAGCTGGAAAGGACGAGGGGAAAGGGGCTGGACAAAACAAAAAAATATAATGCTGATACGATCCCCCATTCATTGCTCAAACACGCCCTTCGGAGCAACCGGGAAAGAAAACAGACTACCCACGTACAAGTGCCATGTAAACTACCCTTCAATCCAGCACAGTAACAGTTTATACTTAATAATGCCAAAGAGTAAAGGAAATACGTATTAAACACATTCATTATGCAAAGAGAAGCTTCCAAAAGCCCTGAGTATTTAAGCACTCAGAGAATTGATTTGTTTATGACAAGGATACATACTACTAATATTCCAGGACAGTATGTCCTTATCTTTCTGGAAAGGGAAGAAACACATTAACATTAGCAGCCTCTAATCACAAAAGAGAAGGCAAAGTCTTTGTTAAGATTTTTCTTCTCTATTTGCTTTTGTTATTGCTGTGCCTGAGAGGAGGTGGCAGCTTTTTTTTCCTGCAAGGGGTAAATTTTGTTTCTGGACTGATTGAAACACGAAATTATTCAAAGTTTGGCATGTTTGCAAAATACTGGTACTAACACCTAGAGGGGAAAAATCCCCCAGTAACAACAACAATCACCAGAAAAAACCCAAAAATAAATAACATTTAAACTAATTTAAACAAATAAACATTTAAACATTAAAGCTCAGATAGGAACAAGCACAAAACTTCCAACTCCCTCTTTTTATTATTGCAGCACGAATATGCCACTGCGAGCGATTGCTGTGCCCCTTGCTAAGTCCTCCACCTCAGGTCTTTCTTGAGCATACAAAGCCTAGATACATACATGATTCACTCTGCTCTCAGAAATAATCCTGCAGTTGTCCTGGAATGACCTCCCACTGCGTAAATTTAGGCGTGTGTGTTTGAATCTTTACAAGATCAAGCTGTTAATGTAATGCCTTAGACTGGGATATCATACTATTTTGTCTGCATTACAGGGCTTACCCTCCTTGTGGGGCTCTCATCAATTCTTCAGTGGGGAAAAATAACTTGGCACAGCTCGTCTGTTACAGGCATTCATAACTGCATCTGTCTGACACTGACCCAAGGAATTGCATTTTCATTACTTCAATGACAAATGTTAAATAATTTTGCTGGTTATACAGAGAATATTATTTATACAGAACTAATGCTTTTCCTACCTCCTCCTTTTAACATTCCTATATTCAAAGAGCTAAACTGCAATATGGGATTATGTACTTCTTGTTAACAGTAGTGCTTTTCAGAATTACGTACCAATAATATTTGCCTTTTTATACGCTATAAAAAAATTAACTTTAAAACATGTAATAGAGTGATTAGCCTACAAAGAGCCGCTGTGCTCTGATTGTGATTTCAATCAATTATTAGTGCCGGCTGCTTGAAATAGTCCAAAGTGCTTGAGACAGAAATATTACACAGCTAACAGGGCAGACTGATATGCTTCCTAAATGTACAGTTTTTGAAGACAATTGATGTAGTGTTTGGCTTTCAAACCTTAATGTTAACAGCTTTGATGGGACTGCTTCTAATTTGTATTTAAGACCCATTACCTCTTCCTCTAAGCAATCTTCGTGAAACATCATTTGTTCTGGGGGGATATTTGCCATCCAGCACAGCTCTGTAAGGGCTGTTAATTCACACCATTTTGCTTGCTCCTGTATTAATCAGCAAACTGTGAATCATCCCAGTGTTTCCAGACTCACAGATGTACGAGAGAACCACCGAGGCCAGTTCAGTTTCTCGCCCCATTCAGTCGCACAGACAATATCAGTTCCTGTTTACAGCCACGGCTTTGTTTTCCCCCACCCACACACTGAAATTTCTCCAAAATGCCCAAAGGAAAAAAAAAAAAAAAAGAGAGACTGAGTTCATTTTATGTACCAGGAAAGTTATTTCTAGGTATTGCATCTGAAATATAGCATGTTTGTAGTTTGAGCTGGTGTGCAGCGCTCACTGCAGCCAGGCACAAGTGAGATGAGCAGAGCAGAAAGGCAAAGGGGGCTGCTCCCATCACCCCGCCCTGCCGAACCCCCGGCCGGCGCCAAGCACGGGATTTAACAGCATCTCAGGGACTCTCCGAACCATTTGTTTGCCCTTTATTCTATTTGTTCAGTTATACTTTGGTTCTGTACATAGTTCTGCCCTGTGGAGTACAGATGTAGTTCTAGGCTATGACAATACTTGAGTAGAAAACACCTCCAAAAATCAAGGGTACACACCATGCTCTCACAGTATCACTGCAGCAAATATTAAAGTTATTTATTAATTTAGGCATCAAATTTGAGGTAGTAAGGAGGGCACAGTTTTAGGGAAGTGAGAACATTTTCCGAAAGCCAGGCTGCTTCTAGTTCAACGTAAGCTCCCCAAACAGCCATTTACTAAGAAAGAGTCAGAAACTACAGACAATGAACAAACCTATCCTCCACAAATTTGGGGAAAATGGAATTAAGATGTTCTGAGATTAATGGGGATTTACAGCATGGTTGACATGAGTTTGGTGTACAATAGGGTCATGGAAACCATTTCCTCATTGCTATTCCTCAGCACACTGGGTCACAAACACACTTTTGCAGTGTAAGAATCATGGGTGTGCTGACTTGTGAGAATGGAAGTTGTGTGCCTTAACCATCACTAACCACTCTACAAGTTGTTCTTTTTAAGAGTGGTACACAGAAGGAAGTTACAGCATTCATCCTGAAGCCGAGCAGTGAGAAGGTTGCTGAGCGTTTCCCTAAATTCCCATGATGTTTATAACTTCATTGCGTCTAAGGACACAGTTGGGGCCTGGATTCAGCCAGTTGCTTAGCCCAGAACACTTGTGAGTACTGCAACCAAGCTACGTGGAAAACCTGAGAGGAGCTGGCCACCTGGGCTGACAGGGTCAGAGGGGGGTTTGGGGACAACTGGGTGTCAGAATATGGTTTCACATCCAGTGAATCAGACACTCTTCAGTATGACACTACCACTTTCCCTACACCTTTGGGAGATGAGGCTGTGTCCCACCCCAGACTGCAGAGCAGAAGGAAACAACTGTCTGTTGCTTAAATCTCAAGCCCAAAAATGCCAGGAGTTTTCAGAGGGTGTGCAGAACCCCCATCCAATGGCACTTTTTCCTCCACCCACCCGCAGCTGTACGGCCATGCCAGGAGTGGCGTGAGGGACACAGCACTGACACACAGCCCCTGTCCTGGGCACCAGGAAACTCACTGCAAGCAGCCTGCCAGGCTGAAAGGCAGAACCTTGCCCTAAATTTCTCTGGGATAAGTCACATTTCCATCTACATGCTTACAGTACATGATCACACTACTTCCTCTTTCTCCACCAAAACTCTGGACAACATTCATCAGCCCACACATACATTCATTGTCCTGTAGGCAACAAAGTGAAAGACTTTCCTGATCGCCTGCAGCACCCCTCATGGGTGTTTATAGTACTTCCCGAGTCTCTTTATTTTCCAATTGGATTTTAATTTGTCCAGCATGAGATTCACACATAGTTGTCTGTGTTCTAAATGCTAAATTGTTGGAAGAACATCTTCCATTTTATTAAACAGGTCATAACCAAGGGAAAGACCCTTTTGGATCAAGGAAAATACTGCAGCTCTGATGTGGTATCCACATTAACTTCAGATACAAAAAGGAGGGCAATGGTGAGGGTGGGGGAGGACATGGTGTTCTGAGGGGATTCGCCTATTTACAGGCATCTCCTCTGCAGATTGCTTCCCCTAATGATGTGCTGTGTGGTATCCAAGAGTGCTTTCAGCACAACACACAGCTAAACTGGAAGGAATTATGAGTGCATTAGGCAGAGCCTTTGGAAACATCAGTGCCTGTAAACATCTTAAAATACAAGCCAAAGAAACGGGAAGGTTAAGACACGGTTACAAGGGCTTCAGTACAACAGGGGAATGCTTTGAAACACCTGGAATCTAACACAAGAAGACAACACATGAGATTTAAAAAGCACTGGAAAAGTACAACAGGCTGAGAAGATCAGATGCGAACTAAGGGGTTTTTTATCTTGATTTTGTATTCCACTTCTGAAAACGTGGTATTGCTGTTGACATGTTGAGGCCAAACACCCAATTTATTTCCACAAGTTTACTTCTTACTTTCCAAAACTTATCAGACATTATTTATTCACAGGGGAAGGAGGGGAAGAGAGAAGATGGCAGTCAATAGCTTCAGTCAAGCTCCTCTCCAACTCTCTTGAGAAGGGAGCAGAGAGTCTCCAAGTTTGAAAAAAAAAATCAACTTAATTGAAAGTGCACAGATAAATATAAATTCAGAGATGACCATTCAAGAAAGTGTTTTTACATCTGTGGAGAGGTCAAACTCCAGGCTCAGCCTTACTGCTCTCTGTAATCCAGATTCATCACCAGCTTCCTTTATTCATCTATTCAAAGGCACTTAATTAGCTGAAGAGTTTGTTGCTTTGCCTTCAAAAGCTCTCCATCCCTCAAAGGCTTTGCTTTTGTATTGTGCTACCATTGCCCTTTGAAATAAAATCTGGTTTTCTCCTCCACAGCATTAGTATAAGAAAAAAAGAGTAGAAATGTATTTTAAAAACTTTTTCCAGAGGAAAAAAGGAGTGAAAAAAGGAGAAGGAAGGGAAGTGAGAAGAGAATACCAGCAGAACTTCATTCAAAGTGGCTTTAAAAGTAGGTTTGACACTTTAAAAGGGTGGGGGTTTGAAACTGAAGATGAAATCTGGCCAGTACTTTCAATCTTACTAATAATACACGATACTTTAGTTGTTTTATATATTAGCATACACCTTGTGTATCCTGGAAATCTCAAATAAAACATGACTTTTCCCTGCACTTACAAGAGGACTGTATGTACTCAGAGGCTGTGGGCTGTGTTCTCTGCTTTTCCAAACTCTTCATCAACCTGCATCAGAGCTCATAAAGTGCTGCTGAATCAGAACAGTCTCATCTAACAGTCACAGTGCACTGACTTTTCACAGGCAGAAATAACATCACATAACATGCGACACTCAGGAATCAGTCTATGGTATTACCATTTTTGTTTATATTAATAAAAGCCATATTTTGTATTCCATGATACATATTTATTTAACCTTTGACATCTAAGCTCTGGGTCAGTTTGCTCTTTATAACAGTGCATTTCTTCTTTAGTTTTGTTTTTATATTTCAAGAAATCCTGGTCAGGAATAAGATTTTTTGTTTCATTCCTCCCTCCCCCCACCAACCCCCCGCCTGCCAGTGTATTTAATCTAGTTTGGAGGGTTGGGTGTTTCTCTGCAATGTACAGTTTACAATTTCCAACACAGATATTGCTTTTACCACAGTTAAAGAAACATTTTGTTTTTCAAAGGTTTTTTTAGTCTTCAGCATGTTCTTCACTATCTCCTATGTTGTCCACATGCAGTAAAAACACAGCTACTTTTACTGCAAGTAATATTAGTTTTCTTTGTGTCTCTTCTTCTATCATTTTTAGGAATGGACATGAAACAAATATACCCCTCACTGACAATCCAGTGTACAACTCTGGATGTCAGCAGGAATGCTACGAGCTCTAAGAATAGCACAAGCTCCTAACACACAAGCGGAGCGCAGAGTCACAGCCTGTCCCACCCTGAAAATGGTTGTTTATTACCTACAATCCCCCAATCAAACAACCTTTACAGCTGTGTTTTGGTTCTCATTTCACACACAGGGCAGTGGGCAATGCTGCCCTGCTTCCTGAGAATCCTGTGTTTTAACTCAGATCAGCTGGGGCTTTGAAAAGGAATTGCCACCCAAAGTGTTTATGCTATTTCAGTCTGATTTAAACTGCAAAGATCACCAGATCATTTTCCTGCCTTCAGGGAGGAGGGGATCCTTCTTTCCCCTGTGCAAATCCCTGTCTGTTCTTACACTGAAGGGAGTAACAGAAGAGCTGTTCTGGGAGTGAGGATGTTGTATCAGCATTGCTGAAGGCAGAATTGGGCCCAATGTATCCATCATGCCAGAATAGAAGATCTGCAAGTCCAAACTCTATTTAAACATGAAAACCAGGGAGATGTCCAACTATTCAACCTGCCTGGGCAAATGCGGCTTTTCATGCGCTCAGAAACAGCCAATAAAGTCAAGTAGTGAAGCCACTGAAAACAGCGTGTGATAGCTCTGGAGTCTATCTTTGACTCTCTGGCATTTACTACCATCTTTATATTGGGGATTTATGAGTCCAGACCTTTGAGTATAATTTCACTCACAAGCATCAGTCCTACAGGAATAAAATGAAAGCTTGCCCATACTCTCAAGAGCTGCGTTAGCCCCACCAGGCTTTGCGCTGTCGTACAATGGGAACTGTCACCACCTCCATCAATACCCGTCAATGCTCAACAATAAAGACACAGTGCTTCAGATGGGGGGGAGATTAGCCCCTATCAGATTTAGCAGTTGTCCAGGCAATACAGGCTCTGGGATGCAGACTGATTACGCTTAGGAAATACACCATTAACTACAGAAATGGTAGAGCTGTAAGGCGGGAGGAGTAACTACCCTTTCAGAATGTGGGGTCTTTGCTTTAATACACATTAAAACAACAGCAAAATGCTCACTCTGGGTCTATGTCCCGGCTGCTGCTCTCTTCCCCATGTTGCTGTGCCTGCTACAAGGATCAAATTTCATGGTTTATTGTTCTCCCTCTAACTGGCCACCATCCACATTCCTCTTCTGTACAAAGCTGCACCTCTTGCTCCAAAGAAATACTAGGCCTTCTTTTTATAAATTTTAGCCACATTCGCAAACACAACCACAGAATAAGGGGATGACATTTAGGCACTAAACAGAATTCCAGGGAATGCTGTTATTTTTCTCTGAGCAAATTTCTGTGAACGAGGCTAAAAAAATTTCCGCCAGAATAGTTACTAATTTTTGAGATGCAGAAGTTGTCTTCCCTGTCTTCTGAATCTTTAACATTTTGCTTTTTAATGTAACAACTGCTCTATGCTTGAAAAATCCTATTCATCACCTGCCTCAGGAGAGAATTGGCATCAAGATTCTGCAAAGCACAAATTCAGCTCTGGGTACACTGCTGGATCAAAACCACAGTCACTGGAGCTATCTCGCTATAATGGAGTAAAATTGGTACACAGCAGGTTAGACCCAAAATTCAGTATCAATCCCTCAGTGTAAATAAGAAATCTATTGCAGATAAGAAAAGGTCACCTCTGAGCCTCCTCTTCTCCAGGCTGAACAACCTGAACTCCTGCAGTTGCTCCCCATAGGACTTGTTCTTCAGTCCCTTCACCATCCTTGTCACCCTTCTCTGGACCCTCACAAGCAGTTCAACACCCTTCTTAAACTGGGGAGCCCAGAACTGGACACAGTACTCAAGATGTGTCTGACCAGTGCTGAGTACAGGGGAGGAATAACTTCCCTAGTCCAACTGACCACACTGTTCCTGATACAGGCCAGGATGCCATTGGCCCTTTAAGCCACCTGGGCACACTGCTGGCTCATATTAAGTTTTCCATCAACCACTACTCCCAAATCCCTCTCCATTTCACCACTCTCCAGTCACTCATCCCTCAGCTGGTAGTGATGCATGGAGTTGTTATGTCCAAAGTGAAGAACCCGACCCTGGGACTTGTTAAATCTCATATTATTAGAATCTGCCCATCTCTCTAGCCTGTCAAGGTCCCTCTGAAGTGTCCTTCTACCCTCTGGTAGTTCAACATTTGCTCCCAACTTGGTATCATCTGCAAACTTGCTAATGGTGGACTTAATTCCCTCATCCATATCATCAATAAAGATATTAAACAGTACCGGGCCAAGCANGCATTTACTATCTCAGTTGGTATCACATGGGTGGGGAATGGCCTCCATCCAAAGCAGGGAATGGCTTCTGGCAAATGCTAGTAACAGGTATTTCAAGTCTGCCTCTTTGCTATTCCAGAGCTGTACTATTTGACCTGTTGTCTGTGAAGGCCATATTTGAACTTCACTTCTCACCCCACCTGATCTTTTCTAGCCTCAGAAGCATAACATGGAGATGAATTTGTTGAAGGGCACTAAGATAAGAAGATATTCTTAGTGAAAGGATGACAGGAAATATGCAATGAGACTATCTCTACAGCTTTTAGTGTAAGTTAAGCAAGAATATCACTTACACATGTAAAAAAAAAATTTAGTGATATGAAATGTGCTTTGCCTAATAGCACAAAGTTCTCCATCGGGCCAGAAGAGCCAATATATGGTGGAACTGCAGTACTTTACAAATAAAAATAAACAAAGTTACTCTGATAACACCAGAACATTGTTATAGCCTTGTCCATGTATACACTGCACACACCCTAGAAGTTTAGCAGTGTCTCATTTGAAACACAAAGGAAAGTAAAAATAAGAAAAATGACTCAGTATTTTCACATAAGCCATATAAGACAGAAGAGATGTTTTCACCTGTCTGCTTTGAGATGGCAGTGTGGCAGGCTGCATCTGTCTCTGCACCCGATGTGGCTGCATCAGCTGTCGGAACTGCTGCTGGAGAAACTGGCTGTTGTTGGTCTGCTGGGACTGCTGTGTGGCTGGAGACTGCTGCTGCTGGAGATAGTGAATGAGAGACTGCTGTCCTTGTCCTGCTGTCAGAGGGGACATCTTTTGAGTAGCTGACTCTGAGGCAAAGTGAGATAGTGGTTTGGTGTTATTGAAAGAAAACTGGTCTTGATTAACAGGGCTCTCATTCACCAGACCTGGCTGTAAGCTACTGGATGTCTGTTGCATAATTATGTTCATATTTTTGGTCTGGTTTGTAGTCAATGATTTAAAAAGCGAGTTCTGCATACTTGTGGGGTTGCTGGTGGGAGTGATGTTAGAGATTAATGTACCTTGAGGACTGAAGGGCTGCTGATGCAGAGCTGGGCTTGACAGCTTTTCTGGCCTGTATGGTGGAGAAGGTCCAGTATTCGTGGAGGCCATGCTGGCAACCAAGTTGTTCTGTGGACTTTTAATGTTGTTGGCTGGTAAGCTGCCTGCTGTCAGGGTGGGCAGCATGGAGCTCTGTGGGCTGAAGGGCTGCTGGTTCAGAGCTGGACTGGAATGCTTCTCAGACACATAAGGAGGAGAGGGGCCATTGGATGGGGTGCTGCTGGAAGTCATGCTTGAAAGCAGAGTGTTTTGAGGACTCTGAATGTTGTTTCCTGATAAGTTATTAGCAGGTATGCCAGACACCATAACATTTTGAGGACTGAAAGGTTGATGGTGTGGGGATGATCCTGCCCTGTAAGGCGGAGAGAGACCAGGAGGAGACATAGTTGGCCAACTGGAAGCCTGTACTTGTTGCTTAGTACCAGACACCTGCTTGCTAGCTGCCAGCTGCTTTAGCTGCTGAGCGTGCCAGTTGGAGCCAGGCATGTTGGGTAGGGGTACTGGGAGCATCGGTGGTGGCTGGTTCTTGCTCTGAGCTGCTGTAGAAATGGGCGATGCAGCAGGTTTGTTTGAGGGAGGGACTTGGAAGTTAGCTCCAGCAGATGATGGTCTCATCTGAGGAGATCCTCCACTAGCTGGATTGCAGCCTGGAGAAAAGTCTTTGTTAGCAACATGGTTCTCGAAGTGGGAAGTCTGTGGGGAGGACTTTGGAGTGGTACTTATGCTTGGCTGAGAATGACTCAGACCAAGGGGATCTTCAGTCTTGCTGCACAAAATCTTCTCCAGATCCAGGTCATTAGGAGAAGGATCAGGCATTTTCGTCAGCTCTTCCAATAGATCTTGCAGCTCTTGGTCCACAGACTGTAAGCTGTTTCCTTTCTCATCGTAGTGGACAATGTTGTTGGTTTGCCCTCCTATTGACCCCTTCTGATTTATTTCTGTGTTGGATGGCACTGAAAACGGAGAGCCAATGCCACCACCATTCATGTGATTGTTTTCAAGGAGCACTGGATGCCCTGTGACTCCCAGGGAAGAAGTGCTGTGACCAGTGGAGAATGGAGAACTTTGCATTTCTGGACATGCCACATTGGGATTGGCACCTTGGCCCATGGCAAGGTTTACATCGTCAAGACAAAGTCTTTTACTGTCATTTGGGAAAATGACATCAGGCATGCCACTGGAGGCAGGAGAGCTATCATCTTCCAGTTTTCTTTTAATGGATCCCTGTAACTGTGGAAATACAAAAGGAAGAAGAAAGGATTCGTTATTGACCCTATTCTGACATGCACTGAAGCTCCATACTGCAACACTCGGTTGGAGATTAAAAAAATTAAATCATACAATTAAAAACCCAATCATGTGAGACAAATTCAATCAGGATTTAAATGGGAGCAACTTCCCTGAAATCAAAAGAGTTACATTCAGACAAAGGCTAAATCTCATGTATTGGCCTTAAAACAGATGTTAAAGCCATAAAATACTGTCTGTCATGTGAACTGTAATAGAAGTTTTTTTAAATAGTTTCTGGTTCCATTTCAATTAAGACATTATACTCCCTGCATAACAAACATGCCAGCATTTTTATGGTAACATTTTTTAGGTTTAAATGGCTGATCTGAATGAAACCCTGGACTGAATTTTGTGACCTTCTGCCAGTGACTCGGATTAAATTCAGACCTGAGACAACTAAATTGTTTTACATTCTTTATAGGCAGAACATCTGAAATAACTGGCATACTTTCTAAACAAACCAAAACAAACCAAACTCTCAGCTATCTATCTAAACAGAGTTTCAAGCTTCCTAATCTCAGATGTTTTAGATTCCAGAAAGAGTAAATAACAGCTAAACTTCTTCATTTTTGTTTACTCTCCTAAGTCTAAGGCACTGTGGGTTTTGTTCTTTTGAAGGATCGCCACTCATTCATAAAAACGGATGTGTTTTCAAAATAAAGTTATATAAATACTTTCATCTACAAGAAATGATGAAGTTGTAAATGCACAAATCTTAGAGAAAAGAAACCTTGCTTTCTACACTTAAATAAAATGAAACTGAAAACAACACTTCTCATACTAATTCAGCATAAGGCAACCCCTCCCACACAGAATCATCTGTGGCTTTCAGTTTTAACAAGCATGACCTACATGTCACAGGATTAATCAGACATTAACATTGCTGTTTCAAGTTAAGGAAAATAAGTGTTATGACCTTGTTTACCAATAGAGAAAGGCAGCATTTAGAAAAGTAGTATGTGATCAGCAATGAAAAGCCAAATAACAGTGATTCCTGTAAGGCAGCTCACAGTAAAGCCTCTCCAAGCTCTGTGCCAAAATTCCAAGTACTGTCAGTCATCTAGTGCCATCAAAAAAGTTCACACCTAATTAAGAGCTCACATCACCAGAAAAGCCCCTCCACCTAACCTGAAATCCACTCTAGGGCTGTGCTGGGTATTATCAACTTCTAAATTTTACACTAATTTTTAAACACATCACAGTTTTCTCTAAATCATTCCACAACTGCCAGCAACTTTGGTGCCCTCAGACAACAGTGTCACAACGTGTGTGGAGGCTGCAGGGCACAGCATGGGCACACCATGTGTGGCTCCTTCTGCATTGTGCACACTGTGCAAACTGTTACTGCTCACCCCTAAATTCAGGCAATTGCCCACAAATGTGTATTGTGACCCGGGAACACAGGAGAGCTGCCTGGTGTCTCACTCAGCTGGACTTACACCCAGTGCCATCTCACAGAATCACACACAGAATCACAGAATATTATGAGTTGGAAGGGACCCACAAGGATCATCTAGTCCAACTCACCACCTAACACCCGTACAGAGACCGAGAGCACATCCCAGAGCGTAACACCAACCTAGATCCCTCACAGTCTAGCAGGCCACTCTGAGCCGGAAGGGGTCCAGGGTCATCCAGCCCTACACCCCCCAGCTAGACCATGTCACTAAGCTCCTCATCACTTGTTTCTAAATTGGTGGGCAGAGGGATGATGGCAGTTTTGTGCCTACAGTTGCTTAGGCTGTAGATGCAGTTTGGGATTAGTATCAGACGTTGCCATGTTGGTATCGAGCTTATATGGATATTTGGAGGAGAGTGAGAGGATACATTTGTCCATGATCATCATGGCAGGTCTGCAGGCTGTGGAGAGCTGCTGATCAGCCTTTAGGGGAATTAATCTACCCTCCTTCAACATTGTGGCATTGTGGCAAACAGACCTTTCCACATATTCTCCCTTTACTCCCTAAGAGTTATCCCTTGTGGAGTAATCAGTGCTTCTCTCCAGTGACCTGTAGTCACATTGCTTTAACATGGGCTGTGCTCAAAAACCACTGGCAGGGGAGAACCAAGGAGTTCTTCCAGTGCCTCTTTGGCCAGTAAATCTTGCTGAGCAAGACTGGGATCACTGCTCTGTGGGAGACTATCCCTGCACCACAGCCAGACACTGCTGAACCATCACCATTTGCTTACTCCTCTAAGCTGATGATGCCGAAATTTCCTTAGCTTTAGGAAATGGAACAAGGCCTAAATCTTCTCCCAAGTATTAATGTAATGATGGATGAAATTGTTTTCCTTCACTTTTTTTGCTAAAACTAGGCCAGAGTTGCATGTTTCAACAGATGTTGCCCTGCGTAGGCTGAAACATGTTGGTAGAGCATATAAAACCCAGACATGTACAGAGAGCCTTTACAGGGGCTTCACACATCCAAAACAAACAAAGTGTGTTCCCAAGTTGCACCCTGGGAACCTTCAGGCAGGAAGTAGTGGGGGATCTCCCACCCTTGGCCAGCTGACATGCTGGCATGTATGTCCTTGCCAGCTCTTCCTTTGCCATAGCACATTCCTATGCTCTGAGTTACTCGGGAAAAATGTGGGCTTTCTAAACTCGCTGAAAAATAGTTTTTTAACTGTTGCACTGGGGAATAAATGTGATGGGAAAACAAAACTCCATTGCCCCAAGATTATTACTAGATATAAACTGATAAAATAAGGCCACTACTTTCAGATGGCATGGGCATTCCAAAATTGGGACAGGACTTTTAAATAGAATCCTGTTGCTCAGCCTTCCTGAGAAGCCTGGCTGTAAGAGAGGGAGTGAAATTCACTGAGCGTCATGTTCTCTTGAAAAGAAGGACTCCCATTTCCCAGACGAGTATTTGCACATGGACCATAAAGTCCAGAAGACCAATTTCTCCCAGTGCAGTGAAGAATAACTCCACAGAATTTACTAGCATTGCTTTTGCTTAAGAAAGATTTGACCACAGCCCCAAACTGAGAAAGATACTCTCCTCAAAGCAATGAAACAAATCACAGAATAATTTTAGTTAGAAGGGACACCTGGGCGCCATCAGCCCTCTGCTTCAAGCACATCACCAGTGAAAACAACAGACAACAGTACTTCATCAGGCACTTAAGTATGAAGTATCCACTGCACAGAGAAATCTCCTTGGGCTGGCTGAGAGGTTGGTTTCAGTGTTCCCCACTGACACCCGAGTGGTCGTTACTCCCCACAGCACACTCTGGGCTGGTGTTGGCTGTGAGGAGCCAGCAGTTTCCTCCCCGTCCCCCAGTGACTGCTATCCATGTGCATGCCACTGTGGTAGCCCTGACCCGTGCAGGCGACAGGAACACAGTTTTGTATTACTGGGACACTAGCTGGCTCAGACATGCCAACCACAATGGTGGCAGGAGAGCATCACTGAGGCACTACAACTTTTAGGACGAGGAGCTCCTGACCTCACTAATTCAAGAAGCTGCTTGTTGCAGAATGTTCATGCAGTATTCCCAGACAGCTCAAGACCATCTCTTTAAAGCCTGTCTACCCTTTTCTAAACTTTTCCCTTACCAAAAGCTGTCTATTTACTACCCATTTCCTTCATCTAGCGCCAGATTCCTCAGGAAGGAGCCAATTTATTCCAACGCTTTCTCCTCTTTTTCTAGATGGCTTACACAATTTGACAAAGTCAACAGAAATGAGAAGAGCACCAAAATACGTTCTTTCCTTTTCTCTGCCGATGAGTCTATTGGGCAGCTGTGTTTCAAATTGAATACCTAAGAAGTGAACAGAAGTATTTTAGAAATGCATCACACACACACACATACTCCTAAGGTGGCTGGAGGCTGCTTATGGCTCAGAATGGGAAAGCTTCATTCAGATGTGCAAGCAAGGACGAAGCAGACAAGCAACAAAGGGGTTCTTGCGACCTTGTCAAAATGCATTAAAATGCATTGGCATGCACAGGCTAACTTCTGTTTGGGAATACCTGGGAAACAAAGGCAGGCCCTCCGATTCAGATGATACCCAATTATGAGTTCTCCATCATCTCAGGTTTGCTTTTAGAAGTGAGAGTGTCACGATCCCAGCACAACTATCCTCTCCAAACCAGCAGGAGATCTTTCTGGGAAAGACCAGAGTCACACAGCAGCCCTGGTAGCTTGCAGTGGCAGCACAACCAGAATAAATAATAACTGTTTACGCTGCTCTGTCCATGGAAGCTGTACAGCTGTGGTTACAAACAGCTAATTTGTCACACGCTCCCTCTGCACACTGAACCAATTCCCTCCATGTGGGCAGAGAGCTCCACTGGCTTCTCTTGTGCAAGGAAGGAAAGGCAGACTCAACAAGAGTAACCAGTCCTCAGCTGTGCCCTCCCCATGGCTGAGCCCTCCCCAAGGGTGGGCTCGCTGAGCCTGCCCACTCGGGGTGACCTTGAGCTTCAGGCACCTTCCAAACTCAGGAGGTGGTGCTGGCCTTGAGTAACTTACTATTACTCAACAAAGGGAGAAAGGAAGGCAGGAAGTGGCAGAAAACTGAAGCTCGAGCAAACAAGTTGTTAATAAGTACACACAGTGGTGGTTACATTGGATTTTAACAACCAACCAAACATGGGCTAGCGCTCAGCCTTCCTCTTCTCTTAATGCATCAGTTGTCCTCAGCTGCCACCCCAGCCAGGCTGCCCCATGGCCCTCCTGCCAGCCCTGTTAATTCTTCACCTGTCACTCATACCTTCACCTGCACGTGGGAAGTGGGGAGAAAGGAGTGGTGCATGTCCTGCACCAGAGAGCCTCATTTCTCTAACTTTATAGTGATCCTCCTTCCACCAGAAACAAGCCACATCTAACCAGAGATTCCTGTTTAGGTCACCATAATGCAGAAATGAGAGAGGAAAAATGTTAGGCAAAGTATTTCTTTGCCTCTTCCTGGTGCCTGCAGCCTGTCAGCGAGTTAAGCCTTGATTTACGGTGACTGCAGGGTGCTGATTATTGATCTGCACCACCCCACTCACTGCCATGGACAGACCCAACCTACAGCAGTGATTCCCACACCTACGCAGCCTCTTCAAGTGAGAACTGAGACCAGTGGGATGCTGCCATCTGCTTCCTTCCCTGCCAGCTGGTTCACCTGCCTCTGTGTTGTGTCCAGCATCAGTTCCAAAGACTCTCCTGATTTAAGACATTGACTTTTAGGCATCCATGACTGGAATATCCCAGAATGGGAGTCAGATAACCTTCTTCCACTAGGAATCTCAAGACTCTTGTAACTCTTGGGAGATCTCAGGTGTTGGTTTTTCCGTTTATTTGATCAAAGAAAGGGGAGAAATGATGGTAAAAGGAGATAGAGCAGGTGGGAGAACTTCAATCTCACCACAGATCTTGGGATTTGCTAATGTGGTGGCAGCTTTGCACAAAGCCTTTCAGAGCAAGAGACCTGGGGAATCCAGGTCACCAACAGGCTGTTTAGATCTGGTACATCCAAATTATTCTGACAGAAACAGCACATTCAATTTTTGTTGGAAAAGCTGAACAAGGCAAAAGCCTAAGATGAGTACAAATCTCTTTTTCCAGTATTTTCTCAAGGCATGTTGCTTTTTTTCCCTCTGCAAAGTACAAAACCTGAGTCTAAGGTTTGCTCAACTGAACTGACCAGAGAATCTATTGCTCTCTGTCTCTTTCAAACACTAGACACTGCCAAAACTGCAAGTATGTATGTATTTGCCAGAGGCAAACTGTTTGCAGCATTCAGCGATCAAGACTTCAGTCTCTGTGGCTTCAACAAGCTTCAGCGAGACCTATCTGCTCATCAGCCCAAAATGTTTCTATCTGTTCTGACAAAAACAGTCATGCAATGAGAAAATGGAACTGGCAATTTTCCATACAAAACAAGAAAACTTCACAATTTTTTCTCCTCTGCTTAAAATTCACAGTTTGGAAAGTTTTGTGCTCTGTGCTGCTCATTTCTCCACACTCTAGATAAGACTTAAGTGTCCTACTAATCTTTGAGGACAGTTTGTGAAAAAGAGGTGAGAATGTGCCTGCATGTTTGAAGGCTGGAAAGTGAATCTCATATAATATGTATTACCTTTTGAATGGCAGCAGCTACTTGCAGACTGCTGTGTTGGGTAGCAGGCTGGCTTGCACATGAACAGTAAACCCCAAACACTCATGGGCAACGATCCCGTTCCACTACAGCAGGCCCTGGCACGGCAATATGTGCATTTAGCACATCTGCAAGTTCCCGTTCCTGCAGGCTGGCTGCAGTTTGGTAACGGGCACTCACATTATGTATCTGAATGCAAGAAAAAATGCCTCCTGCTGACCACTGAGCAACCAAAGCGGTACCTGACTACAAGGAACATAAACTGTGCTTTATCAAAGTCACATCTCAGGCTACAAGGAGAACTCAAGGAGGTTCAAGCAATTAAAACTACCATTCACTTTCTCCATACTAAGATTAAACATACGCTGAAATCATATTCTTCCTACTGCTTTAGGCTGTTTGACCCTACTGATTTCAAACAATTTCAGCATGGATGGACATAAAGTTGTCATTTCACATTGTCAAAGAGAGATCATATTGTAATTCCAAGCTACCAGAGATGTGTTTAAGTTTGCTTAAAAACCCCAATTCCCCAGTTCCTCAGCTGTGGAGTACCAGAATAGAGTCCACTTTGGGGATCTGCTGGGTACTTTTAGGCTGGAAAGGTGGCAGATCTATTTGTAGTAGGGTGTGGTGGTGGAGAAAGGATTATGAATAGGGAAGATTCACGGGGTGGATTTCCTTTGATGCATCATGCTCATAGAAATTGGCAACTGGAAGGGAGGAGGTAGGAAGAAAAACCAGGGATGTAAGCAGTCCCTTTAACTATGAAAGGACATTGGTTATTAGCCAGCTTGCATGCATTATGTGGATTACTTTTACCTGACACGATAGTTTCTCCCAATTTATCATTTACAGTGGCAATAAAAAATCTGCCATCTTTAAAAATAATATATGTATTAACAGGGATTGGAAGTTGCTACTTAGTCTGTGCACAGGTAAAATACCTCCTAAATACTGCTGCTATGTTTGGAGAATTTTATCTCCCATCAGTGCAAATCAGTTGACTTGATAGAAGTGTGCTGTGATCCTTTGCCCCATTATTGTCACCACTCACTGAGATCTTCTCCAGTTATTCCCTCAGTAAATCAGAGACCTCAAGCTGTGTTAAAAGAGAAAAAGGAAAACAAGGTGTATGCTTTCCCTTAATAAATTTCATGCTCCCTGTTGTGAGTGCAAAGCTGTAGGAACTGTCAGGGCAGGTGCTGCCGTGCCGGTGTCCATCACCAGGGGCTGGGCTGACAGACACAGTTCGTGTGCATCACCAGAGACCACGACATGAGGTTTTGCTTGCTTGCATAGTGGCTCCAGAGCTGCAGTCAATCCCCCTTCCCTGTGACACAACTTCAGTAAAACAGGTCTCTTGTTTGACTGTTAAATATATGTGAACCTCTAAAAGTGCAGACCTGGCACTTCTGTTGGTCTGCGGGGCCTTCTTCCCCCAGTTCCTGTGCAGGAAGGGAAGCCATCCCGGCTGCAAATACACAGAACTGGGCTGCTTATCTGGAAAGCACAAAAAATCCCAAACATCAAACATCATGACTACAAAACCAGAAAGATGTGATCTTACAATAACCTTAAACCACAGAAACTAACAGGAAATTCAACCTGGACTACCATGAGCCTAAGGTATTAGCTTTCTTTTAAAATAAATTTTAACAAAAAATTAAAGGGAAGAAAATACTACAAATATGGTTTTTCTCATACTGATTTGTGCGAATGCAATTATGCTCATAATGACAGAAATGTGTGTGATCTATATCATGCTTTCAACTGGAACAATTTATGGGCTACAGAGCAGCAACTTTGTGAATAAGGTTTTTCTAATTACCCTTGTGTAAAATTACAGGAAACATCACTAATGTCTGCATGAAGGCACCAATGTAGGATCAGCTCCAAGGAGAAAAAAGACACAGCCAAGAGTATACCTATTTTGCCATCCTACACAAGCCAGCTGTATGCAAGAGACTAAGTAACATCCACTGTAAAACAAAAAACCAATCCAGCAGCTTTGCTGCTTTTCAGGTCAGAGAATTACCAGACTCATTTGGAAGACACCAACAGAGATCTGCCCTATCAAAACAAATGGTCAGAGCCTTCCCATCTTGTCTTTCCTTAGCAATTCATCTGCTTTCAGAATTAATGACACTGTTAAAATAGAAATTTTTCCAGTAGAAAAATTGCTGTTGACAAATGGATCTGGAGAAACAGGACTTCTGCTTGCTCCTGTGTTGTGCTGCTAGCAGGAGATCTCTGTACAGATGCCTCATAATTAGTCATCTGAAGACTTACAGCAATCACGTCATGCATATTGTTTGACTGTAACTTCCACGTTCCATTTAATGACAAGTGTTATTAACTAGACAGCTGAAGACAGAACAAGTTCTCTGCCTCTCAGTTTTAAGCTGTAGTACAAGAGCATTTCTTTCATATCTGGCTGTAAATCAAGATCAATCTTAGACTCAATGCCTTTCTATCAGTATTATCTCATCTTACCTCAGTTTTAATGCCAGCAGTATTGTTTTATATCTTTTTTTATAGTCCATTAATTTCAAAGTCCTATGGAACACTTTGCAGTAATTTTGTAGACTACATTAATTTCTCATGGCAATAGCTAGGCTGGAGAATTGCAGCTCCCCTCCACTAAGCAAAGAGTGATGTTTTTCCTACTTGGGTCTCCCCGGATTTGTAAGATACTTTCTTCTTTTTCAGCCCCTAACACTGGCACAGTTATGCAATGACCACAAGTAGAAGGAACAGGTCGTACATGTTCCTAAATTATGAGGTAGGTTTACCATTTACCATATAACCAGATAAAACTCAGCCTTACACTTCTTTCCTGCTACATATTGCATTAGGTTTTAGTCTCAGAAGACTTACTCCTGCAGTCTAACCAAACTACAGGTGTCATTTTGTCAAACGGTATGGTTGGGGAATTAACAGCCTGGAGGCAAAGCCTCCAATTAGGTCAAGCCTAGGAACAAGAAGCTCTCAAATTCACAGAACAGTAAAAAACAATGGGATTTCAGTCTGGGGAGGAAAAAAAAAAGAAAAATAAGCATTTTTGTTTCAACAGCTGAAGTACTTACACTTATTCCCTCCAAGAATATTAGCTCCAGCCTCCTCTGAGTGGCTGCACTCAAAATGCAGACAACTAGCACCCTTACACCTGCCACCTCCTGCTTATTGTCTGTACTAGAAAGCAAAGTGCTACTGCATCCAGAGCTATCCTCCAAGCTTGGGGCAGGGGCCAAAACGTCTAAAAGAGCAGGCTGAGGTTTCTCCTAAGTGGTATCAGAAACTGGAGCACAACTCTAAGAAAGATGGAACAAATAGGCAAGAAAAGGAAATGTCCTGAATGGCTCCTGGATATTCCTCTGCCTTTCAGAAAATGAAACAATAAACAGGATATTGATTAATACAGAAGCAAAAAACCACGCCTCAAAGAAAAAAGATCATGAATCTAGTGAAAGTGGCTATAGAGAGGTCTGTATACAGCCAGAAACAGAAATGTTTTGTAAAGCAGAAGAGTGAATATTTAATTTGCCTCCGACTACTTCATCTTATCCCACCACTTTCATCTCTAGCAACCCAGCACCTCCGCTATTCTCAGCGTGCATCAGCTGGAACAGGAACATGATTCACTGGCAACATGCTGTTTGTGCACACCTTTCCTCCGGGACCAGTGAGATGACCGGATAACCACACAGCTCTGACGCCTGTAACACGTGCTTTGAACAGTATCTGTTACTTACCCAGGAACCTTTAAAGGGATTCTGCATATCAGTGGTACTAAAAACCCCAAACCAAACACAGACTCCACCCCTGAAGACTTCATCCTAGATAAAGCCATTCAAATCCTGGACTCAAAGAAATAAATCAATTGGACTCCATGATCTTAAGTCTTTTTCAACTTAAATGATTCTATAAATATTTTGGGACACTGATTTCATCAGGGATGAGATTTCACTCTTTGTTCTTTCGTTATTATTAACTAAAAGAGTGAATTAAAAATACACAGGAATTGGGAGAAATCCTCTCCAGCAGAATATACAATACCTGAGTTTCTTGGGTTTTAACCAGAAAACCTCTCCACTTGCTATAGATACCAGTTCCCCTCTGTCCTAGAAGCAATGTTAATCACACATTCATCACTGCAAATTGACAGCATAAATGCTGACTTGTACAAACAATGTTAGAGAAAATGGTCTTCTTGCTGCAGGAGTGAATTACACAGCCTTTTAAGCTTTTTACACTTCTCAGTTTTATGTAAACTCTAATTTCTGAGCTTTTGTTCTGCTTTGAAAGGTCACACAGTTGAAAGCTATGAAGCATAGCATGTGTTCCCACTGATATTAAAATACTGTTTACTAAATCATGCATATAAATGTAAAGAAGAAACTGTTTGCAACCTACTGCGTTAATAAGAGATGATTTATCAGACAACATGGTTCCAAGTATCAACATGTGGAATGTAAAGATCTGATCTTAATCACACGATGTGATTTTTTTGGTTGTTTTTTGAAGCAATGTCTCTGCACTGCCATGCAATCACACTAACTTCTGATGACACTGTATTTGACTGATTAAACTCTTAATCGTGCCCATGCTTAACTTCAGGAATACAAGTGGTCTTTTTAGATTCAAGCATATGATTGCACATTTGCAAGATCAGGATTTCATTTGCATATTCAAATTGCAAAACTGCATCTTCCCTTTGTCTGTGTAAGGCCAACTATAGCACTCCAAATGCTAAACAACCACCGTAGAGTTGGACAGTATTTTTAGCATCTCTGTGGTGCGCTTCTATCTTTAGCTGCTGTGTTCACAAACAATCCCACAGGACACTGCATAGCTAACATAGCTCGGGCTCTTCATCACATTCCAACTTTTCTCCCAAAACATGGTGAAAGCAGACTATGAAACAGGTCAGTTCAAGACCTGCCAAAGTTTCCTTAGATGCATTGTCTTGAGCAGAGCAGAACTATATCAAAGTACTAAAACAATAAAACCTCAGAACATTCTGCTCTGGAGTGGTGATGGAGCTTGCTGTGACTTCCTCCGGGGAAAATACAGCTCTGCACTCTGAGTTTGCACTGTGCAAATAAATCAAGGAGGACAGCAAAAGATTTCTGCATGTTGTTTCCTAGCAGGATGTGCCCATGGGTTCATGGCAAATTTCTGGTCAAAGCTTAACCCTGCAAGAGGAGTTAATAATTGAACTTGCCAAATCATCACAATTTCTAAATCCAACTGTGTCTTGTTTTTACAAAGGGGCATATTAAACCAGTGAGCCATTTTATTAGACTCATGCTCATGTAACAAAAACATGTGTTAGCTCTTGAGTGCCAAGTACCATCCTGGAGGGCTACCAATCACTGATACACTTCGTAGCCAGACTGCAGTTATCTGTCAAAACAAAGGAGGTAGTTTGGAATACACAGGATGAAGCACGCTGCTCCATTTGGGAATCGTTTACGTGGTCCAGGTCTCTTTGCAGAACTCTAGGAAGATGTACTGTAGTGCTGGGGGGAAAGAGCTTGAAACTTACTTCTGGCTGTAGTGGGTCTACCTCATGGAAGGCTCCTGGATGGCTGGAGCTCACTCCTCCACTCCCTAGAGAAACTTCTGCAATGGCTGCAGAACTCCCAGTTCACCTTTAGAGTCCTCTGCATGAGGCGTTTCAAAACTACAGGGTTACCACAAAGAGAGAAAAGACTCATCATGGGAATGGCAGTATTAATCAGATTACTGACCTTTGAAGCTTTGAATATGAAATGCTTTTCACACCAAGCTGCAGCAGCCCAGGAGACAATAGCCTACAATATCTTGATTTACAGAGGAAGTACTGATGGAATCATATATATCCTGTTAATGGTGAAGGGAAGGGAATTATGTAAAGGAACTATTTTTTTCATTAAGTGCCTTAGCTGAGGTTTGCAGATGAGCCTAGACACTTGGCTCCAATTTAATTTCAAGGGGACAAGATAATCTGAAAACCCTTAGAAAACCTCAGACCTTGTGAGTGCTTCACAAATAGTACTCCTCATTTCCCCATTTCACTTATCTTCTCTCCCATTACTATGTGCTATCAAACACGCTGTTATTAAAACTCTTTAAATAATTCGTCTTTCCAAATAAACTGTGTTCATTAGGTCCTCTACCCTACCACAGGTATGGCCATATGTCCGGGAGGTGTGAGAACTAGGGAAACAGCATCAGGGCCAGGAGGGTGTCCCTTGGCTCTGTGGCAGCACCAGAGCAGGGCTGAGATGAGCATCAGGTTAATGAGAGAAGAAAATACTTTGATTTTTTTCCCGAGCCCTTTCTTAAGGCACTTAAATTTTCAAATGTGTAGAGGCTTTCCCTCCACCGAGAGTGCAAGGCTGACATCCTGGGGCATGGTCCTCATCCTAAGGGCTCCTTGACTGAGAACTGTGGGTTGCAAGACTTGGTCTTTACTAAGAAACAATGGCATTACAGGAAAACTCACTTATGCTTCGGAACATCAACATTCATTCAACCCTCCATTTTCTAGTACAGACATGATGTCTGGAGTTGAGCAAACATATTCTTGAAAGAATTAAGAACACTTAAATCATATGTACCTAGTTTAGAATAAAAAAAACTGTTGCTGCCTTTTAGTTATGACATTTCAGTTTACCCACAAGGATTACACTACTTCCCCTGAAAATTTTCAAGCTCAAGAGCATGCTCTTCTCCCAGTGTTGGAAAGTGAAGGCAAAACTATTTTTCTATACTAATTTACTGAATCCAATGACTTCTTGAGAATTCTGCCATTTCTCCCCAGAGGGCTTCAGGCACCCTTGACTGAAGGTGTGGGAACACCCTGTCCAGCTTTGAGATGGCAGGGGATGGTGAGTCACTGCCCAGGCAAACCCACTAAACATTGCAAACCTGAATGAAATACGAATTCTCCTAAAGGACAGAGCTGGAGGGCAGGTAGCTCTTGATTTTTTTCTGAAAGAATGGGAGGAACTTCCTCTTTCAGCAACCGTTAAATGGCTTAATGAGGATGTAACTGCTGCAACAATCAGGAAACGGCTGTCATGTCCGGATGGCACTATGGAGTGTTCCTGCAGAGATGCAAGGACCTTGCAAACAGGGAACAAAAGTTTGGATTGGCTGGAAGTGCTCTCATCTATCACTGAACACTGTGCTGTGTCCACCTTCAAAAGTTGCAGGGCATTCAGAGAATTCAAGGGGCACCAGTTTAGCCCTATACCAAAGAATTTAATTTCAACAGAGATCCTTGAGATCATTTCATCACTTTGGATCAGAGACTCGGGCATTCCGAAGCCAAGGCTGCACTGAGGTAGCTCTGGTACTGATTAGTGTGGGTGAGCACTGTGTTAATGTGACCCATTGTTCTGGGCCACGCTGGGACCTCAGCAGGACAGTGGATGTGTTGTGCCCAGGCAGTCTCACCAATCTCAAGTGGAATTGCACCAAGAGAAAGTTCCCTTATCTTATTCAGTGTAGGTAAACAGGGATACCTGAGGCATGTTAAGATGGCCATTCTCTATTAGAATGGCAGCCCCTCAGGTGGAAGTAGCTGAACTCCAGCTAAGAAGTGCTGACTGTAAATGCAGTGGAGACTGAAACAGGAAAGCCACTAAGAAGTGCCTGAGAGAAATCATTTTATTTCACACTGGCACAGAGGCTGTCAGGTATTGCTCTGTAGAAGGAAATGAAACTTCTTCAAATGGACCAACTTGAGTACTTCCAAGTGCTTACCAAGGCTGCAACCCCTCACCTCCGTGCTTTACCTGTTCAAAGTTCTGCCAGATCCTTGACAGCATTGCACGCATCATGACCAACAAGGATTTCACCAGTCTCCCATTCCCAAGTTCCTAACAGAGAGTTCACTCTGGTGCTCACCAGCACCATCGGTTCCACACTGTGGTGCATACGCAGCCCTGTACACCTCATCCCACTGCTGTGGTTGCTTCGGAGGAAGAGAGCTCCAGTTGTTCAAAACAAACTCACTTCCTATTGAAGTTGCTTGCAGAGACTGCAAAGAAACTATACCTGGTTTCCCGTGTTTCAGTCACTAGATTTACCAGACATGATATAGGAAATGGGCAGGAAATGTCAACTTTATGCATCACAACAATTCTTCCCCTTCCTTCCATGACACATTTGAGCAGAACACCAAGACCTGACCTTGCAGTTTTTAGCGCAGTCTTCCTTACATAAACATTTGAGTCAGATCTGGAACCAAACAGAACACCAAACACACTGCCTAATTATACTCTTTTTAATGAAAAAGGCTGATGTCCTGTTTTATACCTATTTGTACTCAAATATAAAACATACTGTGCATTTTAACTGCATGAATTCTGTCAGATCAACAAAAATTAAAAACCCTTAGCCTATTTTTTACTTCTAGTATTAGTGTAAAGACTCTTAAAGAACTGATATTATTTGAGCTCTGTACAGACGTGAGAGGTGCTGATGCACAAAAAAGGTGTACTATGAATAACTACATTTGTTAGGAGGTTTCAGCTGTTATATTTCTCCCTTTTACAGTCATCTTCACTTTGCTTCCATTTAAAAATCCAAGGCAGAAAACCAGCACAAACCTAGTCCTTCACCTTGTCTCTTTGCACAATTATTTGTACAATGGATCTAAAATAGTACTGTTCTAACCTGGTAGCATTTTATGTTTACTTTATCCAGGTGTAAATGACAGCCTAAGGAATAAGGAAGTATAATCAGACAGAGCATGTCTTTCTCTAGTAAAACCACTCCTCTTTTCCTTTTTAAAACTTTAGGTTGAAATACAACTTTCCTCTTTTTCCCCCCATTTATTATATATGAACAGGGACAGAAATATCAAGTGTATCTTTAAAGGAAAAATGCATGACAATTTTTCAATCCTCCAATAAAAAAAAATCTCCCTCTTGGATTAGTCCTTTCTTTTTACAATAATTGTCTTTTCGTTTTGTAGGTTCTATTTATTGCCAAGAAAACATACCTTATTGAATCACTGGAGAATCTAGAGGTTCTGACTGACTGCTGGTCATTTTTGAAAAATCAAGTCTGGATTATATTTGGTCAATGAAGGAGTAACTCACAATACTGAATTCAACTTGAAGCACTTTTTCTTAGTACACAAGACACCAAAAATAATATGTGGGAGAAAATGGAGTGGCATTGGGGTAGACCTTTGATTTGAGGAAGTTTCTGCTCCAGCTGCACCCTGTGTGTTCCCTTACACAGCATTTCCTGGTTTCTGTGAGACAAATCTCTTCTGTAACAAGACAGTAAGTCAGAAGTGTCAATATGAGCAACTCCCGGAAAATAAACTTTGCTCATTTACGATCCAGCTTTTCTAGTGTGGGACATGAAGCTGCACTGCAGGGAAGGAGCTTGCCAGGTTCCTGAGAGTGAGTTGGACCCAGAGCAAGGTGTGAGGCCTCATTCCTCAACCCAGACAAGAAAATGGGATTCTCTGTGAGAATGGCAGTGCAAGCCGATCAGATGCTGTGTCACGATGTTTGCTTACCAAGCTCTTGTGCAAGATGAGATACTGCTCATCACTAAGTGCCCCTGCTCCCAGGGCTTGTGGTGCTGGGGTGCCTGGCAGGATGGGGCTCGGACAGGAGGATGCCTTGGGCACCTCTTGCAAGACAACTCTGAAAACCACTGGCTCATCAGGACTGCACATTTCATTGTGCCAAAAGGGAGCTGCCATGGGATTCCCAGACACTTCTCACACTGCCACGGTCTGGAGCTCTCACTGACACTAGATTCGAGTTTTCTGAAAGAGGCCAATTTTTTTCCCCCTTAAAATGTGCAGAAGCTCATGGATTGAATGGGAGGGAAGGAAATTTAACCTCAAGTACATTTCCTCTACTTGCTAATAGTTTGTTCTTAACTCTAAGGGTAATCTTAGAATCAAGAGGAATTTTTATTACCCCTTAAAGATGTGTATAGTGTCTCCATATAAGAAAGTGGCAGCAGCCTTTACCAGCACGTACATTCCTGACTTGTGAAGCACATGGCTGTCAAACAACTAAACACCTTTAATAGAAACCTGGTCCATTAACGAGCTGAACCATCAAACAGTCACGCAAGAACAGCAAATAACCCCAGGAAGAGCTGCTGTCTTTCCATGCTGAACAAAAAACTATTTACAGTAAGAGAAATAATGCAGCCTCTAATGCTCCTTTGCCTCCCTAACACATTTGCACACAACGTTCCCTTGGTTCCTGATGCAAATTTAAAGAGGCAAACCTTGCCCTTGTCTGTGCTCACCTGTTCCTGGGGGCTCTTTTGTGCAGATGTCCTCCCAGCACCCAATTTCCAACGTTCCAATGTCAACTGCAGATCTCACTGGGTCCAGGCTCTCCACTGCCTCATGCATCAAATACATTTCTGTTTGAGTATCTCAGTGCCCATCACTAATATTCTTTAAAATAAAAGCAGAATGCGGGCCTTTCCCTCTGAAATGTGTCTTTAGGATATTCTACATTCAGAGCAGTCTGTGTTCTATTTTGTAACTGGACCTGAGCTGCTGAAACAACTGGAAACTTTCTTGATGATTTGAGTGGGCATTTCTCTGTGTATCCACTCACTGGTACTTCTTTTGAGAATGAAACGATCTTCACATCTTTAACAATACCAGCTTCCCACATATCTGTGCATCTAGAGATTTTGTTGTGTCTGCACTCACCATATTTGACTTGTTTCAAAGCCCACATTAAATACAAATAACTGCACTACACAGAAGAGAAAGAACATGTCTCACACAAGCATTTATAATTCCAAAGCCTTAGACAACAGCTGAGATAAACCCAGCATCAACAGCAGTGCAAGTAGTGCTGTGTGACTCAAGGGGGGTCCTGAAGGTGCAATTTGCATTTAATGCTTTTGCCATTAGCTCAGGCTTTAGGTGAAACAAAACATTCCACCTCATTAGACAGGTGGAATAAGCTAAAGGTGAGATTTGCAACAATTCTACCTGGTGTGGGAAGAACCACACTCACTTGACGGGCAAGGTGATGTTATGTCCTGTGATGAAGATTTAATTTCTGTAACTTATTTCTGAAAAAGGGTCGATTATCCCTCATTTTAACTCTGTTCCTGAAGGCATTTCTAACAGCAGTAAATCTGTGTGCAATGCTTTCTTCAGATCTTTTGCCTTCCACATATAGGCCAGTTGCTCTCCAGGCACAGCTCTGGGATGCTCTGATTTATAACGGAGGTATTTAAAATCAGGCAATCTAATTATTGACTTGATAGTCCACAACGTCTGCAGTCAGCAAAATTTAAAAAATGCAAAATATTGACAAGATCAGACAAATACATAATGAGGGAGTTATTAAAATGCAAATTGCCTGCCTTCTGGTACTCCTGTGGTGCACAGGACCCCAGAGCCTGCATCCCTCTAACTCTCTGCTGCTTAAGAGTGGGGAAGAAATAGAGTTGGGGAAGATAAATGGACAGAGCTATCACAGGCCAGGTGGATGGGACCTCACATCTTGGGGGTCCCCCAAGACAGACAGTGAATGCGAGGGAATGGGAGGCATTGTGAGGAACAGGCAGCCCTGCACGCACTGGACCCCTGAATTTTAAGGGACTTCAGAGGGGTCCTGGGGCAGAGGGAAGCCCACCAACAGATTCAGGGCCACATCTGTACATCTATTTTGGGGGAACAGACAGAAGTGGAAACTTCATGGAAGTTTGAAAGTCACATCAAAGGCATGAACGGTACTGCATTAAGATTTAGTGAAAAGAAAAAAATTCCAAAGAAAGGATGTGGCAGACATTGTCTCTATCCAGCCTGCTCCAGGATGCTTGGAATGGCTTTAAGAAGAGAAAGTCCACTGCCCTGATCCAGTTTGAGAAGTCCTAGCTGTAAGGTGAAAGAGGGTACTGTTACAAGCCATATAATTCCCTCCCTTCTCATCTCTGCCCCCCAGTTTTTCTTCTCATTTAAATAGCCTTATAATCCTGTGGACTGTCTGGTATATGCTTATTATTTCACCTTGCAGACACATTCCTCTAAGTCTAAGGGCTGTGTATGTGTCTAGATGTCTATAATAGAACAAGTAAAATAATACCATTCCCAGATGAGCTGGATGATCTCAGCCCCCACCAGCAGAAAAACTTTGATGGATAATATAATTTCATGCAATGCATTTCAGTCATGTTAATATTGCTGTAACAACCTCTAAAAATGATGCCAATATAGACAGTGATACCTAATTAACAGGCAAATACTAAGGGGGAGGTTAAATGCTAATTTTACATCGGCATTTAGCCTAAGAACTTCATTATGCCATCTTCTATTTTAAACTGTAGCCATCCCACTTTGTGCTGTGTTGCTGCCTCTTCTCAGTCAGCAGTGCGTGGATCACAGTAATTCCTTGCAAGACAGACAAGGTCACAATGGTTGGTCCTGGGCAGCTGCCTGAAACGAGGAGAAAGGTTGGTCCCTATCCTGAGGTGTGGTGCAGGGCATTAAAGTGATGTTTTGGACAGATGGATGTAGCTACTCTGTGTTCATGAAAACATATCAAGAAGAAAAGGACGCTGCAGCAATACTCTCTCCAGAGTGTTGGCCCTTTCCAGTACCTGGGTAGAGCCTCCATGGGCAGTGGAGGGTCAGGCAGCCAAAGGTTGCTGAGCATCTCATACCACTAGTGAGCAGCACTGATACAAAGCCAACTCTCCATCTCATCTTTCAGATAAATAAATAAAAAAGACAAAGCTTAAAAAAAACAGTGGCAAAGGTACAGAAAAAAAATTGGAAAAAATTACAGCATCCTTGAAGCTACAGCCAGAGCTGTATTGGATTTGCAGAGAAATTAGATGCCTTGTTAGCTGTGGATAGATGCACAACTGCCCAAATTTAAACTTCCTCCTTTCCTCAGCTCACCACAGTCATTACAAATCATGCAGCTGAATGAAAGCTGAAAAAGCAGCAAGAGCTCGGCAGTTTTGCTGCGGTGAGTCCAATAATAAATGAGGGACAAGGGGTGGCAGCACTGATAATCTTAATATCAAAAACACATTTTCTGCAAAGCAACCTACTATTGTTCATATGTAAAATACATCATGCTAGGAGGGAACAAACTGTCCTGCAGTTTATAGATAGTCATTTTACAGATTCCCCTGATTGTGACTCAAAACCCATACAGTTCATGCACCCTTTCTTTTTAATAAATGCACCAGATACACAACATGGCTGGACCATGTTATGCCGCTCTAGACAACGGTTCAAAATGCAGTGTTGGAGGAATATTTCTACTGTGCAGTATCACACATAAATTATTAATAAAAGTTAAGGAATGAAAGCAGAGCAAAGCTTCAACTGTCCAACCAAAGTCAGTTCCTGAACATGCTGAGTAGCATCCCCCTGTTCCCAAATCAAATGGGCTGGAGGCAGCACCATACCCAGAAGCCCTGGTCCCTATGGCATTTCTTCCTGCTCTCCCCATCCTTCTCTGTGAAGCAATTAAAAAATCCTGAGGGCTTCTTGGCAGACAGTTTTTCTCTCTCCCTCCCTCTGAAGCGACAGTGGCTAGGTGGGGTTTGGTTTTGTAAGTGCCTGGCCTTTTTCCTAAAGCTAAAAATGTTTGGATAAATGTGAGCAGCCTTGACCACATGCAGGAAAATCTAGTGCATTGCTTATCAGTCGATTTGGCTTCACACCAAGAGTAACACACTGCTATAAAGGGCCAACACAGTGTGAAAAAGGAGCTGTTCTACTAGAATACACTCCGTTAATTCTGGTTGAACTGACATTCTCCTAGGACAACGGCTTAAAACACATTTAGACTATTGTAATAAATGTGGCAGGGAATGGAGCAGCAGGCTAGTTTCTCTCTGATGTCACTAAACAAGAGGCAGATCCCACAAAAAAATATTTTTTTTTAAATCAATCTGTTAAAAAATCAAATGTGGGACAAAGTCTCATGCACCATCTTTCACCAAAACAATATATAAGGTTAAAAAAAAAAAATCCCCACCACCCTAGCAGGAAAAAAAACCACCGAAAAGTCAAAAATTCCAGCCTCACTACACTTACTGTAATTGTCCTTTATAAGAACAGCCCTCTAGTTATGTGAAATGACATTGCCTCGGTGCCCCAGGCTCCCCATGCTCTGCACAGGAAGGAAGCAGACACACATCTCTTTAAGAGCTGTTTCCTCTCTGCTCTATTAATTTCGGAGATTAAGCAAGCCACTCCTTTGTGGCATAATAGAGCAAGATAGAGCCATTGTGTTTGCAGAGAGTCCTGCTCACTGGCTTCCTACCGCTCAGCACGGGGATGCCTTAGCACTTTATTCTCAGATGAAACACTAGAAAACTTCTAGCAAACCTAAAGCCCCACTTGTTCTTAAATTAGGATTTCAGCACAAAAGGGGCCACCAGCCCCATTCCTTCCCCCCCACTGATGAGCATTTCAGTGTCTCACTGACACAGTTCAGGATGAGAAAAAAACCCCAGTCACATCAGATGAGGAATTGTCTTTTCAAGGGCCCTGAATCAACAGGATTTATTTAATCAGGATTATTTTGCCTGGACACATATCCCAGTTTCCCCGCCGTGTTGAACTTGACGCACTAAATTTACCATCCTCTTTTCCCCCCCTTTTCTTTACTTCCTTTAAAAATTTTTATACACCCTTTCTGTTCTTTTGCCTTCATACCACAAAATCCCTTCAGCCTGTACCAGATGCCTGGTGACCTTTAATAATGTGGAGACCATTGCCTCTGTTTCAAAGACTATCAACACATCTCATGCCGGAGCCTGGGATTACATGGGCTACTGAAGGGACCACCAGCCAACCAGAGCCTCAGCTATTCCTAAAGTTTTTTTTGAAGGAAGAAGAAAAAAGTAGAAGAGTCAACCAATGCAGAGCAATTTAGGATTCCCACTCCCAGCCTCAGCTTCCATGTTTCCTCCTAAAGCTCACTTAGATGCTTTATCCTCAACTTCCCAGATTTCCTTCCAGACTGTTAAACAAATGAAGTTGGGAACACAGGACGTTTTTGGAGTCTGTGGCCGTAGGAAATACCACTTTGCGGAGGCGCACAAAGCTGCAGAATCCTTGAGACTAGTTCACATTTTTTACACCACGTAAACACGGCTGTTACTAAACAGAAATACCATCAGCAGCAAGCAGATATCTTCAGGGGGAGGAGGAAGAAGATAGCACATGCCCAGGGCTTTTGAGCAGCAGCAGAAGCGGGAGAAAGAGCGATCTCCTGGCTGGAGCAGGAGCGTGTGAGCCAGAACACTGTTTGTACTGTACCTTCCCTTGTAACACAGAGTCAGGAACACAAAACCCATCCAGATAAAACAATCTGCCTATTCAGCAGCTTTCTTTTCATGAGCTGCTTCATCTTTTCAGGCTGACCCCCCCCTCTCTTCCCCCCTTCCCAGTCGCCAGCTGAAAACTTTAGAAAGCAAAGAAAAGGAGAAAGGAGTTGTTCAGACAAAGGGCCGATTCTCTGCAATGGGAGGGCACACACACCAGAAAACACGGTCACGGTGTTCTGGGCACAGTGCTGGCACGGTGCTCTGCCAGTAGTTGCAGGATTCTGCTCCCCAGGCTCTGCTTCATGTTTAGGGACCGTGCATGAAGAAAAATGGAGGGAGCTGTAGCTCCTGCATGTCCAGCACCAGCCTCCTGGATATGTTCCTGGATATATTCCTGGCCAACTCTGCAGCTGGGTATTTGCATCTCTCCACCTTCTCCCAGCAGCTACATGGGGCAGGTTTTTAGCAAGGTTTTGCCCATCTGTTGTCAACAGAAATCCTAACCCTGTTCAGAGATTTGTCTTCTGGGATAGTCCTTGCAAAAGTATTTTGTTAGTGAGGTTTGGTGGGCTTGGTTTTGTTGGTTTGGGTTTTTTTACTATTAAACAGAGACACTTTTCTGGTGTATGAATGTAAATCACCAGTTCATATTGCAGAGGTGAGTCAACAGCATTTAGATGCCAAAGTGTAGTTACTTCTGGATGGAGCAGGATGTGATTCAGCAACTACAGGCAAGTTGCAGTGTATCCATTTTATCCTAAAGACTCCTTTTTTTTCTTAATAGATTAAACTAAAAATTGGTTTATTAATTTTTACTTTGGTCTGTTTTTTATTACAGTCACTACTGATCTAACATAATACACATCTCTTACCCCTCTCCTCCAGTGCTCAGAAAAGCTATGAGGAATCCTAATATCGCCACACATCACTGAGACTAAATAAATCCTGTGCTTGACATCACATTGGGCTCAGCCTCTGAAAAGCTTTCTTCCCCATATTACCAAAATTTCACCCAAAACACAGCCCCCATCACGGCTATCTTACACCAACAGCTGGAAGCAGCTTCACCATTGCCCTGTCCTCTTAGGATGGTGCCAAAGCAGGGCACATGAACTGCCTCCAGCTGGTGGACCCTGCTCCATGGGTAGGGCCTGGAGGGACACAGTCACCTTCCGCCCAGGGACGGGCTGCTGGGGAAGAGCAGAGATAAGGCGATTGCAATACACAGGTGAGATGTTTATTTTTTACTGTGTTCTTTGTGAGGTACAGAAAGGAACTGACTGCCCTGAATATATTAACCTATAAAGCTGAGGAGCCCTGATTGGCACTGATGATGCAGAGGGTGCACAAGGATGCTGGGACATGCCCAGTGCTTGGATGTGCCCCTCAGCATCTTTTCCTGGGCAGTTTTGAATGTCTTCATCAAACTGCATGAAAGCAGAAGGGTTTACCTTCACATGTTGCTTTGCATCAAGGCTGGCAGGGGGGGAAGCAAAGTACCTGAGCAGTCTTAGATCTAGAATACATGATTTATTAGTTTTAATATTAAAATATTTTTTAAAAATCTACCCTGATAATAAACTCAGAGGCTTTGAATCACTAGAGAAAGATATGTGGGGTTTTTTAAAATATAATTTTGGAGTTTAGCAGCCCAGACTAACTGACAATATTAAAATCATCAGTCAAAGCAACCTGTCTCCAATATACAAACCTTTTCTAACATCTTCTATACAGGCAAATCTTACTCGCTTATTGCTTTTCTGCCTAAAGAAACAAATGTGCTCTTTGTCACCCATTTCGTGTCTGGGTGTACTTCCTTGGAATTCAGTGACTGGGAAGGTTTGGACCAGGACTTTCCACTATAGAAAATATGTACCATGCTTATTGGAAGGTGTTTTGGTCCCTAGATCTGGAAAACAGCCACCCATCTACTTACACCTTCCTGCACAACAAATCTGCATCAGATTAGTTAAAAGAGTGAACTTAAGGAGTTTATATGAGAACACCTTTTAAAAAGTACAATAATAGCCTGCTAGCTTGCATTTAAATTGGTTCATAATGGAGGTAAATAAAATAGATTTGTTTTAGCCAGTCTGCCCAAACCCCAGCACACACAAGCTAATATGCAGTGTCATTACCTTGTTCAGACAAGACCTAAGTTCTAATGATTTAAATTCCTCCCTGAACATATTTCACCTCTCAGATCTGTTAGATCTCAGTTCTGCCATGCAATAGTTACTTTCATACAGAGGTAAAGGAAAACACAGTAGAAACAAACTTTTTAAACAGGGCTCAGCACTCTATAGGCACTTTGAGGAAAAAGGGGGGGGGGGAATCAATTAATTATAGGGCATAATCTCTTCAAAATTTGGTTGTTCAGAAAAAATACCAGTGTTACTTTGCACAAAGAAATATGCTTCTAATGCTTTGCAAGACACAAAAGCAGAAGCAAAGAATTACAGCAATGAGCTAAAAATGTCTCAACTCTAAAAGCAGATTGCAAAGTGAAGGGGAAAACTCCCAGAGAAAGCCAAGAAAAAGGTTTCTTAATCTTACGCTGAAGGATCGTAAATGTGCAAGCTCAATACCTCACAACCCTTTTCAAGTAAATAAAGGTTTAAAATGTTCTTTCTTTAGCGTGACTGAATTCCTTTCCAGTGTGACCTCAACATGCCATTCCTCTGTCCTTATCTGCCGACACAGCAGAGCCGCTGACCTTTCACCAATGACCTGAGCAATCAATAAACAGCCGACAAACTACAGAAATGCTCCACCGACAAGTTTCTCCCCTGCTCTCTGCACCGTCAAGCTCTGCTGTTCCTGAACTTTTCTTCAGGTCCTCAGCTGTGCATCAGTGTGACTTAACAAACAACACAGGGCTCAGAAATACATTTTCTTGGGCATTTCCTATCCAAATATATTAAACCTGTAAGTGGTTTTGCTGTTGTTTGCAGTGCCAGAACCTGCTTTCGTGTTACTGTAGGATCTGTAAGACCTCTGCCTTGTGCTAAGCACTTCATGTTGATTTCCAAGGATAGAATCCAAATTCAAAGATGCACAAACTGTTGGACAGCAAGATAACTTAAGAAGACAAAAAAATCTTATTAAAGACTTGCCCAAACAGCAATTGGCAAAGTCTCCTCTTAAAGAACTTCATTTAAAAAATTAACACAGTCAGTTATAGGTGCCTGGAATAAGAACAGAAACTGAGGGAGGTTAGAGAATAGTAGTGTTACTACAGGTGTCTCTCAGATGAGTTCCAATGCTATAAATTCTGTTATACTGTCACATTACAAGGAAAAGGATTGAATGCAACTTTTCTGTCAATATGATTTACAAAATCTTGACTCAAGCAGAGCTATATTTTAAAGGTGTTACAAAATGGGGAACCAGTCAAGTGCTGCAATGTGTTTTAGTGAGGCACAGAAGACAGAACAATCATTCTCTGCAGTTATTACAGCAAACACACCAGAGCATTGATCTAGATCTGAGAAGCCAAAAGAATGAAAACTATCAGATCTCAACCACAGGAAGAAAAGAAAGTAATTAGCCTATAGAGTCTTTATCAAATTGAGTGAACACAAAGGTAAACCAGAGCAGCAAGTACTGAAAAGGAATTTAAGGTTATGTCTTAGAACTGAAAGAATAACAGTTTGAAAAGCTTATTCTCGCATCAACTAAAATGCTTAACAGAAATGGAGTTTATCTTTCTATATATACATACACACACAAACTTTTATTAATGCATATATATATAAAATCTAAGGAAACTTGCAATGGCTCTCGAAACACTAGTAATGTTTGTTGATCCAAGATGTCTAAAGTTTCAAAACCCAATAAAGCCTGCTAAAATTTGCTCAATCTATTACTTATTTTGATGCTTCACATAATGTAAATCAGTACTAAGGAGAGCAAACATGACATTCTTTTATACAGACTTTTTGTCAGTCCCTCTAACTTGAAAGTACGTTCACTGTGCGTTGTTAGAACCCACTAGTGACAAAGACTTTACAGGGCAGTGGCAGCACAGTTTTAATAAAAATGATCAAGTGATTAACCTGTTCATTGCAGAAGTGAGTATTTCCATTATCACCTGCACTGCAAAGAGTTGAAATCTGTGTAGCAGCTCTGGTTTATTTACTTATCCTTAATATAAACAAGCAAGAATGGTTCAAATAGTACTTAACAGATTGCACTGATGGATCAATACAACATTCCACTGAACTTAAACTTCAGGCAGATTTGAGCTATCAAAGCCTTTTAATAAAAAACCCTTGTAAGATCTGAGTCCAGCTCTTAGAGCCTGAACCCCAAGCAGGATTTCATAGGCAGGACACTCTGGCACTTGGGCTACTTCATCCCTGGTCAGGGTGCCTGCAGGAGCCACCAAAACTCTCTGCAAGCACAGCAGTTGCCTACACCAAGCTCCAGGTATTTCTGAGACATTTGCTAATAACTCCATGAAGTGAAAGAATACACTCTTCAGACTTCAATGCATTACAGCCATGTCTCAGTATAAGTGGGAGCCAAACCTCCTGTTTGGGATTGCTTAAATAAACTGCAGCCCAGGACTAGCAAACAGCTTCCACAAACATCAGCCATCCCTCTTGCCTGGTTTGTGAGCGCAGGATGCAGGGTCAGGAAAGGAAGTGGTGTGACTCCGCTGGATGAGGTGGAGAGGCAACCAGGAGCCCTTGGCTACCAGCCATGGCCCTCGCCTGACTCACTCTGTGCCGCACGGTCACAGCGCTCTGACGAGGGGGATGGGCGGTGAATAACACGGTGGAAGAAAATGCAAGCCCACCTTTTTCCACCCCCCCCCCCCCCCC
>WEKX01000785.1:217351-236449 GCA_013390025.1 Pitta sordida
CCTCAGGATGTGCTGAAAACCCTTGAGATCCCAGCACTCTCCAGGCCAAAGCTAAGTGGGAATATCTGAGCTGTGCTGAGGTTTTTGCGTTTGGGGTTTTTGCTCATTTGGTTTTCTTCCTTTTCTTTTTTTTTTTTTTTCTTTTAATCTACATGGAATGAATTGAAAGTGCTGCTTAAGAACAAAATAAGAATGTAAAACTGCATTAGGTATATTAATAAACAGGCTTCTAATTCCTTATCTTTGATGGTATTCAGTACTATTTTAAATATTCTCAAAAGAATCACAAATATACAGAAGGTCATATATAGAATCCCTGATGAAGCAATTTAATGCTAAATTAAAGCTGAAACTAGGTAAGCCCAACTCTTGGGATCCTGGATATTTTCAAAGACTAGAATAGAATCAACACTACCCAAGAACACCGTGTGTTTTTCAGATTTTTAAATATTTATTTCCTAAATTAAATAGAACAGGTTTAGCTGGTTCTATAGCTTAGCAGGAAACAATTTAATTTCCAAGCCAATTGTATATTGACAGTTGACAACAATGGGTTTACTTTATAAAAAGAGAATGGGAAAATAGTTGTGCATTTCTGAAGCACTTCCAGAAAATTTCCTTTGAGAACATGTTGAATGTAAAGTATACAAACAGGCATTAAACATGAATGTAATTTAATAAACATCCACTCAGCTATATGGTGTGATAAATAGGTAATAAGAACGTAATATGGGCATTTAGCTTTCAGCTTCCAAAGGAGCTGGAAGCTAAAACAATAATACTTTCATTAGACTCTCCTGCCTGGCATCAAGAGCCAATTTCCACCTATTAATATGGATTTCTATTACCTGCCTTGTGAATACTGTTAACCCATTTATCAAGCAAGAAGCCGTACTTTTGTCACTTATTACAAGCAGAAGGGCAGCAGAAGGATTGCTAAACCATGTCACATTAGAGCATCAGATTAAATCATTTGACCTAGAAGATAAATACTACATTCCACTTACATTTAAAATGCAAAAGAAAACCCCACGCCCTAACCCTGCTCATCTTGCAGGACCAAATCTTTCCTTTCTGTGTTGGGAGGAAAAAACCAAAAGTCTGCAGACTAAATGTAAACGGGCTGCATGTGTAATTAAACATGCCTCATTGGTTCTCTTGATCTGTCAATAGTGGGTAGGAGGAGGTTGATTTAAGTTAAACGACTCAAGTCTTATGAACATTTGTCCCTTTCTGTGTCCTCTACCGAAAGCATCATTGAACAGAACAACTGCAGCCAAATATGAGGAGCTTGAAATTAAATGTTTATTATTCAGATTACAGCAGTGCCCAAATCATGCCAGGCAGTTTTCTAAGTGCAGAGGGAGGTGCCAGTTCAGATCCCTTTCTTGGCTCAAGAGCCCACATCTCCCCCTGAACACAGAGCCACTCTCCCACTCCCCTCCCCCAGCAACAGATGAATGGAGGGATGACGGTGCTATCGCAGAGATGACAGGCACACAGCTATTAATCACATGTTTGTTGCTAAACACACTAAATTCCCACTTTCCCACAGGGCTGAAGTCTCCTTGTCCTTACACTCAGTCCTCAGCTGCAGTAAACAGCACTCAGCAGCTAATGGGTCCAAATGAGCATTAAGCTTTAGCCCCTTCCTATCTTCTTGCTCCACCACTCATCTCTTTCTAGGGTATTAAGACCATAAATTTTTCCTTGCTATTCACACTGGATCAGGTTATAAAACACGTCTCCTTCCATGCCTATGATAAAGGCTCGACAATACCCACCTTACCCACTCTGGAGCAATGACCCAGGAGTAGTGCGTACTCATATTCCTCCCACTCCACACTTCTCAGCTATAAATGCCAAAAATACTTAAGACCTCAATCCACAAGGGATATACAGCTGCAGACTGAGAGAGAAGTTTTTAAATTTTTAATATGTATCTCAGATTTTCTGGTCTGTTCAGTGGAATCACTGAAGATATCTGAATTGAATTGGGATGTCTCAACTTTCCTTGCCTCATTTGCCACTGCTGTAAAACCACAATCTTGGTTGCCCGATTTCAACAGCTTGGCATTGGTTTACCCCCCCTTACCAGGCTATTCTTGTTTCAATTCAGTTTTTTAAAAATGCCGAAGTCTCCTTCTGCGTTTCTTTCAGTAAGACTTTAATATGACTTCCAACCCTGGCAGACCAGGATTCAAATCAGCACCACAGGTCCCAGTGGGGCAAGGGACCTTCGAAACTCTCACTGAGAAAACATTTCTCTTTTCCAAAATCAACTTTAGTACAGTGGTGAGTGTCCTCGCCTCTCACATGGGAGACATAGGGTTCGATTCCCACCAGGGAGGGAGTGGTGCTGTTTTAGAATTGGACTCGATGATCCTTGTGGGTCCCTTCCAACTCAGACTATTCTGTGATTCTATGATTCTCTGAAACCTTGCAATGATCTGTAAGTTAGTGAGTTACCCAGAAGTCATTGAGCAATCAGGCTGCTCATTATATTCCTCAATGAAATTACGTATTACCATGAGTAATTCTCAGTGCAGTACTACAGGTTTGTCAATCTTACATCCTCTTCGATAAGTAGTAAGTACTGCACCTTTGTGAAAGAGATTTTTAATTCGTCTCATACTCTCTGGTAGTCATTTTATCCCATATTTTACCTTTTTGCACACAAGTTCATCCATACCCATTTCTTTCTCAGTGGTCCTTTAATCCTTTTCTGTTTGTGCTGCAGCTCAGCACAAGGATTGGGGCATCTCTCTAAGCCGCATGCTCAGGAGGCTCTATCAATATGCATGCATGGTGTGAGGCAGAAACATATTTCTGCTGAAGAAGAATCAGAAGTTGGGGTCAGACATTTTATATTTTAGCCAGATTTTGATAAGACATATTAGGAATTCATAGGGCTTTTATCACTTTCAACAGCAAGAGGATTAGACCCTACGCTGACAAGAGCAAGAACATCAATCGTTAAAAGAAATATGTGCCACACTGAAATACAGTAAGGCACCTGAAAGACATAATGTTCTGTCTGATAAAAACACTGAAAGCATTTTCAAATTCAACCCACTGATGACTTGCCGAGTCAGTGCTTCATTTGTCTGGCAGAGCCAAAGTTACAATGACTTCTGTTCCAACACTCAAAAATGCAACAGACATGCAAAGGGAAGCCGGGATTTAGACCATGACCCCACACAAGAGCAAGGATTCAAACTATGGATAATATACTGATGCTTAGGCCACAGGGCAGAAAGAAAAAAAGAAGAACCTTTATTTGGATTCAAAAATTATTCCAGCAAGCTCACAATCTTGATGGAAAGACTCAAATCTTAATTTAAAAAAAAAAACCACCAATTTTTTAAAACCCAAATTCAAAAAAATGTAAAGATAATGACATTAAAAACCCCAATCTCCTTCCAGTCTAAAGCAAGATCTACAAACCAAAAAGAATTTCAATTTCATCCTGCTTCCCCATAAAATATTCAGAGTGCTGCAAATGTGTTACAAACTAAATGACTTTTTGTACAGAACTTCTAAACCCCTTGACTTTTAATAAGGTCGTGCATCATTTGATTTTAATTACAGATTTTCTTATCCCTTAAATTTGACTAAAAATGATGTGATTTACAAAGCAAACAAGCCAGTTAAACAAAGCTAATTAAATTCACTAGAGACAGCCTTGCTTTTCCCCTCAGTGAGTGTTTATTTCAGCTCCCAGTGCTCTGATAGCTCCTGACAGCTTGCTGGGACACAAGAAAGAAGTAGGTCAGGGTAAGCCGGAATCAGCAACAGAGGATCCCATTAGACAGGCTTGTAGGGTAATACGGAGATCGAGGAAGTGTGTGATGTAGTGACAGTGTTAGAGACACATAACAAACAGCCTGAGGACAGCCTCCAGCAGAACCGGTACATTTATCTTCTCTGTGTTATAATGACCCCTCACACGGCTTATCCAGCCTGTGATTTCTCGTACAAGAGGTGCTGTACAAACCTAATGACAAAAACGTGCTCACGGTTTGCCAGGCGATGCCGAGCCAGCGGCGGCACTGCAGCGGCTCCGCTCCCACGGCCCTTGGGGGGACAGAGCTGCCAGCTGCAGGGGCAGACAGATATCCTCTCACACAGGATACATCCCCTCCCTCTAGCTGGGACTTCAAGGAGAAATCTCACTGCATACAGAGACCAAAGAAGAAGACTGGTTTCTCCTAACCAGCTTCCAAAACGTTCTACTGACGGTGATGGTTGCAGTGCCTACACCAGACCTGAAAATACCAAATACCCCCTAGCAAGAAAAACTGCTGTGGCAGCTGAGGAGCACAGCGAAGCAGCGTGATGGGGCACAAAGGATGCCTGCTCCCCATTGTGCTTTGTCTGGGGGCTCCCAGGAAGCCACCCCACAGGTCCCTGTGTGCCACTGGAAAAGGCAGGAGGGGCTTGGTGTCCTCCCACACGACAGCACCACTGCCTTTGGGAGTAGCTACTGGCAGGGAGGAGAGGTTGAGAAAGCTGTGGCTTCTGCTGGTTTTCACAGCTGGGTTTGCTGTGTGATGAGGAAACATCAACAGAACCAGGGAGGAAAACAAGACCAAAATGATCAATGCGAAATACAAAAGTCTCTGTTTGTACCGCTGTATTAGATGATTTTATGTGTGGTGTATTTACTGCATGTGTATATACCCAGACACTTGCTAACGTAATTCTTCTCTCCCGAGGAAAAGGATAAAACTAGTTTTTGTAAGTGCCTGGGCAGGAAGAGCAGAAAACACAGCAGCATAAACTCTGCATTGTAATATCAAGTTAGAGGCAAGTGGAAAAGCAGAGCTCTAACTCCCCTTGTTCTCATGACTACTGCTCACACTATCAAAAGTTCAAAGTGTTCCCCATCTCCGGCAGCACTGTACATACCCCAAACATTTCAATTATGAGAGTCCATTTCTCAGGCTCACATGCAGCCAGAGAGATTCTGCCCAACCCCAAACCGTGTGGCTCACTTTAAAAGGAGAGAGCAAGCATGTGCCATCTCAGAAAATAGGTACCTTTCACAGGAACAATTTAAATCGCCATAGGCATAAACAAACACAAATGGAGAATGTTGTTTTATTTTGTTCAGAGCTCCATACATTTGCTTCGCTCAAAGATGTCTCCAATATCCACTTTAAATGCCTGAATTACTTGGTTTGCAGCACCGATGAGGGTTGTACTCATAAAACAGGAGTTTCATTTTTGTCACCTGGACTTCATTGTCCCATTTACTGTAATCAGCAAAAGAGCATCACATGCAGTGCTTACCACCTTCTTGGTTTCTCATTACAATCATTCTGCAGTACAACTCCCCTCCTGCGCCAGCCATGCTTCCTGCTCTTCACAGGGTCACACTATGTGGTCACTGGCATCCACCCATTTTATGACACCACACATCCCTTTCCTGCAATTTTTCCTTAAGCAGACAGTTCCACTGAGTTCACAGTGCTTTGGACTGAGTGACGCCTATTTGCTCCACCCCTGAGCACTGAGGTAAAATCCCATCCCAGTTCAATGTTCTAAAGAAAACCACGTGTGTCCTAAGGAAAATATGCATTAGGATAAAAGCATTACAATAAAGGAAGACAATCAGAATGATCAGAGCAGCACTGCCTGCAAGGAAGGAAGGAAGCTTTTAATAGCACTAAAATATAAAATTGATTTGTACACATATTTGATAAAAATCAATACAATTAGCAAGTAACTGAATACTAGAAAGGGAAATTGATTGCTCGAGGGCCCAGAGGACTCAGGGCAATCAGTCCATTCTTCTAGCTTCTCCACTCTTAATAAAAATTTACTTTTTCATAATCCTGCCTGAACTCTTTGCTCATTAATAATGCCACTAAATAGCTCTTCTTTTAGCACTATTATTGCAGACCTGCTTGAATTACATTTGGAGGCAGTTTCGAGTGGCATGTCCTGGCCATTTTGCTATCTGCAGCACAAACCTCCAAGCAAGAGCATAAAAGAATACAGGCTAATGAACGGCAGTGCAGGCACACTTGAGAAGAGCTTATAAATTTAAGTACCAAAGTTTAAATAAACGGATTACCATAGAATTGATTTGCTACATCAATTTGGCCAGCTTTTGCTGATACATCATTCCTGCCTCAAAGGAGAAGAGCCACCGGTTTGAAACAACTAATTAAGCATTTTGAACCATGGCCTTAAAAGGGAGCAGGGCTGCACTTCTCCACTCTCCTGCCTCCCTCCTCTCACCCAGATATTCCTCACTGCAGCATTAAAATCGCTACCCCATGTGAAACATGAGACTGAATTAACTGTCAAAACTAGACAAAATTAAGTGGCTTCTTCAGCCACCACTTCTTACTGGATTTCAGTTTCAGGCAAGGGCATCTTCTAATTAAGGTGGGACTGGAGGAATTAAAAGGCAAGTGCTCTTCCCCACAGAGAAGGACAGACCCTCCTGAAGGAGCCTCCCAAGAGAAGGTTTCTATAACAGTTAACTGGTTGCACAATCTGATCGAGGGTGCACACAACTCGTACACATCTACAAAGGAAGCTTCTCTTCCAAAAGGTCAGATGCCTTCTCAGATAAGAACTTTCTCAGATGTTAAGCTTTGTCCACTGACTCATCTTGATAGAGAGCTCTTTAAACCAAAAACTACCTTCGAGTTCTCAATAGGTTCCCTGTAGTTCAGAGTGAACATGCTGCTAACCAGGACCCTGATTTGGCAATGAACTTCGTCACATACTTAGTGAGTAGCCCTATCCAGACCAAAGGTAAACAAATCATTTTTCCATATTAATGAGACCACTTGCATGCTTAAAATTCAACAATATAATTTAAGCACTTTCTAATGCAGTAAGTGAGTTGAATAAAATCGTGTATGCGTCTCATCATATTCACTCCAGCAGAGACTCTTTTATTCCAGAAATCTCAACACAAACTTATTTCTCCAATGGTCCAGCCAGACCAGTGACTAAACTGAACCACTGTATCAGCCTAAAAAAAGGTCCACCGATGCTTGGTAACTCAAGCCACAATCTGTGGGGATGCCCTGTAAGGGTGGATGAGAGGCTGCAGTGCCGAGGGAGAACAGCACATCCTCAGCAGGGCACCAGCGTTAAGTGGTAACATCTACTCAGATGCCTCACTGAATTCTTACTGTGTTCTTTCTCCAAAGTTTATCCTGCTGCTTCTTCTTACAAAGAAGAGACATTAGTCTGGACACAGAAGTAGAAACCTGAAATTACATAGTTTTAGCACTGGCCTTCTTTGTAACCACGAGCCAAGTACTTTAATCTCGTTGCTTCCTCTTTCCTGCCTTTATTAATAAAGCAGGGGGAGTAAAACTTACTTCACCCAACTCATACATCTTTTGTGAAGATGAAATGCTTGTTCTGTGTAAAGTACTTGGAAGATGAAAGGCATCAAGTAAATATTAATCATAGTCACCACACCTACCAACAGGATCTCCAGTGTGCTGATTTGGATCCGTGCTTGAAGAGGGTTTCTTTGTGCAATTCAGGAACTGTGCTTTCCTGGAGTAGTAGAGCTGAATTAAAGCTAATCAGGAATTCCCATGTTAATCGGCCTTCTAGCATTCAGAAGATCATAAGAAGGATGATGCTTCCATTTCAAAAGACAGCACAGTGCCACAGAATGAATTAAATCAAACTGGCTAAAGCCCATTTACAGCATGGCCATGAAGAAAACTATTGGAGTTCATCCACCGACATTCATCTCTGGGCACACACACTTGTAAATCAGCTCCTATTCAGTAATGAAATGTCGAGTGACTCATTCTTTCTACATTTGAAAAAGCTCTCAGAGAGAACCGAAGAGTCTTTTACTTTCCTGTCTGCCTTTATAAACACTGAATTACATCTCCTTACTTTGGAGAAGCTACAATGCTTCAGAACCAGCTGTAAAAGAGAACATTACTGTCTTCTTGACAGAATCCAAAGCCACCTTAAGATCCCAAATTACTATTGAAGGAGATTTTGGAAGATGTTCCATTAGCAGCTCAGCTGATCTTCTGAACCAGCTTCCCATGCACAGCAAGGTGCACTGGTCTCGTGCAGACGTGCCCACGAGGCTGGCCCAGGGAAGGCTGATCTGGGGCAGGCTTCTGATCCTGCTCCGGGCACTTCTGCTGTTCCACGTGGGTCAAGTGCCAGACTATTTACTTAATGTCTGAAGCAACTTCTGCAGCTCAAACTGAGCTCATGCAACCATCGCTGTCCTGCTGGCAGTGAGCAGCAGGCTAGTCAGGTGAAAGCAGTCTTTGCTGTTTCTGCCCGAACCAGCGGATTTACACAATATGGACAGCAGGGCTGTCATACCTTGACTTTAGTTCCAGTGTCAACACTGCCTCAGATCCAAGTGGAACATCCCGCAGCAGCACATGGAACAGCAGCTGTGTCCCTCGACCAGCTGTGCAATATATTGCTGGGCTGCCCCAGCACTGCGCTCACCCAAATGAAAACCCTTCTGACCAAATAAGCCAAACCAACCCATGCCTGTGATCACGGGAACTGTGCAGCCCCAGCACTGTGCTGCTGTCTGCCACAGCTCTGCCTTAAGAGGTGACACCAGGTGAGCTCTCTGGAGTAATGACAACACAGGCATGAAAGCAAGAGTACAAGGGGAAAATAAGACTGGCAAACCAAAGAAAACCAAGAGAACTAAAGAAAGGCAGTGCCTGGAAATCAGTATTCAAGAAGCACAGAATGAGTCTGTGCACAGGAAACACTGCTTGAATGGAAGTCATAAGCAATGTTGGACCTGGTGGACCAGGCACATGAGGGATTCCAGCCCTACTGAGGTAGGTCTGGACCTGCTGTGCCTCCATCTCTCCATCACTTCCAAGACACCTGCCCAGCTTCCTCAGCTCTCTTTCTGTCTCCTTCGCTTTGCCTTCCCTTTGGTCTCAACCCATCTCCCCTACCATTGCCTCCTCGTACTTTGGACCTCTTCACCTCTACGCCTCGACGTCTCTGGTTCTCCATATGTGGCTCAAGCACCACCAGCCCACACAGATGGGCCAGTCGGTGCCGCAGAGCAGCTCAGCTTGTGCTGGCAGTGCCAGTCCACCTCCTCGCCAGAATCCAGCAGGATGAATACACAAACAAGCTACACTACCAACAGAGCTATGCTCCCAAAGGAAATGACCACTGGATGTTATTGCATAACCTTTCTTAATAATGAACGTGTATTTCTTGAAAATACATGCCACCTCATCCCCTTGGCATTGCAAACATGTACCACAGGCTAGTAATTTAAGTTAATCAAGCCCTAAGCTCCATGTAAAGCTTAACAGTTTGCTTCACTGCAGTTCGAGCAGCAGATGGCAAAGCACTCAATGGTACATCTACTGCTATCCTCATACAAAAGGCTCTACCTGTTTTAGTTCCAAGCATGAACATCAACAAATGGACATTTGCTGGACTAGCTGACCACTGGATACCCTGAATTAATAGATATGTAGATGCTCCACAGGGAGGTCTTGTGGGCAGTCAAAATTGGTAATTTCCCAGCGAGTTCATCATGACTGCCATTCTTAGATATGATAAAACAAAAGCTACAGGCTGGCATAAGACCTCTGATAAGTAATCTGAGTCTTATCTGCTCGGGTACCCACATCCACAATTAGTTCCATGCAGGCAAGTAGTACGTGTTTTCTTGCACAACAGCACTTGACACTGTTGCTGTAGCTCACAGTATTTCTATGTACGCTGCCTTTCCAAATGACTTTGTACTGTATGTAGCCTGGCACATGGGCAGCAGAAATCAGCAAGAGTGGATCATTTGGATTTCAAACCACCTCTGGGGACAGTCACAGAAATGCTCTATTTCTGGCTAGGCTGTGAGGTGCTGGAGAGGCAGAGAGAAGAACTAACAATGGGAGAATAGACATTCGGAGATGATGTGTAAAGCTAAAATGATTTTGAAGAAAGGACGATGATTTTCAAGATTTTTAAAAATGATTTCAAAGTAAGGTTTGCCTAAGTCAAGCTTTTTTTCAGGTATGTAGAGAGACTAGAAAGCAACAGGGTGACCATTAAACAGTTCAGCCTGCAACAGTCAAGATTTTCATAATTTATAACCAACAGAAAACACACACTTCTCCTTCAAAACACAGGGCTCAGCCCCCAGCATCCAGTTATTGGTGGTGTGTACAGGAACACACTTACACTAATTGACTGGGCCATGGCTGCCCCAAGCATTTCTAGAAGTAGCATTTCTACAGCAGCACCACGCAGAAATGCTTCACATTTATTAACTTGTTGGGTTTTGATTGTTGGATTGGTTCCCCATTCCCAAGGCACTCAGATTTATTCTTTTAGCTTAACACTACGAAGTAATCAAATCACTCCGTTACAGCTGACAGACTGTGGGAGCCCTGAAGGGGAGGGGAGAGCAGCGTCAGAAGAAACATCTACATTTCCTTTTACATCCTTCACACTTGCCCTAAACTTCAGCTTTGACTCATCTATATCTCTGGAATTCAGGAATATTGAGCTTAAACTGACACAGGACATTATTTGAAGATGCAGGACTTTCACTTGAAATTAAGGCTGATCTACCTTCTGGGTTTGGGGACCAAGATTCACTTCTCATAAGGTCTGAAAAGCTTGAATGCACTTTACTTCTGCTTCAAGACAAACACAAGTGTTGCTGCAACCAAGAAAACATCTTTCCAATGCTGTGTAAATTCAAACCAACCAATCCATACATAAGAGGGGGAGATGAGATGGAAGATTCAAACGTGCCTTTGTGCCCTTCCATCAAATGTGTGTAGAATAGGTAAGAACAGGAAGACAAAGGAGATGGCTCAGAGAGTCAAGATTAATATGGAAATGGAGAAAAAGGGCATGCCTTGGGCTTGATTTCATCTGGGTCTCTTCAGTACAATTTATTTTCATCTTTATGCAATGCAGTATTAGAAGATGCTTAGCACACAACTGTTGATGTGGAAGACAAAGAGAATTGTTTTTGATTTAGACAAATTCCAATGTCTAATTGTCTAATGTTACCCAATGCAAAATTAGAAAGAAATTAGTTCTTGTATGGTCCTGTGTTTAAAAATAAGTTGGATGACCCACTGCTTAAAGTATGGAAAGGGCTCTCTGTTATTAAAATCCAAACATATTTCATTTTAGTCTGTACTCAAACTGACAGGGCAAAGTTTGCAGAAAATGAGTTTTTAAATCGAGAAAAACCACAAAAAAATTCATGAAGCCTATGATCAAATAATCTTACAGAGTTTGGACTTAATACACCAACAATGTCAGGCATTTCAATGCAGTAGCATCAAAACTAGATATTTACTGCTTGGCAGTGAGTAACCCTTTGAATAGGGAGGAACAAAAATTCCTTTTTAATGAGTCACCATTTGACAGTCAGAGATCAAAACCTTTTGCTTGTATTTCTGACTGGAAAGCTGTATAGATTTGAGTTTTTCTCAGTCTCTGTGACTTCATTTAAATCAACACAGTTAACTGGAAAAATAAGTAAGCTGAAGTAACAGAAGAAATGAAGTCCTTAAAAGTACCTGACCATCAGAATGATCTACTGGGTTACTGAAATATCAAATACATTCAGAAATTATTTCCTTATACAAACTTGGACTTCTAGTAACATTTTAGGTACCTAGTCAGAGCAAAGTGAAATTCTTCTTCAATGCACACAAATGTTTACGTATTAAATGTTACATACTAATGCATGGGGACAAAGCTTCTGGTGTGTGAGTGGAACTGCACAAATGTCTTTTGTAAAATATTGACCTGATTACCTTTGCCCAAAAGTTAACCTATGAAGATCCATGACAGAGAATGAAACACTAACATACACACCTGAGGGTAGATGTCATTTTTGTCTTTAAATATTTTCTTTCTCTCTAAATCAAATTACGAAGTTTCAGCAAAAAGAAAGATACTACTACAAGAGGGGAAAATAAATAAATAAATAAAATCTACCCATGTTGGCATTACAGCCAAAGCAAAGAAATAAAACTGTTGTTCACACTGAGAGAGGCTTACATAGGCTGTACCTACCCTTATTTTGAATGTAATTTCCAGCTATTTACAAAGACCCTAACGATCTCAGCTAGTTAAAAGCACTGATGATTTACAAATTATTTAACTAGTTAAGGATGCTTAGTGTGAAGGTAAAGGCAAAGCACCATTATTCCCATTTCACAATGGACAAGTCAGAACTAGGGAACTATTTACTCCAAAAATGGCCTCCAGCAATACATACATACAGATACTCAGGCCTTTTGAAAAAAAAAAAACCTTGACAGCTTTGAAATTAGAATAGGCACTACTTGGACTTGGCTTCTACCTTAGGAAGTCTACAGTTTGTTATATGAAAATTCATATCCACAAAAACCAGAAGAAAGGCTTCCCACTGGCTCCACAGAGCTATGAAACTGCCATCCTGTGGAGCCACTGACCAGCAAGAGCATCTCCACACCCGACTGTCAGCTCACCAAACCATCACGTTCCTCACATCAGTCGATCTTAATTTGCGTTCTATTTGCTTGTAGATTGGAAGTAATTAGAGTAAATAATTACAGTAACTGGTTACAGTTTGGGAATTGAGAGAACCGAAGAAAGAATTCAGAGAAATAACCTGATCTTCCTCTGTAGAGAGAATCAATCATCGCTCTCCTTCCATTAGTCTTTTTGGCAATCCTGTGTCACTACTGTCACAAGCCTGGATAACAATGCTACATTAATTCTCCTTTTGAGAAAGGGAATACAAGATGTGACTCTGTCCTACCTGACCTTGGGGAACCTTTAGGGTAAGTTTCCCATCAAATGCAGTTACAGTTTTTACTGAAAGCGAATTATTGAGTTGGGTCCATGCTTTGTAAATCGAATGCATGACACAAAAATATACAACTCATCTTCTGTTTCCAGTAGAAATAAACTGTTAGTACATAACCAATGATTTTCCAGTCCCAACTCTAAGCGATAAAATACAGTCTCAAAGTTTCAACAAGCCTGGCTCAGAGGTGAAGAATACAGGGCAGGATGACAGGACAGCTACTACACTTTTCTGATGTAACAACAACAGCTCTTTTAGCTACATTTACCCAAACGGCAGATAAGCTACATTTCCCAAGCCTAACCTTTCCACAGGAAAAAGAGAAGAAGAAAAAGGCTTTGTTGCAGATATTACAGAACTGGAAAAGAAGAAACCCATCCCATGTTTTGTAACAGGAGCAGACTCACTCCCTTCCTTCAAGACAACAGGCTGCTCTCAGTGCAATGTGAACTGTGGCATTGCTGATGTCAGTGTGCGCAGGGAAAAGAGGACATACGGCCTTTTGTACTGTTCCCATGATACCGCATGTTAAAAAAAATAAATAAATAAAAGTAATCAAAAATCATTATCCAGGCTGGAAGAAAACCAAGCCATCATAAATGTTTGTTTATTGCAATTTGGCAGACCATTTGAGAAAAACAACAAACTACTTTTAGATGCGTAATCACAACCCAAAATGTCAGATGGGAATCAAGTAGAAACCATGCGTTATTTTGAGGAAACCATGAATTATTCTGGGGAAACTTCTGCTGTGATGTTTCTTTGAGTGTTTTTCTGTAACTAGATATCACTTCTATTACTGTGGCTATGACTAACAAGTTAACAACACTATTTACACTAGTACTGTTGTATCATTAGAAACAACAAGATTATGTACTTTAATTCTAATGCCAGTACAATTATTTTAACACCAAGTGTGTCAGATCTGACTCTGTACCCCCTAAATTAATTTCAGAGTAGTGGCTAAATAAAATGACATACTTCTTTGTGCTTTTGTTATAACACGCTCATGTGCAGCAAACTGTGAAGAAAACGTAGTAATTAGAGGTTAAATTAATCCCTGACAGACAGGCAGCTTAGGAAAGCTGGGCCCTCTTCAGAAAACAGAGCATAAAGCTTGCCAGTCTTTCAGAATTAGGCACAAAGAAGAGGGAAGATTGGCAAGTCTCTCACCACTGAGATCCAGCCAAAGGGATGGAATGCTGAGAAGTCAGAGTAAGTCTTCGAGCAGCCAATATTACCAGGCAGATCTTGTGACAAATGTGATTTAAAGCTCCAAGGGATTGTTGCTGCAGCCACTCAAACTGCCTGATCAGGATCAGCCACTTGAAATTAGACAGTCTTTTGCCCAGCAGAACAGGCTTCTAACCACTGTGTAATCCACCTTGAGACATTAATAAAAGCGAACAATAGCATTATATTTCACAACATAACTACAAAGTTACCTTTCAGCTTTGGATTTTAATGCAGGTAAATGGGTTGCATTGCCCATAACACAGTAAATGTGATGGGTTACTCTGAAAGCAATAAACAAGTATGTCTGGGGTAGGTGTAACTCCTGAACCTGCTGAGTTTTGAGATACATACTTCATTCTACAGAAAAAAAAAAACCTTCCGCAAAAAAGCAAAAGAAAAACAACAGAATAAAAGGCAGCCAGATCATGATGATGATGATACTCAGCAAGTATTTCTTTTGTCTGTGTGTCAACAGAGGTAAATGTTTTTTTTTCCAGTCTCTCTAGCTGTGGCACAACAAAAGTAGCTGGGTTTTAAATCCATGCAAAGACAACCTGTTTTCAGGAGGCAGGTAACTAAAAGGCACTTGCTCTGTGCTGCATAAAAAGCATCATGGCTCCCTTTTTTTCCTGGCAAATCCTGGAGCGGGAATTAGAGGTATCACTGCCTCTGTCCCACTGGACTGATGCTTTCCCTCCGAAGGTGCAAGGTGTGAGGCTTCTCTCTGGGCTAACGCTGCTGCCACTCAAGAGACTGCCTGGCATGGGATGACACAATCCCACTGGTAACACCCAGCCCTCCAGAGCTAATCTAGATCATGTCTGCATCAGGCTCAGTCCTCAGCTGTCCATGACCAAATGGAAAGGCAGGACAGGCATCTGCAGCAGAATCACCAAGGAAATTTAAAAAAAAAAAAAGGAAAAAAAAGCAAAATGCCTGTATTACAATTAAAGTCAAATAGGGGGCCTGTGGAGACTGCAGATCCATGTGGGAGCACATTAACACCACTGGTATTTCTGTACTACCAAGATCATCAATTATTAACAAATTAGGGCATGCCTGATGGGGTACTTATGTAACACTCCTTCATCAATAAAACTGCCACGTCCCTTGCAGGGAAAAGCAGTGTGGATCTCAACAAGATCTCAATGACACATCCCTTTGGACAGGGCACGACAATGAATTCTGTTTTCCTCCTCCTCAGCCTGGTCATCCATTCCCAAGGAGGAATTTTGTCCGGCCTGGCAGCCCCGCCGGAGGCCTGGAGTGCACCCCAGCCTCCCGTGAGCAGCAGCCCTTTAATCAGGTCAGTGCTTATCAATGGCTCATTGTAGTGATGAGGCAGTGCTTGGAGTAAAGGGCCATATGAAATCCTGCATCCCACTGCATCTCCCACGCCTGCGCCCCAGTGGCTCCCCACTGGCCCCATGGATACAGCCTCTGGTCACACACTCCCTGGGCATAGCCTGTGTCCCCTGGCCAGTCCAGCTGGTTGGGCTGCGGGGTGGGGAGAGGAGGAAGGAAACCCACAGCTTTTTTGACTACTCTTCCCTTTGGGTACAACTAGTTCTCCACAGGAACAAAGAGCCAGGTAAAATTCAGCTGCCAGACAAATATCCTGAGCCCTGCTTTGCCTTCATTTCACTTCCTCCATCAGGCAAGAGTGAGCAGGGTGAGGGCACACAACAATCTCCTGACCCTACTCAAGGGCCAGATCCTTGAGCCCATGATTCTAGGATGAAATCTGAGTGTCATCTACTATAAAATGAAAAAGGACTGATAGTCTGGGCCCTGATAGGAGAAAGTTTGATGTACTCTCCTACCACCTGGCCCAACAAACACCTTGTACATAGTTCATTCAAGATGCACAGCAAAGTAAACAGTTCTAAAAGAGCTTTGCAACTTTGCAAGTAAATGTGGCACAGAGTAAGCAATTTCCTCTTGAAGGAAAGTAAGGACTTAGTAATACATTTTCCTCTATTTAAAAAATGAAAAATATTACCAGTGAGTAGGACTCCCAAGAGGAATAAAAACTCTTCCTACTTCATTTGTGTTTGCAAGTTATCCCTCTCTGACTGCACTGCTCTCTAGTAGTGCAACTGGTGACTTTGAAAACCATGAAGCACCATCCTAAGAGCCATTGCCCTGCATACACTGTCACCCTGAGATACACTTTCATCGTGAACAGAGCTAACAGGCCAGTCCTTAGAAAACGCAATGAAAAATATCTACCAGAAAACAGGGACAATAAAGTGAAACCTTTAAATGACAAAGACTACAATTTTCTGTGCAAAGCACTACCAGTAATAATACAGAACTGGGGAAGGAGACCATGATACAAGCACAGACTGTTCTGCAAAGTTTCCCTTCAGCTGGTGGCAGCCCTGAAATGGGTTAGAGAAAGTTAAAATTGTGATATTGATCACTGCCTATTCTATAGGGCAGGGTTTTTTTCCAAATTAAACAGCATTGTTCTTTTTCGATTTTCACTCAAACCAATACTCCAGCGTCTTCCAGTATCCAGTGCAATTCTGAAACGCTAGTGAAAGTACTACTAAATGCCCAACCAGTTTCTTCACATAAGCAACTGCCTTTCCAAGGCACCACTTTTACGGGTGTACAACACAAAACTTACTACAAGAACACAGTGCTATCATGCACGTTTGGCATTTTACAGCAATGATTTAAAGTTCCCCTTCAAAATTACTGGCAAGGGAGGAAGTTCTGTATAATTTTAGCACTCAATATCTGAAAAAATTACAAATGTCCCAACTGTTCTTTGAGATGTATAGAAGAACAGTTGAAAAACTTACAGTTGACTGGTGCTACCTAGGTTACCCATCAATGGCATTGAGACTGGTATATTATTAAGAGAGGTGTATGATGGGAATTGGTTTATTGTGCTGATCCATAGTAACCAACTCCTGTTCGTCCATCATTTATCTCTCTCACCAGCGACATATGGGTTTGTCTATTCACACTCTCAGCATTCTCTCTGCTTCAACAAACAGTCAGCCTTTTCTGCTGGGATAAGGAGATTTTTTAGTTACATCCATTATGTGCGTATCAACATTTATGGCAGGAAGATAATTGTCAAAGAGCTCAGGGGGATAAAAACTCCCTCTTTATAACACAACCCCCCTTAAAAAATCAATATTGATATAAAATAGTTCAACACAAAGCCTTGGTGTGTCTTCTGCTTCCTTCCGTTCAAAATGTTTTGGGGGTGTTTTTTATAACATAGCAAGTCAAACTGGAACATCAGGTAGAAAGCTTTTGTAGTGAGTTACACCACTGCTCTTGCCACATTAGAAGAAATACCAATGTACAATTTTAATTGTTCCGTAAAGATTTGAGCAGCAAATGTGTTAGATATAAAGGAGGTTCCTTGGAGAGGTGCCAGCACCATTTAAACTGACTTAGCTATCTTTATTTGGAGACCATACCAATTACTAATGAATCGTAAGTCACCTTCGCCTAAATGTTGAAAAACGCTGACACAGCCAGCACCAGGGAACAATGAAAACCTGAAGATCCTGCCTATTTCCCCATTTCAGGAGCTCAACCTTCTACTACTCAATCCTCCAATTTGGATAAATTCATTTGTCACAGCTTCTACAAGATTTACTTCACTTTCCCATGGCTATGTACTCATAAAAGTTATTTTAAGGCAACTTTCATCAGAGTAACACGTAACATAGAACATTTATTGATTAAATGAATAGGAACCAGCGAGTTGTACTGTACTTAACCTACAGGACAACTCAGGGATTTTACCTACTGTTACCCTTGCCCTTGTGTTACCTTTTGCCTCCCCAACTTTTGTCTCTCTCATGAAGCTAATTTTTAGGTCAATCCTTGTCCTACAGTCACATCCAGGCAAGTTAGTGACCATTTTAGTCAGGGCAAGAGTGTCAGTCTGACACCTGGGATCATGAACTCTTCTGGTAAATCTTCCTGCAGGTTCAGAAAGCATCTAGCACAATAGCTCCCTAATCCCATCTTAAATCTCCGAATGCTACCACACTGTAACACTTATAACAGGGTGAGTAAAAAAGCAAAACCGAACCCACTGTATTTATAAAACATTCCTACCTGTTTTAACAGGAAGCCATAGAAAAGAATTTTTCAAAATACAACAGCCTTCTTTAATTACTAATCCTCCTCTGAACCCTTTAGCAACTACCTTAGCTTTAAAAAAATCTGAGACTTTGCATGTTTGAATTACTTAGTTACGAGGGACCAAAAGTGAAGCCCTGTCAATATGTGATTTTCTGAGTCTGAAGTATTAGTTAAAAAGGAATAAAAATAGAGATGAAAACCACATGCAAAAAAAAAAAAAGTCTTAAAATAAAGAGCTAAGTTAAATTTAAGCAGCTCAATTCTAAACATTGAACAGCTTTTCACTCAGTCGAGGGTTGTTAACTGCATGTTACCTGCCTTACAGTACAGACTATTTGTTTTTTATCCCCGAGCAACAGACTATTTCCTGGTTGAGTTTAAAAACTCTGTGACGTTCCAATATCAGCCCACACATGTGTGTCACTGTCAACGTCAGTGACAGGAAAACATTAGAAGTCACCCCTTGCTAATGCTTTCCTAACATGGAATTTCCTTGTACCTCGTCCTCCAGCCCACCCTCCTCCTTCAGCTGAGAACATCTTTCCCAAAGTGCTTTCTTTTCTCCCCTCTAAACATATGGCAGGGAAAGAGAACTGAAAATGGGCAGTGCCAGCACTAGATCGCTGCTTTTTTAGGTGCTCGCGTCTAACTTACTCCAAGTGCTCTCGCTGCCTTTGGCGCAGCGAGCGCGGCCGCAGGGAAGAGCCTCCCGTGTGCGGGGGCTTCCCCCACCCCGGCGGGGGTTCCTCTCCAGGGCGCATTCAGCGCCTTCCCCCCTCGCTGTTCTCCCCCCGTCGGCCCTCAGCTCCTCTGGCCACGACCCGGGCACAGCCCGGTGTGGGGCTGGCGGGGGCCGCGCTGGCCCGAGGATGCCGGTGCGCCGGGGGAGCCCGGGGCGGGGGCCAGCG